>WBMZ01004524.1:0-156658 GCA_013400975.1 Atrichornis clamosus | reverse complement strand
GGGCCGCGGCCGGGACGGCGGCGAGGCCCGGGTCGGCGGCGGGGCCGAGGAGGGGCGGCCGGGGCCGGACTCACCGCATGAATTTTCTTGTCCCGCGGATCCAAGATGGCTGAGTATCCAGCACGGAGGATGCTGGGGGAGCAACCTTTACCCTCTGACCCGGCCGCCGCCGTGACCCCGCCGCCGCTCGGCCCGGCAGCCAGCGCCGAGGGGCGGAGGCAGCGCCGCCGCACCTCACGGAACGGCCCGGCCCTGCGGAGGGGCTGAGGGGGACAGGGAGGAAGGGGAGGAGGAAGGAGCAGCGAGGCTCCCTCGGCTGCGCTCCCTCCGCCTCCCGCGGGAGACGCGGCCCAGCGCTGGGGGCAGGGCCCGCAGGCCGCGGGGCTGCCGGATCTCGCCGCGCTCCGCCGGCCCGACAGAGACGCTGCTGACCGGGGACGCGCCCGGCTCGCATCCCGTTCTCTGGGAGGAGAGAGCGGCGCGCAGGCCTGGAGCGCCGGGCCAGACTGGGGCGCGGGGGTGAGCAGGGTCAGGGCGTAGCGGGGCTCCCCGGTTGTCCCCTCACCCCTGCACCGCCGGGGGCCTGTGGAGACCTACCCCGGGTGGACGCGCTCCCCTGGGAAGCGCCCCAGCTTCCAAAGAGGATGTCCCATCCCCCGTGGCCCCAGTCTATCAACTCCCCGTGGGTTGCAGAGCGCAGAAGGAACGGCTCGGCCTCGCCGCGGGCTGTGTGTTATCCCGCGGGGGATCTAGGTCAGGGACGACCGTCCGAATGGGATATATTGTGTGAAGTGCCTGTTTTCTCTGCAGTGTGGTAGCAGTGGGCAGACGGGCCTCGCTATCCACTTCGTGTGTTAATAAAGTGGAAAAGCTGTACCAAGATGACACAACTGGACTCAAATTAATTTATAAACCCTCAAAACATGTGTTATGGCTCAAATACAACAAGTGCTGCACAAAACACTAATAATACAAATAATCCCCTTGAATTCAATGAGACTGTCGATGGTACACAAGCTAACCCTGTGCACAAGTGTTTACAAGATCAAGGCTAACATTATTTGTGAACTGTCTACTTTTCTCCATCACGAAAAACAATGGCACTTACACCTTAGTTTTGTTGTTAAATCATCATAAAGTTTAAAATTTCAAACAAAAAGATGAGCATATGCCAGAAATAGCAACAGTTTCACACATGAGCTTTCTTCACAAGTTTAATTTGAACCTCTAAACTGAATTTAGAATTACTGAAAACTCAGTACAACACTAGTATTTTATAGAAACATTAGTACTACAGTAACATGTCTGTCAACATAAACACGTTTGGAAGATAAAAGAACAGTCTTTCATGTAAGCCAGGCGACCAGTTTCTTAATGCCACCACCTGTATGTACAGTACAATTGTGTGATGAGCATGACTGCCGTGTCATTGAAATTAATATTTATATATATCATTCAGGAAAGCACTGCATTTTATTATTCTAATCAGTAAATCTGTCCTTTGTGACTCAAATATTCATGCATTTGCTACAAACAAACCATTATAAAGCACCAAAAGTGACATGTCATTTAGAGTATGAACTTCTGGACTACTTTTGTTGTTCAGTCTGAAAAATCAAACATTTCTTCATACCACAAGACAAATATAAAAGCAGTACTTTTAGACTGAAATATATCATCAATGTTACTAATTTTTAGTATTATTAGATAAGCATTTGGACCATCGAACTCTTTTACACCCCTTTAGAAACATTTTACTTCATTATGTTTCATTTTACACTTTAATGGTGTTGAATTTCTTTTCCAAAAGCTAATTTTTGTTTCATTTTTCCAAAGAGAAGTCATTTAAGACAATACCCAATGATATGATGTGAGTAAACTAAGCACCTAATATTGTCATTGCATCTACATGGACTGATCTGTCTGTCCATTACAAAATTACAGTTTACATGCAAATCAGTTAACATTTATAGGACAAGAAGCCTGTATAGTTCAACAGAGCTAGGTAATGGGAAAAAAAGTGTGTTTTCTTGTCTTAGACTAGTTAGCTTAGTATAAACAACCTAACTAGCACTCAAAATGTGTGTAAATTGTGATTGAAATTCTGTTAGTTGAAAAAATCTGACCTGTCCTGCCTAAAACTGTGTTTAGTTGAGGAACCTCATTACTCAGGCTTAGTAGCTTGTATTCAGCTTCCTCATTTGTTTTCTTAAAGTGAAAGCAGTTAGTGTTTTAATGTGTTAAAATAACCTCTGAAGCCACTAAAGGGCGTGCATTGTCAAGCATGTGTTAATACATTTGCTACTTTTAGTCTTGACTCAAAACATTTTTTACAATAGCGAGCTCAGTTTCCCTTAGTTGCACCTGCTTAATTAAAGATGTGCCCTGAGCTCATTTAACACGAGGACTGCTAATTGTGCGTGGACACTCCTAATGCATTTTGAACCATACGTGGTACAGTTTTACCTCCTTGTAGTCTGTCTACAAACAGATATGCATCTGCTATTGTCAATTTCCTTTAATCAGTGGTCTCTTTTTTTTCCTTTTGACTCGTTTCACAGGCTAGGCTGATAAACACCCATCTTAAATCAGTCTAGGAATGCCTGTAGGAGTCAATGTCTAAACTTTTGTCTATAGCAGCATAGGTGAAGGAACGATAAAACATGATTACAGAAAACTTGTTCTGCATGTGATTGTGTGTGCAGGCGCCTGCAATCAGCAATCCATGTGGTGCCATAAAAGTCACTTGACACAGCCTTCTACCTAATGTTCCTGAGAGCTGGGCCCTGAACTTGCATGTTCAGGAACAGTCATGACACTTGTCTATTAGCCACGTGGACTTCAGCTGGCTAATGCTTCTGCTAATGCCCACAGAGGGCTAAAAGCCCACAGGACCTTGCTGGAAAATTTCAGAAGAAGGCATCAAGAGAGTCAGGTGTGCTTAGAATCCCCAAATGCTTTATGGATTTCAGCGTTCACTGGGAATTCTCTGCAGTTTTTCTGAAGCTTTGCTCCAGAGAGTTTGTGGATGCTTGGTGACTCAAAGTGTCACCAATCGATGTGGGCAATGCGGTCACAGAAGTGTGAGGAAGGTAGATTGTGTATGTGCAGGGCTGTTCCACTTCACCAAAACATGAAATTAATCATAGTAAGACCACCATCCTCAGTTATGAGTGGAGGCATAACATGGTGAATAAGCAACCTTATAAGTAATTTCTAAATAGAACAAAAATATTGGAACACAGCAAGGGTCTTTCCTTCTCCCACCCACATATTGTCCCAGTATTCTTCAGGAAAAACAAATACAGTGCAATCCCCTAGAACAAGACTTGGCAGTTTTTCAGCGGTGGTGAAACAGGCTGTATTTTTCTTTCTCTGGTTAGGGATTAAGTTCCTTGGAAGAAACAGCCTGAACCAGAAGACACTGCCCCTTGATTGCAAGGTGCATTTGATCAGCTAAAACAGTGAACTACCTCTTCGGCAAGAGGCAGATGTTTCTGATTTCTGCTGGACTTACAACTGTGAGTGTGAGACTCATGAATTTGGAGCTGCACCTTCTTCCTGATGTCTTTCTTGCTGAATGGTGTTCAAAAGTCTCTCAGTTGCTTTTTTTGGAAGGTTGTAGGGTTACAGCACTGCTCTGCATTAATCTTTGCCCTAGAAGAACATAACAGATTTTTTGCATTAGTCTAGCCTATTTGATTTTTTGAACATTTCTAAAACACAGGGATAAAGGTGTGTCAAATGTACATCAAATCTAATATTATAGATCTCACAACAAAGAGGTGTTGACACTTTTTTTTCAAGAATAAAAGCACTAAGACCTCACATTTTCTTACTGTATCTTCTCATAGTTCTTAATTATTACACCTAAATTGAGCACAATTTGTGCATTTAGTTTGACATTTGTGCTTTTAGTTTGACATTTGCAAGTTAGTCTCCAATTGCTAGTGTATTTAGGAAAGGTAAGGGAAGGATCAGCTGTTTCCATAGCACTGTCCTTATCTATCCTTTCACTCCTACAGGGGATTTCCAGGGATGGCTGCTGGCAAGGGAAGCCCTAGAAGTGCAGCTCAATTACTATTTTAGCGTTAAAATGCATCACAAGGTATCCACACAGATGGCTTCTCATCTGCTGGATTTGTAGTTTCCAGGAGGGAATATTGGGAGCAGAAGTATCTTTATCTCAGTCTTTCATATTTTTACTACCAGAAAAGCCTTTCTCAGCCTTCTGCTCTAGTGCCTTCAGTGTCTGATTTAGTGCTAATTATAACAGAGTATCAGAGGGAAAAAAATACCAAGTTGAAAAAGAAGTCTGCCAATTCTGGAAAATAATATGACCCCAAAGAGGAGATAAAATGTAACATTTTCCCAAAATAAGATGCTTCACGTTAGTGTATAGCAACTGAGAGGTTTGTCAGAGTGCTAGTAAATGAGAGGATAAATTGAAAATTAGAGATAGCAGTTTCAAGTGTTTCTTCAGACAAAGAGAAGAATAATGATGCAGATGGAACTATGTTTTCCAGAGGAGAGAAGGATTAGAGAGACACAATCTAGTGCCAGAATAGGTGCTGACTGACATTCCTGAGCAACATTATCCTCAAAGAGATGGGAGTTATGACAGCGGTGAAACAGAAACCCTTCTTATCTTGGTTCTCAAGACTGCAGTCAGCATCATCCTCGCCATGGATGATAATGCCATCACTTCCCTGGGCTGCCGGTTCCAATGCCTGACTGAACTTTCAGTGAAGAAATTTTTCCTAATATCCAATTGAAACCTCCCCTGTCGCAATGTGAGGCCATTTCCTCTTGTCCTGGTGCACGTTACTGGGGAGAAGAAACCAACCCCTGCCAGGTACAAACTCCTTCCAGGTAGTTGTAGAGAGGAGTGGGGTTTCCCTTAAGGCTTCTTTTCTCCAGGCTAAACAACACCAGCTCCCCGAGCTGTTCCTCATCAGACATTTGCTCCAGACCCTTCACCTTCTCTGTTGCCTTTTTCTGGATGTGCTCCAGAGCCTCAATGTCCTTCTTGTGGTGAGGAGCCCGGAACTGAACACAGAATTCAAGGTGTGACTTCACCAGTGCCAAGTACAGGGGGACAATCACTCCCCTGTTCCTGCTGGCCACACTAGTGCGTGTACAGACCAGGATATCTTTGGCTTTCTTGGCCACCTGGGCACAGCTGGATCATGGTCAGCCACCTGGCAATCCAGGACCTTTTCTGAGAAGCAGCTTTCCAGCCAATCTCTCTCCAGCCTGTAGTGCTGCATGGGGTTGATGTAACTCAAATGCAGGACCACTTTGCCTTGCTGAACCTCATACAACTGGCATCAGCCCCTTGATCCAGCCTGTCCAGATCCCTCTGCAGAGCCTTCCTGCCCTCCAGCAGATCAACACTCCCACCCAACTTAGTGTCATCTGTGAACTTACTGAGACTGCATTCAATTCCCTCATCCAGACCATTGATAAAGATATTAAACAAAACTAGCCCAAATACTGAGCCCTAGGGACCATCACTTGTGATCATGTCAAAAGACAGGCAATGATTTATTTCAGGTGTTGGGGTCTCCTTGGCATGACTTTTCCACGTGACTGTAGTAAAAATTAATATGAGCCACATAGTACATTCTCTCCATTAAGATGCAGTGTCTTTTGATAAAAACATAAACTTAAGTGTTTAGGATGGTCATAATTAAAAGTTAAGCTGGGAATAAATAGTTATTGTAACAGTTTTTTAAAAAATGATCAGCAAATGTATAACCAGCAGCCTGAGGAAAGCAATAAGAGTATCTAAGGCAAAAGGATGATTAGCTCCCTTATGACAGGTCTCAGCTGGGCAAGGGAACAGCCTGGGGGGCTGGAAAGTGCTGAATTCTAGTTCTTGCTTTTTGACAGTTTTTCAAGATTGACAGTCAGGCATATTTCCAAAAATATGCTCTCCCCTAAATTAGTATTAATGAGCCCAACAAACGAACCCTGGCTACACCAGCTGACGATAGTTTGCCATCCCACCAGAAGCCAGAGCAGTCCAGCAACACTGCCCCACTGGGCAGCATGATGGGAGCATGGCCCCAGCCCTGTTCAAGCAAGTTGAGCATGAAGCTACAGCAGACCCCAAGAGCACTGCTGCCTGGGCAGCCAAGTTAGCCACCTCATTCCTTTATTAGAAGATTGGTAGTGCCTGGAGAAGAGTTCCTGAGCTCCTCAGTGGTGCTCTTAACTACTTGTGTCTCATGCTGGCCCTGCAGCCTGCAGATAGTTTCACGTATGGACAGACACCCAGGGTACTTGTCTGCAGAAGTGCTTATTTGAAGAGGAGAGCCGGCTGTTAAGCTATTTGAAAGCTTTGCTGGGATGCTGATTATCACATTGGATGACTCTGAATCATCGGCAGAGAGTCTGGTGTATCTGAGTGTTCATCTCAGTGAAGGCTGAAACCCAGCTCAGACATCCAGAGCTGTTGCTTGTGTCCTTAGCCAATTCAAGCAGCAACATGTTGCTAGGCCAATGAGAGAGGGAACTTCCTGCATCAAAGCTGATTTCTGTCTGTAGCCAACACACTGAATTGAATTACTTTCTATTCTGGCTTGCATAAACCCAACCCCTGGCATTTCTGGGAAACTCCAGTAGCCATTACCATCGCAGGGCTGCAACTGAGCCTTTCCAGCTGAGCAACACAACGGTATCATGGTTTATAGTGTTCTCTAATGGAGCAACAGTGGCTGCTTTCAAGCTCTTATTCACCTTCTTTACACTGCCTAAAAAGAGGTATAACTATGTGCACATGCCAGCTCAGGACCCTCCAGAAGTTTCCTTGGTCTCAGTCTTGCTGCACCTGGTAGGGTGCTGGTTTATTGCAAAACTGTCCCCGACATCTTGGATACCAGCATGGTTCCCTACTCCTGTCTCATTCAGGACCATAAATTCAGACTTTTGTTTACCATGAAGCCAAGCTATTTGTGAAATCTCATGATGCAGAAATTTAGCTGTAAGTATTGCATGCACAAATTACTTGAACCTCTCATGCTTCTTCCCACTCCAATCCTGCTCATCATTTTCAGTATTCTTAGTGGAAGAACTGGTCACATCTGAGAGCAACAGAGTTGCTCTGCACGTTGAGATCGACTCACCAAGGCAGTGTGCTTCTTCCTCAAGCAGACCTGTGTCTCAGCAGAAATAAGCAGAATTTTAAATTCAGCAGCCTGCCATGCTCCCATCCCCTCCAGCAGAGCACAGGCTTCTTACTGCAGCCTTGCTGCTTGCCTAGCTCTGCTTCTTGCTTGGGTTGGCATTGAAAAAAGTGTCAGTATCTTCAGAGAAGAAAAGTAAGATAATATTTTTTCTTTCTCCCTCTGTCTCTCCCCTTCTCCTTCTCTTTCCCTCTCAATTTATCTCTTTCTCTCATCTTGCTGTCTTTTTGAGATCACATGCACAGGGATATAAACATTCTTACAGTAAGCAGCAAATCCTCCAAGTACAAGATACTAACCCCACTCCTGCTATGGCTCCTGTGCAAACAACCTGCTGTGCCTCTTGGGCACCCCTACAGATTTTGGCACAGGTCTGAAACACACAGCTCATATTGTGCAAAACTTAGGATTATGGTATCTGCATCCAGAATGTTTCCTAGTTCATTATGCATTGTCATAGCTAGAAATGAAAGCATTAAAGCCCAGTTTCTGCAGCACTTTAATGTTTCCTAGTTCATTATGCATTGTCATAGCTAGAAATGAAAGCATTAAAGCCCAGTTTCTGCAGCACTTTCGCAGGCAGAAGCTGTGTCAGGTGGTACATGCCTGGGCACAGGGACAGACCCACTAAGACAGCCCTGCACATTTTAAATTCTTTTTATTCTAGGTGTTTTACCAGCAAGCTTATGTTCACGGCAAGCCCATGGGGTATATGTGCTTTCCCTTATAACTAAGCAATGGTGCAACACTGATTCCCAGTGGTAACTGAAAGGATACAGTATCACGTACTGGCAGAAGTCGTGTATCTCATATACACAAATGTATTTTACTGTTTATATTTTCTTTTGATGTTAAGTCAGATGTATTTGAAAGCTAGGGATAGAAATCATCTCACCACCTTTGCTGTCTGAGAAGGAGGTGCCTGATCTAAGTTATTCATCCAGTCTTCCTGCAAGTCAGTGGAGAGAGAAGGGAATTTTTACTCCTGCTGCCTCCTGAGGGTGGGTGTCTCTGCTGGGGTCTGGCAGAGGTGGGATGTGTGGCACTTGGACGGCTGGTGCTAGCTGGAGAAATTGTACAGTCTGTACAGTCTTCTCAAATGAAAAGCCTGAATACTACTTGTTCTGCATATTAGGAAGTGTTTCTTAAGAAATACATTTGTGCACAAATATAAAGATCTGCTGCCCAGGGCCAGTGTTTGGAAAGTAGGCACAAAGGTCTCTCTTAAGTACATTATATGGTAAAATATATGGTGAAATATTACTTTGGCATAAGAAAATTGGTAATATTCTCTTGACTGCAAGATGTAATCTAGTAGGAAAATCCTAGATATAAAATAATGTAATGCTAATGTATATTCCTAAAATCAATTTCAAAAGGACCCTGCCTTGTTCAGGACTGGGAAAATCAACTGCAGGAAAACAATTTCTTAACATGAAATTGTTATTAACTTCCTAAAATGTAAGCAGCGATTCTAACGCAGTCTGTTTTCATATTGATTAAATTATGTCTGGTTTTTCAGTATAAAGGCATATTTATTTTAAATTACAAGCTCCCGAGATCAAGGTTCTAGTGTTATAAATACATAGCTGGACAAGTCTTTCCTAAGTGCTTACTGTCAAAGCAGACAAGACAGAAATGGAGGAGATGATGAAAAACACTGAAGTGACTTGCTAAAAGTCATGTAACAGTGTCCTCTCCCAGGCTCCAGCGAGGGGGTAAAGCTGCTGACTGGGACTTCAGCTGGACTAGATTACCCTACAGTTAGCTTGGCCTTTCCAATTCAAGTGTTCCCTTGGAGGAAAAACAGTGTGACAAATCTCAGTTTGTATTCAAATATGGAATATCATGAACAAGAATTTTTTTATTTTTAGTATTGTTAGAATGGCAAAAGATTTTGTGATGAGTAGTTGTGGTTGCCACATCCTTGTTAGCCATCTGTACTAGCACCCAAGTAAACTACTAGCTGAAGGCTGATAAGTATGATTTATTTTTTTTAAGTGTACAAATATCTGAGCCATCTTCAATGGACCAAATATACTCTGGCCCTGTGCCAACTTCCCTGCTCAGCCTCCAGCATTTCATTATTGAGAACATTTACAGGTATTTCTTGTGCTAAACCAGTGAAAATATAGTTGGTGCTCTGAGCCCTGAAACCAACGGATGTTTGGTCAAAATAATTCCCAATATTGTTTCTAAAAGACCATGGCCCTTCTACTGGTTCATTTTTGTTTACAAAAATGTAAATTGATTAATTTTGTGGCAGCAGGCATTTTGTAAGATCAAGAGCCTCGCTTCATGCAAGACCAGGTACTGCCCATCCTTCAGCAGTCGACAGAAAGTCAGGAAAAGCTTTGAGCTGGCTCTGTGTGGGTCAGCAAGCCCACACTGGGGAGGACCAGAGTGTGCAGTGATCCAGCAGTGTATAGATCTGGCATGAGCCATCATGACATCACAGCCTGAGGGTAGATAGCCGTATCTTGCGCTGGTTTTTTACCACATCTAGTCACGTTGCAAACTGACAGAAAGCTGTTTAACCCAGGAATCCCCATAATTAGATCTCTGTGCTGAGCTAACAAAGTTGTGTTGTTTGCAGGGAGGATGAGCTGTGGGAGAGGCCTCACATCTGTCTGCAAAACATCGACTGGACCTACCCCGAGAGCATTGCCTGTGCACTGCTCTGCTGTGCAGGGAAGCACTTGGAAGTTTAGCCTTTGTGCTTCTTCCCCTTTTTCTTGTGTGAAGTGTGTGAGTTAGCCATCATTCATTGCCTCTGGGGTACTTGAGATGGCATTGCTCTCTCCTCTGGTGCAGAGGGAGGTTTCACTGTCCCATCAACCATTAAAGTAATATCTGTAGCCATCACTTGTAGTTGTTGAACCAACAAGGCAATAAAAGGGAGTGCAGTGCCGGACACTCATTGCCAAAATCATGTGGGTCTGAGCTGAAACTGAAACACCGGTTGCTGGACATTAAGCTCTGCTGGCTTAACTCTTCGTGAGTGAATTCACATTTACCTGAGTAGTTCTATATGCTCCCTTGCAATTCCCATAGACATTCATAAGCAGGATTTGGGGAGGCAAGATTCAACATTATTATTGGTATCATTACTGGTATTATTGGTATAGTTGCTAGTTACCTCTAGAAGATTTGTGTTTAACTGTGCCCAGGCTGCAGTGTGTTAGGTCAGGACCTGCCCTGGAGGTTCCCAGAACAACAGCCAGCTGCTGTGGAGCTGGGATTATCGGTTTCCAGCAAAGCCTGGAGCAGATCACTTGAGCCCTACCCCCAGAAGCAGCCTGTTCTGCCTGTGTTTCTCCAGGTGGTTGCTCTGTTGCAAGTGTCCAGCCTCAACTTTTCCTTCCATTATCTGTTACCATTGTAAATAAAGAAATGCATGAATCTATGAAATTTTCACTAGTTATCAGGAAATAAATATCTTAAGTCTAATGTGAAGTGACTTCTGTGTCTTGGCCTCACAGTAGTTTCTGTATAAGATCTTCCTGATGCTATAGACAAAAATTATGTTGGAGGAAGGGATTAACCCTAGTCATAAAAATGTGTCTTTATGTTTTTTACCTCCACTGAGCATTTTCATAAGTTTAATAATATCTAATGAATTAAAGAATTTATCATTTGTAACATGTAATTAAAATCCCTATGGTATAATATAGCAGTAATTTGTACAAATTCATGTGGAAACATGCAAACAATGATGTTTTTATTTAAAGTGGTATCAAATATTTTACATTTTATGGCAGTTTGGGGAAAAGAAAAGCTATTGAATTAGTTTAGAATAATTCCTCATTTGTATTCTCCAAACTGGGCAAGCAGTCTTTCACTTCTTTATAAGAGCACTGAGGCTTTACCCACCCACAGCAAGGAAAATAACTAAGAATTGTGTTTTAAGGGCTATGTCACATGCATGTGTGTTGTGTGTGTGAATACTGTACTGTTACAGTTCTCTGGAGAGAAACAGCGAAGTTGTGGATCCTACTTTCTAAACTCATCTCCTGGGATGGAAATAAAAGCACACTAGTCATCCCTGCTGCCTGTATCACATGACTTTCTTTTTCTTTTGTGTTTCTTGAGAAAAAGAGATGCTCAGTTATAATTTTCACACAAACATTCCCTCCCTGAAATTCTAGTATAATTAAGTGGAAAAATCTGGTAAAACCAAAATATTTTTAAAATACATTCTGATTTCTTTTGTCTGCCAGATGTAGCTGGCATTTGCACTCACCAGCCAACAGACTTACTTCTCAAGTCCAAGTTATTTTAGGCTGTAAACTTTTCCAGAGGAGATATATTGTATGTCAGTGGCAGAAGTATTGAAACCCTACTTCTACACCAAACCAAAATTGCCAGAGAAATGAAATTCACTTCACATACAAAAGAAACCAAAATGCCGTAACACAACAGAAATGTCAGTGATATTCACTTCCCTACTTCAGTTCTATTGTAGATACATTGCTATTTTGTTTAAGGCTTATGTATAAGAATATTTTCCTGTTTACCTTCTCAAAGGAGTGACCTGCAGTGTTTCTTTTCACATCTTATCAAATAAATATTTTTCATCCATTGATACTCTCTAAATCATGTATTCGGCATTGAATTATTTTAAGTCTACCTTTAGAAATGCAGTTCTGATCTTGCATGGAATGCCTGGAGAGTGTCATAAGCAAAGACAAAAGTCCCTGCTGGACATTCACTGCATGTCTAGGTGCTGCGTGCCAGCAGTGACCTGTGTAGTTGCAAGGCTCTCGTGGGCTGGATAACCCACAGCACTGCCTCTGCCACTGGCCCCTTCAGGCCACTCTCTGGATTCACGTGTCATTGTAGGTAGTATAGATCTATGATATATAAATCTGTATATCATGATCTACTAACTCTATGGGGGATGTTCTAATACAGCTATGGTGGACATCACTGGAGCAGGGATAACCACTGGATGCACACTATTAGTTTAGTTTGTGTTGTCCTAGAATTCAAATCCTGTGGAAACACTAATCCCGAATTAAATACCCTCAACTGAATTTCATTTTAAGCAGCATAAGAAATTTAGCATATAAATCTCTACTTGATTTCCCTACTGCATTTTAGTGTTCTTTGGGATTTAGGTCAGTAAATTTTTATTGTTCATGACACCATCCCTCATATCTCCTCCCTCTTTTGGGATTCCCTTTTAGGTTACTCTCTTCATCTCACCAGGGACTCTCTTTCTCTCTCCCTCTGGCCTTTGACAATTTCTTCAGCTCCATTTGGTTCATCAGTGGAAAAGGGCATTCTTGCTTATAAAACCTCTGTCTTTTATACTGTTCTCAATGTCTCAGATTTTGGCAAGCACTTTGCTAGCCTGGATACTTGTTTGGACCTTTGTTTTGTGTTCCCATCTTGGTATAGGTCTGCACTCTACACTTGCCTCCATTGAGCATTTTTTTTAGCATCTCCTCTCTCTTCTCTGTGTGAAGTTTTAATGACCTTTTTAGCTCCTCTTTAGTCTTTTGCGTGACAGGATTCTTATAAGCCTTTAGCTATCATGCTGCTCTTCGAGGGAAGGTACTGGGCACAGGTTTCTCCAGTGCCACCCGAGCACACTGATACATCAGGGATTGTACAGATCCCCCACCATGCCTAAACAAGCTTTTGCATCTGGGAACCACACCTGTGCTGCAACTGTTTCTTTCCAGCCACTACACATCGTGGAGGATCACCTCTAAGGCCAAGAATGTGGCAACCGTGACTATTCATCTTGAAATCTCTCGCTGCAGGAGGCAACGACTGCTGGAGTGCAGCTTCAGACTCACCAACAAGCTGTCTGTCATGTGCTCTGGCTCTGGCGCTCCCCAGCCTTGGCCTCACTTACAGTCATGCTTTCGAGTCACACATGAAGTTGCGTCCTAGAAGTGAGAAGGATTGTAGCTACAAAAGTGCTCGGATTAGAAAAATGTCTGGCATTGCTACTAGTACCTACACACACACACACCAGTCTGGCAACTCAGGACATGCAATACTTGGAGGAGCACAATTCTCTGCAAATGATGTCCCTCTTTATCCACTCCTCTTGCAAAAGGAGACTGGAAAAAGAGAGAATAATAAAGACAGTCCACAGTAGTTGGGTCGTTTACATTTTGCTGCTTACATCTTCTTTCTGCCTGAAAGAACTGTGACAGGAGGATTGTGTCTAAATAACTGCAGCCTAGCTCAATAACACAGCATAATTTTTTCCTGGAAATGCATTTTATACACCTCAGCTTCAAACTCTAGTAACCCTCCTGCTCAGATGTAAATATGGTGTTCATGTTTAAAAGGTAGATAAAAGCTTTTTCTTTTCTGAAACATCCTCCTAATTATGAACAAACTGGGTGACATTCTTCCTTGAAAGGTGCATTTATGTAGGTGTTTTGGTTTGAAAGAAGAAAAATGTTCAAAAACCTGATCAAAATTCGGATACCAATCATGCTAGTCATCTTCTAGAGTGAAGAATTCAAACAGGATTTCTAATCTGATTACTCTGAAATGCAAAAAATCTGACAGCCTGAAAACCCTCCAAAAGACAAAAACCCCGCCAAAACCTTCCTTGCAAATAATTGTTTCCTGTTTGCTCATTTAAAAATTCAATCCAACAGTTTCTCACATGCAGCCACTAAGCCCTTATTTACAATTCTCAGGATAATCTACTTCTGGCCTGGAGTGAGGCAAACATGCTTCTCTATCCATGTGGCCCACCAGTAATTAACCTCAGTCTCAAATCTTTAGCCAAGCACATTGGCACCAAGAGCTTGCAGGTGCGATGCTGCTGACCCCAGTGCTGCTAACCCTGGGATGAAGTCAGCCAGATCCCTGGTATGTCTGTGCTGCTTTTCATCTGTTCATGTGGCAGCCAGCCCACTGGCAGAGGCTTGTGCCAGCCTCAGCCACTGACCAGTGGCACGATATGGGTGTAGATAGCTCCGGCCCTATCACAAGCACCGCTGCACTCATGCAGCTGGGTCACGGGGCTGTTGGAGCACACAGGCATCACAGGATATCTGGTACCCCACAACATACAGTAGCTTCTGGGGTTACAAAAGCCTTCGCTCACTCTCCTGGGTTTCTTCCCTGCAGTATTACCTAGCCTGTGGGTATTGAGCCCTGAAGGAAGCTGGGGGCAGCCGGACAGCAGTTGGGGGGGGCACTGGTCCCAGCTCTGCAGCCAGTGGAGCCAGGACCACATCCCACTGGCATGCCAAGGCCCGTTGGCACCACGGGGCAACATGGCAAGCTGGTATGTTATGCTGCTTCCTTAGGCACTTGTCAGCATGAAATACAGAAAGCTTTTGCTAGACTGATCCTTTGAAAGCAGCAGGAAGCTTTGAGATGGTATAGGCAGAAAAAACACTATTACTGTGTGTAAAGCTGGTTTTGTAAAGGAAAAAGGGGTTATTGTATCCTTGCACTACATGAAAAACCTGAAAAAATCCAGGAGACCTTGACCACTGTTTTGTATCCTTCAGCTGTTCAGGCCCACCTCTCCAGAAACATAAAAATACAGTAGTAAGTGCCTCACTGTGCCCCTCCTGTAACTGAAAACAAGTTCCTTTACAACAAATATCTTTTAGCAAGATACACAAAATGCATGTATAAGAGTGTTGTACTGGAAGATGCATAAGATGTGTCTATATACTTTTTCAGACATTCAGTAAACTTTTAAGAGTGGTCCAAGTTACCCAGACTTATCCATCTTATGCTGATGGACAATCAATATAAGTGCCCATGTTTGTCTTCTGAAATGTTTTTGTCCTGTGTTGTCAATACTTGGAAATAACTTGCAAAATACAGATTGAGAATGTTAGATTAGTTTTTGATCAGTTCAGAAACAGGATAATGGCCAACATGTCAGATAACTTATTTGCAATGAATAATTTAATCTTAATTATAATCAGCTAAAGTTGTAATACCTTAGATATTTCACTAACTAATCTCAGCATATGAGGAATCAAGATAAATTCACCCTTTTGGTTAGAAAATCAGAAGCCTTTATATGCATATTGGTTGATGACAGGTCTCATAAAAGCACTGCTGATGTTTCAGAAATTCTGTGTCATGTGCTGCAACTCATTGATTACGTGAGGTGTTTTTAATCATGAGATTAAATTCTGCAAGGATGCCTGGTGCCAGCAGAGCAGCACCTCTGATCATGCTCTTTGACTGCAGCCATCTCGTAGACATCAGTGATTCTTGCTCTGTGGCCCCCAGGATGGGGTTTGGAGTGACAAGGCAAGGGTCACACGGCACCTTACGGCAGGCCCTCATTTTTCAGGTGGTTTTAAAGGGCTTGGTGCCTTCTCAAATGAAGAGATTTAAGATCTTCAGGGGAAAGTGATCCACTTCTGGTAAGAGATGAAGCATTTAATGTTATTTTACTACTAGAAATACCAGCTTTTAGAGAAGCATCTTTCCCTTAACAATGTACTGTTGTATTTTCTTGTGTTTTCTGTGTAGCCCGACTAGAGAAGGTGGGGCACTTGTTAAAAATACTAACACAGGAAACAAAACACCCACCCAAATTAAAAATTAATTTAATTAAAAGAGATTTATTTTTCTTGACAATTAATTAAATTAGATATTAAATTTAAAAGTAAAATTAAAAAATTAAAATGTAAAACTCAAAACCATTATCCAAATGGAAATGAAGTGCGAGACTCTTTAGGTCCATCCCTGAAAGAGTTGATATTATATAGGAGTAGCTCCCCTGGGGCACGTTCTGCTTCCTTTAGTGGCCCAAGCTTCTTAATCTCCAGTTTTCTTTGTAAGTGAACTGATTATTCCTTGTAGTAATGTTTTGAATAAGTTAAGATAAAAGAAAAAAGAAAAAAGGATACAGTCTTCCAGTTTTTCTCCAGTTGTGGATTATAGTTAGATATCCATAGTCTAAAGTGTACATAAATATGATTGATCCTTATCCTGATAGTGGCCACAGTGTACTATAAATTCTATCCTAGCTTTTCATTTCTTGAAAACCTGAGCAGTTGTTCATCCTTATCAAAAACAAAAAAAAAGGAATATACAAAGGACTTGAGATGTCAAACTCCAGAGTAACAGCTGAACAGTCTCCACTACACTTTTGCCTGATAGTGATGACATATCTTGCTTTCACTGCCCCGAAGAACCACAAGTAAGATGAGGTCACTGTCAGCTTGTATGGGAGAACTAAATTGCTAGAGCAGAGGTGTTGGGAGTAGCAATGCTGGTGACTCATTACGTGACACATTTCCTTCTGAGTCACTGTTGAATCAATGCCCTGTCAGGATGCTGAGAGGCATCAACAGAGACTGTCTCCTGAAACCAACAAAAAAGCCACTTGTTGACAGTGAGATTCTTCAGCACTTACTGTCTGACCAGGAGAGAAAACAGAGGGAAATAGAAAAATTTTTCTCTGACAGGAGCATGTCTCTCAGAACAGGCAGTCGTCATTCTCTGTACCATGCTTAGGCCCCTGTAGGTCTCTTGGCAGCTCACAGCAGGCTCTTGCAATCAACACTCACTGGGCAGTAACTTGGGGTTATGCAGTAGGCACCTTCCACCAGGATTAAATCCTGGCATGTGCTGAATTTTGCTCTGAGTATTTTCAGTATTGAAGCTCTGAAATTTAGTTATATTATGTCATAGATTTTTAGATTGAGCTACTTCAGTGAAATATTTAATAATGGGGAGGACACTGTAGTGTTTTCAGCATGATGTTCCAAATTCCAGTACAAGCAAATGCTTGTAGAAAGAGGTGATATTTTTGTTAAGCCACCTGCAAAAACTAAAGAAACTTTTGAGCACACAGTATCTCCATCAGCTCTGGCAAAAAAGGGTCAGAAACCCAAAGCTAGAAACAAGTTCTGTTGATGTAATGTTGTTAGACTGAAATAAGAACTGTTTTTCTGACAGCACATTCATTTAATTCAGCTGTGTCAGCTGAGTTAATAAATGCATTATGCCTACCTACACACTTTATAGTTGGAAAAGAAATGGAAGTCACCACCCATCTCATTGTTAACTTTATTTTAAGGGCAGTAATATAAGATCACATTACTTATCCTGGTAAACTAAGTTTATTTGACATTCTTTAATTGTGTACCGTCTTCATGATATAATTACTTTTATAAAACAAAATTAACTATCCTGTATTTAAAATCAAAATAAACACAAGCAGCCTGTCTGCAGAATTAAGCAGCAATTTGATGATGCTTAGACAATGCTTTGTTTTTTAGGTGGATAGGTGACGATAAGAACATGAACTGTGAGCTCTGTACTTAAAACTTACAACTTAAATAGTAAAAATAAATAGGAGCTCATCAGGTCATGCAGTTTCCGTATGTGAAAGATTTTTTTGCATTATAAAAGTATGTTACTTCACATTATTATGCGTCAGAACTCAGCAGATTAGGGCCCAGGAAGAATCCCAGAAAAAGCAGACATGTTATAGCAGTTAGTTTTAGCTATTCAGTGGAGATGCTCTGGTGGAGCCACTGAGCTAGTAATAAACTAAAAAAAAACAAAAAAACCCAAGACATTATGAAATTTTATGTCAGGCTTTTATTTCATCTCTTATTTTGTTTAAATTGAAACACTCCTACAAAATATTTATGTTTTAATGACACTATATTCTGACAGAACACAGTTCAGACAAAACGCTTCTGAACAGCTTTCAAAGACTACGTTAAAAAAAAATTTGCAGAAATCAGTAATTTCTGAACAACAGCATGCCTTTTTATTCAGTAATTGAGAAACACAGATAAGCTGCACACACTATAACCTGAAACTGTGACACGATTCCCTATTGTATTACCTTTGAAGTATTCAGTATATTATTACCTCTTTTTTTTCAGTAAGATGAAAGTAAAAACTTTTCCAAAATGGGAAATCCCCTGTAGGTGGCAATTTGGAATTCATTCATTCCTTAAGTAATTGCTTTCAATTTCTGGAGACTCAGTTTTAGTAACAATTAATGCCCTGCACTTGCAAGTAGGACTTGATGATGCTGACATGCATCACTGAGTAAATAGACTGATGTGTCAAACCCACAAGAAGATATTTTACAGATGCCATTTACTCCTGGTAGTGGTCAATGAAGTAAACACCACAATAAACCACGTGGATATGTGCTGCAGTGATGACTAAGTTGCAGTACACGGAAATTATATGGAATTTGGGTGTTACTCCTCAGTAGCAGTTTCTGAGCCCTCTAGGGGCCTGCTCGGTATTTCACTAATCACCAGAGGTGCCACATGTGTGCTGAGATGGGCTTCTCACAGTAAACCGGGCCAGGGGAACCAAATCTGTTTCCTTCTTGTTACACAGTACAAGTACAGGGAGCAAAGTGTTCCCGATGCTTCTCTTCACATCCCTCCTAACAGCCTGGCAGCACACAGAGAGGGATGCTCCCGCCCCCCATCGCAGCTGCTGCTGTCCTTTATGGTTTGCCAGGTGTTTCAGTAGCTAAGGGCACGTTCTTCTTCAAATTATGGTGGGCATCCCTGCTGAGCAGGCATCCAGGTGGCCTCACTGTCTCCTTTTGCACTGTTTTCCCTCCCAGGAGGAGGGTGAGAAGGACATGCGTTGGTGACAGCAGAAGATGAGGCTGGAGGTACAAGCTAAGAAACCAGGGGTGGCTTTTGGGCTTTGCAGCTCAGTTCTAAGTTTGAGATCACATGGCCACTGCCTCTAGCTGCTGAATCATGTCAATCATCTCTAGCCAAATTATTAGCTCTTTTTTCATGTTCCTTGGGTATCTTGAAACCAGAAACCTCCTGAATACTTTTCCCCATGTGTGTACAACAATTTCTGAGACTCCCCACCCAATTATCTGTAAATAATCTCAGTCCCCTGTGATTACCACATTATAGTGGGAAGTATTAGTGAGATAATTTCAGGCATCCTGCCAGCTCTTAACAGCACTTTGCATCCCATCACACGGATCTCTTCTTGTACTTCCTCATGAAGGTTAACCCTACGAAATAAGTGCTTGTTCTGCTAATGCCATGACAGCACTTGTTAAAACATGGGAATGACAAATACACACACCTCGTCATGCAGCACTTGATAAACATAGCTAAATTTGGCTGTTCCCAGCTTAATATATAGGCACCAAAGCTTGGTGCCAACACCTTGGTGCTATCACGGAAAATGTTTAATGAGCCCATGTTCAGGGCATCAGTGAAGGTTCAGCAAAGACGAAGCAGAGCTTAGAAGTATGAAAATGGAAAATGTCATCTGTCATGTCAGATTTAAGGGTCTATTTGCCAAGGGAGAACATGGAGCATGGCTGACTGAGCGGCCGTGCGACATCCTGGGAGGACACCAGAGGAAATTAATGGACACTGCCTTCCTTACTTGCTGCTCCCTGACACCACTAGGTCCAGGCACTTGTGGTCAGTGGAAGGCACTATCCCATGCCGGATTCTGGGACAAGATATCAGTCCCCATCTGGACCAGGATATCCTCCTTGGTCCTCAAATAACACAAACCCTCCACACTTCAGCACCTGCATGGCACAGATGTCAAGTTCTCGATTGCTTCTCTAGCTCTGCACAGCAACCAGAGAAATTTTTTTCCCTGTTAAGGTTTGTAAAAGTGACCGCTAGAAGCACTTCATGGTAATACACACAGTATTTCCAGCAAACATTTCCAGCTGTTTGTCTTCCCACAGTTTTCATGTTATCCTGTCTTTTTCTATCTTTTTTGAAAGGGAATTTTAAAGAAAATAGACCGGGGGGGTTTTCTCCTCCTCTCCAATTTAACTCCCATTTTTTTCTATAAAAACTTTTGCAATCAAAATATAACCAACCTCTTAGTGTTTTTAAGTTCTTTATTGGGAGACTAGCAGTTCTGCCGTAGTAATGTCGTTTAGACAAAGTAGTTCATCCCAAAACCAAAAAAAATAGTCACAAATGTTAATGCATTGTAACAGACATGGTAGTGACATATTTTCCTGAAAATTTGAAAGGCCTTTAAAATACCAGATCACATTTTTCAGCTGTGTTGTTGTAATTATTTTGTAAACTGTAGAAAATTACTTGACTAAGGCACATAAAACTTAAGCAAGTTTAAAAATCCAGAGTATCAGTCAAGGGATTTTATTTGATCATGCCTTGCTTAGCTTCAAAATTATTTTCTACTTCAGTGGACTTTGTGGAAGCAAGAGCTTTATGGTGCATATCTGTATCTGTGTTTTGAATCTCACACTAAACACTGCAATTATATACGGTGATATTAATATTCATTATCTGCTCTCTCCATGGTGAACATGCTCATCTTAAAGTAAACCTCACTAATAAGTGACCTAGTAAAATTAGTATACAGGAGAATAGTCTCTATAGAGTGTCTGGAGCAGTATGGGATTAAGTGCAGCTGATAGGATTATATCAAAACCAATATAGGCCTAGGAAATGTTCTGCTGGATTTCATTGCAGAAGAAAGCAATGGAACAGTGATGGAGTTCAGATGAGTGCAGAGACTAAAATTGTGAGATTTGACCAAATAACTTTTGCAGTTGTAAAGGCAGAAGTGACTCAGAGATTTTGTCTGCAGAAGTCTCAGCAGACAATCTACATTTATTATAATTACTCTGACCTGATGAATACATTACACAGGGAATTGCTTGCAAACATTACATACTCTGTAGATTCTTCTTGCTAAAAAACATAGCTTTTAGCTGGTTAATAAAGAATGACAAAAATATTTTTAAGAGTTTTGTAAGTACCTGATTAGTATTGCTTTTGGCAAAAGAATCTGTAAATGCAGTGCTGCATCCTCCATTACCTTAGATGTAACTGGTTTTACAAAAAAAAGTCTGATTTAATAAACTCTAGGCAGAAATGGCAGCAAACAACCCTCATAAAATATAAAGAAATAATTTCGCCTCTAAATTATACATTCAAATCACACCACAGTACATAGTGTCCTTGCATGTTTAATGAAAATAAAAATTTCAACAAGTTCCAGATACCACTAGTGAATAAAATATAAGTGTTTTCACATATCCATCTAGTCAGATTCATGAAAGCTATAGGGTACATGTATAGAGAACCTGCAGCTATTCTACTGTTGAACTCAAGGTGATTACAGCACAGACAGGCTTTTCCAGCCCCTTACATACAATGCTCAGCATGTTATATTGGAGACATCCCTCCAAACAGGGATACATTAGCTTAAGTAGTCTGACAGAAACACAGCATTACCAAAATATCTTTGAGGATTTTCTGGGGAATAATCCAAAGTGGCTTTTTGGGGAACAAGCCAGGCCAACTAGAGCAGCAGCAAATATTCCTTAGCTACCCCCCAAGATGAGAACCAGAAGGCAAGCCACCTCAAGGGTGTGTATGGCTGTGGTGGATCCTCTAACACCCCTCCTGGGAAGTCTGGATGCTTGATTACCTCGCTGCAGTGCCTATACACCAAGACACACAGCATGGGGAATAAACAGGAATAATTAGAGATCTGTGTGCAGTCACAGCACCACGACCTCATTGCAGTTACAGAGACACGGTGGCATAACTCACAGGACGGCAGTGCTGTCATGATTGGCTACAGACATTTTAGGAAAGACAGGTCAGCAAGGCAAAATGGTGGAGCTACACTTTGTGTGAGACAGCGATTGGAATGCATGGAGCACTGTCCAGGGGTGGATGAAGAATGAGTCGAGGGTTGATGGGCAAGAACTAAGGGGCAGGCTAATATGGGTGACACTGTTGTGGGTGTTTGCTACAGGTCACCTGGTCATGAGAGGAAATTGATAAGACCCTGAGTTTGCCAAACAAACCACAGTATTTGCCTGTCTGTGGCAAAGCCTGATCAGTGAGGTATCCACATTGCCATGGTTCATTTTGTCATGGAAGTGGTTCCCTCCGGATTTCATAAAACTTGAAAATGCTTTAGTGTTTTGTTACACATCGTTTTGCGCCCTGGAATACTCCAGGCTTGATGCAAACTCCATGAACTTAAAAAGCTCAACACCTCCAAATGTGAGCTTTGCCATCTTTATTGTTAAGGTTCTAGGGCAGAGCAGAGGCTGTAGAGAGGCTGACATGCAGGAGCAAGCAAGAGGGTGTTTAATCCACATTGCTTTTTATCTCCTAGACACATGTAAAATATCACATATTTTGCTCTCGTGTTAGCATATTTGTCCGATCTTCCATGGCTACATTCTGAAATGAACTGTAAAAAAACATTGCCACAACGGTAACAAAATGCTTATTTTTCAATGATTAAGTTATTTGCCATTCCATGGATGGAGCTATATTGTTGTATACTAATCCTTTTTTATTCCAATACCTTCTCAGTACTTGGGTGTTTCACATATTTATCCTAGAACTCTCATGAATATGGCAAAAAGAAAAGAAAAAGTAACCCCCAGCTCCATAGAGATCTCCCACAAATTGTCTTTCCAAGATTATCACATTAGCACAGCAGATTAGCTTGATAGATTGAATATAATACGCTCTCATTTTAGCTAATGCTGCTTTACTGAAGGGACTAACAAACTTAATTCTACCCAGGCCAGGATTACCTGACAGAGTAACTGAGTACTTTTGTGTGCTTCCAGATAAGGCAAAACAGACTGGCTCATTTCTTCACTCTCTTTGTTTCACTTCACTGGAAATTACTTCTCTCTGGACTTACCCCTATGGCCTTCATAATTAGCTTGAGGCTGCGGTGAGGTGTCACCACCTGGAGGGCTTTGTCAGAAGGGTCCAGCAACTGAAGGCTCAAACATACAAACAAACAAATGTGTTCTAACTCCATCTGTGGGCACGGTTGCTCTTTAACAGCACCTGTCTGCTCCTGCACACAGTGGGGTGGCCACTGGCAGGACACTGGGCCAAGACGTGAAGCACAAGGTCCTGACCTTGCCCAGATGTTGGGGCCCTTGCCCTCCCCACTCTGGGCCCATCACATGGCTTCTGAGCACCCAGGGGGTATTTTTAGCTTGTACCTGGTTTGCTAAATGACAGCAATCCCCCTGGGGCCAGGGCCAAACCATCTCTGGCCTGTCCTGTGTCTGTTGGACTCTAAAGTCAGTGGGCAGCCTCCCAGCCCAGATGTCCTGTGGCTGCTCTGGGAGGTATTGCACTGCATGGGTAGCCTCACATTTCCTCTCCGGTAGACAGTCACAGGTTAGCAGGGACACACTGAGACTGTGACAAAATGCAAGAGCCAAATCCATCTGGGAAACAATAAATAAAAGGCAGTCACAGTGTGAGTCGCAGGGCTATAGCTGACTCAACCTGTAGTAAAGCAGAAACAGTGCGTGGGTAACCTTCCTCTAAAAGACAGACTCCAGACCTTCTCATCTCTTTAATTATATAGTGGCTACCAACAGCTTAAATAAACAACTCTTTGTGTGTGTGTGTGTTTGTTTTTTGTTTGGGTGTTGTGTGTGTGTGCGTGTATGCTCATCATTACTATGACCAAGCTGTAGAGCCTCATGCATTTCAAAGGCTTTCTCTGCTAATATGGACTGGAGTGGCCATAGCAAGGCTTCTTTGAAAATGAAATGCTAGCAGTGAAAAACTTCTGTAGCTCACTGCTGGCTTCAAACAATCTCTGCAGTGTTAAAATGCAAGAGAGGACATGAAAGAGGAAATTCAGGCCACAAGAAGAGACTAATGGGAGATCAAATTGCATATCCTAAGGAAGTCCTCTATGTGGGGCTGAGGCTAAGTGACAAAAGGAATTTCATTCTCAGGGAGTTTAAATTATTAATGTCCTTGTAAAGAGGTCACTGCAAGGTCTTTTCTACTCTCAAAAATTGTAAAAAACATGTCAAATGCAAGAAAGTACTGGAGAGAAAAATAGTGATGGCAATCTAGGTGGGATGGCACAGCAATCTCACTGGGAATGAAGAAAATTATTCATTGAGAGCTAAGTCTTACAACACCTAAACCTTATTCTTTGGTACTTTTTTCCATTTTAACTTGTTTTATCAAAGGTTTTTTCCCAGGTTCCCCTATTTTATCAAGAAGGGAACTGAAAGAAATTGACCAGCTGAAAAGTCTTTGAACACGTGATCGCAGTTTTCTTTGCCCTCTTTCACATCTCTGCAGTGTGGTTCTTAAAAATTGTGGAGGCACACAGACTTTATTTGATTAATTTGTTTTGGAAGAGCTTGAGAGTACTGGTGTAACTAAATTCACTCCAAGTAACAGTAGAAGAGCCTGAAATAATAAATGTATGTCACAGTTCAGCTTGGCAGCCCTCCCCAGGGAATATGTGCTAGACATTAGGTCTAATTGAGCCATTTTGGAAAAAAAAAAAGAAAAAAAGATCTAAATAAATGTTGAAATTTGACTCTGTTGGTCTGTCTTAAAAAAGCCTGTCCTACAACTAACTAACTAGCTAACACTAGCTAACACTGCTACATTTGTATAACTGACAGCAGGAACATTAAGCAGATTTGAAGTGTGACCATTTTTGAAAGTGTTCAGTGTTCCTATACTATGGCTGCTCTCCCTTTCTGAGCTGCCTGACAGACCTTTTGGAAGTGGGATGTGCAATTTTTGCAAGCAAACATCAGGCCATGGCTGGACCATGCAATAAGGGTGTTGGTCAGGTTCCTGGAGCCTGATCAGGACCACACTGGGCACCAGTATGTCCTGTGCTTTCAGTCACTAGTTCAACTTTGCTCAGAAAGTATTAATGATTTGACTTTGCATCAACACTGTTTAGGTCTGATCATGTATTGTCTCTCTTGGCTACTTGTAGTTTCTGTCAGATCAGGGAATGCCTGTGTTCCCACAGCCAGGCTGGAAACATGAACTTTCTGTCCTGCAGATGGGTTGACCTACCTCCAGCCTGCAGGTGTGCCTCAGCAAGACTGAAGCTGTGCTTCTCCAGGCTTCAACATTAATTCAGTATTGACGAATAGAGGATGTCAGAATCACCGACGTCTGCAGGCCAGCCTAAAGGACTAAACACTAGTGAAAGGGTTGTGTTCAACTCTGAGAGGTTGTCTCTGTAAGCCATTGGTTCGAGTTGAACACACACACTTCCAATTGTCATTTTCCAAATGACATTTTGTTCTCGTGAAGTTTGAGGTACTGATAACCAGCTTTGCTCATCAATAAACCCTGTGTGAGGAGTGCGAAATGTGCTCCCTGGCAGTCTGCCCAAAGCCTGGTTTGCTGCCATTTGTCTTAAAGTGGAGGTATGGAAGTTTCTGCACACTTCATGGTGAGCCTGCAATGGAGACATCCTGGCACAAGGATTATGGGACCTGCCCGGGAGCAGCGTGGGTGCAGTGGCAGGAAGGAACAGCTGGAGACTAAAGACAGGAATGGTTTCCAGCATCTTGTTGCAAACTTCAAAATGGATAACGCAAAGCCTATCCTAGATTAGCCCAGACAATGTAGAAGTCGCACATATCAAAGAGTTCTACATCTTTGCATCGATATGGTAAACCAAAACCAAATAAAAGTTATGCATTTCAGTATTTTAATCTCTGAGTTGCTCTATATTGATTTTTTCCTGTTGGAAGAAGCTACCTCATCTCCTGTGAGTTTGTCCTCACAAGTCGCCCTTTAACAAAGAGAGAAAGTTTACATACAGAATTATTTTTCAAGTTTATGTATAGAGGCTTATTATTATAATTGAAAATTTCCTGGCACCAGTAATAAATAGGATAGTTTCTATGTTCTGACTCATGTACACCAATTTATCTTCTTGGAATACTATGTTGTTGCAGGGAGTTCCCAGGATCAAAGTCCAACCTGTACAAAGACATTATCTGATCACCTTCATGCTGCTAGCAACTGAAATAGAAATTTAGTACTACAGGAAAAGAATGCAGTAGTTCCTGCTGTAAAACTTCTTTCATAATAGTGGCCAACATATATGGCATTTTAAATGCTGTTGACTTACCATTGTATACTAGTCGATCCCAGCTGCTGCAAGTAATGCCACACGTCATGGTGAGGAGCACCTCCAAGAATAATGCAGATATTGCCAGATGCTGGAAGTCTCTATTAGGAGAAGTACTGCTCTGTCCTTCTGCATCAGCTGTGCTTATGCCTCTTCCTTCTAAGACAAACTTTTTTGTTTTCTTATCCATTTATAAGTCAGTCCATTGTGGAGTTCTAATTCATTTGTCCAGGTGAATGTTCTGGTCTCACAATTTTGAGAAAGAAAGTGAGCCTTACTTTCAAATTTCTGAAGGTGAAGATGTTACATTTTGTAGGATCTATAAATGTAGCTCATATTGACAACAATCATTATATTTCCATATAGCAGACTGTTCCATTAATATTCATGAAAATGTGTATGCACCCAGGAAAAAATCTAGATGGGGTGTTTTTTTGTAATTGTAGGAGATCCACATATATCATCAATATGGTCAGAAGGAAAGAGAATACTTTTGAGAAAAAGACAAAAACATGAGAGTGGTCCAGGTCCAAATTAGTATTTTAACCAGGCAATTTCTATTTCCTTCTACCGTCTCCATTATCTTATATTTTTCATTCTCTTCATTCTCTAGTAATGACAGATACACGTGGCAATATTTTCAATGTAGCTGGATAGCCAAGGGACATGGAAAGAAAAAATATTAGCTGTTTCATCTGTACATACATATTTTCTCCAACTTTTTTAAGATTTTCACAACACTTAGGTTTATTATCTGTCTGTAAAACACCTTTGTAATTATTTGGGATGAGGATAAAAAAAGTATATACCAACAACAATATGAAATTAAAAACAAAGATGAAGATTTTTCTCACATGGAACTCAATGCTGTTAAGAGACTTCTTGAAAACAAATGTTTGGTGCATGAATTTTCTGTAAACCGACAGAAATGGACTTCTTTCTTTAGTGTAACTTGAAAATCAAATAGTGGCTTTTTAAATTCAGCTTAGATTAAACTCTGCTTTTCTTCTTTGAATTTACCAAGAGGATACATGTTTTATTGGAGCTATTTTCACTGATTTTCATGTTTGGAGATTTTCACATATATGATATTTGTTTTGTGGGGAGGGAAACTGACAGCTGACCTGTGCAAATCACACTGTTAAATTTTAAGAATTTCACCTATGCTTTAAAGAGTAAGTGAAAGAAATATTGCATGCAATACTCAGAAACTTCTGAAGGCTTTACAATGAAACTCTGCAAGTCAGGAAATTCATAACACTGGCTCAGCCATATGAATCGACTTCACTCAAAGCCTGAGACTGATTTATTTAAAGATTTTGGTCTATTGTAGTTCTGTTCACTCCTGGACATCCCCCATAACATCCCCCCATAGACGAAATGGTAGAAGACACTTGAAAAATGGTGACTGGAAGTTTCTGCTGTTGGCTACAGTCTAGCTCTTCTCCAAGGCAAGCCTTCACTACAGAACACAAACCTCGTGATATATTAATTCACAACCTGTCAATCACAACACAGGACAAGAAGCAGAGAGCACCAGAGGCTGCATCCATGCAGAATGTAAATTCTATTTGCCAATCAGTTGAGCATTAATTTTGTTTGCCTTCAGTATCATCCTGTACGTGGTGCTTGCTTTTGATGGAAGACTCCAACACAACCTCGGTTTATTAATTTTCCGGGTCCATCAGGCTTAGTACAAAATATTACTTTTAGATGCACTGTTAAGTGACTTTTGATGTGGTGTTGACATCTTGCCTTGAAGGACCACACTCAAGATTTTTATATTAAGACCTCATTCCTGACATTGCTTCTGAGATAAAATAGTATGCATTCTCCCCAAATGAGCTTAAGAAGTACACAAATTATTTTATCTTTTAATTTAGGTTTACAAGAAGGAGGTAAAAAGAAGAAAGACATATCTGCATACCAAGCTGTGTCCAACACCACCAGTGTGAAGAGCAACATGAGAATAAATAAACCCTAACCTTGATTAATTGTTGTGGGCTTTTTTTCTCAAGAAAGATACTGTATTTTTGGCAATTCTGTGGATCAATTTGTTGAGTATATGCATATTCTGCAAGTGAACAGTTCAAAATATTAAGGTCTAAAATTTAGCCTAAGGCATATAAGCATATCTTAGTTCAGTGGCTCAGATTCATCTCACTTTTTTCAGTGTCTGGGCATGCTCAATCATCAATAAGAGACATAGGCATCTTCCTGCTGGCTAATTAGTCCACTGAAATCTCTCCATCAACTGGAAAGGAGATCAAGGTGTGTACATGCTTCACTTCACTAGATGCCTCATTTCAGCAAGATGCAGTTAGTACCAGCAAGCTTGTTATACACACAACAGCAGAATTTGGCACTGTATGGGTATGGTATCAAATCACAAGAAAGGCATCCAAATTCATTCAGCAGGAAACCTCACAGTACTTAAAAAGCTAATTAAACTACATGTTGAAGTCACATATATTCACCACTACAAGGAAAAGGTTTATAATATTCTACAAGGACTGCTAAGTATGGACAGCCTTATGTATAGGATTGCTTAATAATCATGAGTAACAAATGAGAATAAACAGCAGTGAATTTTTGTTGCAACACTAAACTTAGCGAAGCTGTCTGACCACTCACTGCAGTGAAAGGCCGTGTCTTGCTGTGGCAGCATTTGGATACAGATCAAACAACTCGGCAAGTAGCACAGTTAGAAGCTCCAATTTACAAGTCCTAATTTGCAGGAAGTCATAATTACAAACAGTCCTTATCAACGATCTGTCTAGTCCTTGCTTAAAATTAAAATAGCATTTTATGTACCTGAATAAATTCCAAGAACTATAGATGACTTACCTCTTCACTGCCACACATCTCTTTTGTCATTCTAGTCTCCTTACCATTACATTTTTCTCTCTTAGCTCTTGTGAGGAGACCCTTAATAATTTGGGCTAAGGAGGTCTTTACATCTGTATTACATCCATGTGCTTTCACTCTCTTTCATCTTATCTAGGCAACTGAGAGCACTGCACAGTGCTTAGGGCCAGATGCTTATTTAACCTTAACTAGGTACTCTGTATCACTTTAACTCTTGGAGCACATAAAAAAGTCAGTTGGATCACTCTACAGGAGGGCTGGATTTGGTGTTTGAAAATATACAAGAACTTGGCTTCCATGACTGTACAAGATGTGCACGTAAAGCCAATTTTAATGTAATGATAATTTGACAAATATTGACTCCTGCTGATAGAGCTACTAATTATATTCTGTATCTATGCTACTAGATCAGAGGGATTAGTATACGACATTCATAAAAATTCCTAATTCATGCATTGATTTAGTAATTCTTCATACATTTCTGCAGTCCAGTGAAACAAGGAATTACTGGCTCACCAAGGACATATAAAGCAACACTAGTGTTTATGAAGATCTATCCTAAGTTGCTGCCATCTATGCTGCTGCTCTTTATTTTTCTTTGGTATTTACATTTTCAGTGCAAGAGTAGGATTTCAAATCCTGTGCTGTGAAAAATTATGCAGTGCTTATTGCAAGCAAATAAGTGGCAAGACCAAGTGTAGATTCAAGACCTGAACAGAGAATTCAAGCTGTCATCCTCCAAACTGTTCCTTAACTGCAAGAACCGCCTGCAAAAGGAATGGGATAATCCAGGCTACGCATCCATTTACTAGTCCACTAGTCCTGCAAATGTTGTTATAGACAAGGATGCAGTGCTTGGTCATTTTTGTGATGCATTCAAATGTTCCTGGGGAATTATGCTGCCAGGACCAGAGTCACTTGCAAGCAGCAGTTGATAAAGACCTGGGTGAGTTTCGGTCAACTGCCAGCAGAGAGCTGAATGAGTCTGTAAATATCAGACATCCCCCAAACATCCAGGCTGTGAGGAACTTTGTTTATATAATAATGAAAAGTTTCCAAGTGCTTAAGCTTCTGGGACTTCAACTTTCTTGCTGCTGTTCTTTTAATACAAACTGTCATTAGTGATCTGTCTTGTCAGTACTCCAGACTTGGATACATCTTTGAGAAGACTCTTCATTTTTCTAAAAGTCAGCTCCTAGTCCTGTAATGACAATTTCCACCATAGCAGGTGTCACTGGCTCCAGGATGAGAATGTTTTTATAGGATACACACATGGCCTGGTTCTTCTTTCCTCTAGGATCACCGTATAGATGGTAAGTAACTTCTCTGGAGCTAGAAGAAACCTGTGAGTGCAGGACTGATGCAAGTAAGCACAGAAACCAAGGCCCTGCAGATGAGTCATTTTTTGTGTTAATTGTGATAAATATGAGCCTGAAAGTTGCTTCCCTGATGCCACGCATCACCCAGCAGGCTCAGGTGAGGACCCTGCCGAGGTGGAGGCAGGTGTTTCAGAATGATAGCTTCACTAAATCCCAGTCTCCTTGAAGAAAAGTGATCCTTACAGAATGAATGCTGATCTTCTCTAGACTTTATATTTCTTATTTATTTGCCAGCTTTTTCATTTTCCCAGACCGAAAGCTTTCTACCTGGGGAAATGGAGAGTTTCACAGCATGAGTTGGCCTCAGGGACAGTCTTACCTTGATGTGGTGACAGGAGCACAGTCTAAACTGAATGATTTGGAAGTCACCATAAAAGGGCATATGAAGGGATAATCCCTCAGTTTTTTCACATGGTCCTAAGAGACTGTTTGGCAGGGCTCCCAAAAGACTGTGGCAGCTGGGCAAGCAGAGTCCGGCCAGCAAACATAACATATTAAGGAAACAATTAATCTTCATTCCAAATTATCTGCCATTACTGACTACATACATGTGCATCCCCTTTCTTGCTGAGGGACTGATTCACTGCAATTTAACAAAAGTTTCTCCAGCCATCTTTGCTGCCATCAGCATCTTTGGTGGGACTTTCTCCTGATCACACTCTTCTTTCTCTCCTTCTGATGCAAGGTGCGAAAGTGGTAGTGGAGATTCAAGTACTATTCCATAGATAAACCTACTGAATAAGGTAAATCTATAATCGTCCAGTTGAAAACGTCTGTTAGAGATGATATAATTTGTTTCTGGATGGCATGGTATATAGATACATTAGACAAAAATATGAACTATGCTGACACATTACTAGAGAAGCCTTTAAAAAACCTATGGAGTGAGAGATCAAAGTATGTGACTTTCTCCGTGTTTTCATTCAGATGAGTAAAATTTTCTTACCTTCAGGCACATGTGATGATGAAAGGTGGATTTGAATCAAACCCTCGACCTAAACCTCCAACTTAAAATGATTCAGACTTAAATTGATATTGCTTATGTTTTTTATTCCAGGTAAGCAATTTGCTCTACAGATGTGTGATGCAAAGACAATTTTTACAGTGATTGTGGTTCTTTATACTTATTTATTGCTATCCTAACAATAATGTAGGATTGGGAATTTAAAACTTTTTTGAATGAAAATTTATGAAAAAAAAATTATTTGGTGCACAAGTTTATTTCATTTGTGCTATTTGTAAGTTAAATTTTGAACCTTTGTTTCTACATATTTTAGCAGAAATCATCATAGAACTAAAATCTAATTAGAGTAAAACACATGTCTATGGACAAATTAATTCATAATTCAAACTCTGATTGCCAAAAATGGGGTAGTCTCTTCCAAAATTAGAAAGACTCAATAATTTCAATAATTTCTTTGTGCAGAATACAGTTAGCACAGGGTTACTGCTACAACGAATAGTCTTAAAAGCATTACAGCTTAATGGCTGGATATATCCAGATTATAGACAAGGACATCCACAAAATTAGAGATTCCAGCTTTTTCCTTTAATACTCTCGGTAGCATTTGCATAATCAAGCAAAGTGGTTGCAATATTAAGGAATGCCACCAAGGGAGAGATTGCTCTGAAATTACACGCGCTCCTGTTTGTGCCGCACGGTACTGTTTTACACACAACGGCTTAGATGTAGTCAACCCAAAGAACAGCTTTATGATGGCATCTACCACTAATGCTTGGTTAACTATGAAGCCAACACAGAGCTATGTGGGTGCTGCCTTAGGGTCCGCAATGTCCTGAGATGTATTTTTGCTGTTCAACTGCTTAGGGAAGTGCACAGGGAGGTTTTGCATTTCCTAGTCATATTTTCCCAGAACATATCTTTTCTGAAAACTTCTATAATCTTTTATCTCTAAATGCTGCTTTATATTTTGGATAAATAATAATCTTAAATTAGCTGTTTTTAAGCTTTTCAGCCTAACCATTCTCCTTCTGTTATTATGCAAGCAAAAAACTAAAAGTCAATTGTATCTGTGCTCAAAGCTTTTTTTTTCAAATGCTTTCAGCGTTGTAAGAAGAGGAAAACAGTTTGAAACATCTTAAAAATGGACAGGGGTAGGGGTGGATTCCTGTATTTTTTGCCAGTAAACTGGCAAAAAAAAATCCTGTCATACGACAGTTGCCTTCAGTCATGAAAGAAGAAATCATTTTAGACTTTGTTAATGCAACTTAAGGGAGGGAAAGTAAAATATTTAAAACATTGAAAGAAAACCAGTAACCTAACCTTGTCTAACCTTTCTTCTATTTGTCTGTAGTTCAGTAAAGTGGATTATTCAGAATTATGCTGAAGATGCTCAGATAGCTGGGGTTTAGCTGGTATGGGATGTAGCAGGAACCTCCCTCATGCTTCTTTCCCCGTCTGGGAGATGCTCACTGTAAGCATTCACAGAGTATGGGTAAAATATAGCTTAGACTAAGCTGCCTTTGTAGAGCAACACGCAGTGACTCTACAAAGAAAGGCATGGTGAGAACAACCCAGAGTAAGTCAACTTCATGTTTGAAGCTTGCCGATCACATGGTGCATGCAACTAGCCACCCTTGATCTCAGATTGGCTCCACTGCCACTAAAAGTCTTTGGCTAAGTTACTATTGTTTGCTTCTGGCTGGAATGTGGGAGAAAAGCATTTTAGTGCATGATTAGATTTGCTCCAGTCAGCTAAGCTGAGCTCTTAGATGAAGATCCTGTTAGGGTTCTCGTTATCTCAAAATTGAGATTTCATTAGCATGCTTCTCTTTGGCCTTGGCTGAGCAGGGCTGCAGAGAGCACTCTCCTTGCAGGTCTCCTCACCAATATCTCCCTTTCCTCCCTCTTCCCCAGCACAGAGCTGGTTCTCATTCGTTCAGCTCCTCGGTGTTTATTCCACTTCCCTATCTCTGCTGTTCCCCACCCCCTGACCGACTTTCCTCTCTCCTTAGGTATCAGGAGGAGACCCTTTGCTTCATCTCAGCCTCTGCCACTAATTTTCAAACCTGGTCCTTCACATGCAGTTTCCTGCTTGCAGTACGCTCCCTGTAACCCCCCTTGGAGCAACCTCACCGTCCTTTTATGGTCCCTTCCTTCACCCTCCGCCTCGCTTCAAAAGCAATGACAGACCTGGGGGCAGCCAAGTTGCAAATGTTCTGTAGCTCACTGCTTCTCTGCAAAAGAAAATCAGAATAAACCTTCTGCAGAAGAAACATTCCTCACAGAGGAGGGTTTCATGGAACATGTGTTTTCCACCTGGAGCTACAAGAAGATTTACAGTATATTCAGTAGCGACGGCTCCATTCGGAGTCAGGAATACCCTGCCTAAAGATACCCAGGATCTGCTCATTTTCATTGCTTCTGAGGGATGGCCAAGGAACCCTTTTTCCATCTCCTGAGGTCAGTCAGACCTTCAGGAGGCTCCCAGCATACAGGCGTGGGCATCATGTGAGCTCTCTGAAGCAGTCACACAGCCCTGTTGGACGATAACCGCCTGTGAATAATGGATCGCCGCAGCGAGCCATGCTGAGGGTGTAGTATTCAAATGGCAGCAATACCCAAAAAAGAAAAAGCCACGTTTGGATTCTGTATAATCACAGGATAGCAATTGACCTCCGAATGTACGGGTGGCTGCTTTCCTGCCACCACACATCTGGTAAAGAATACCAGGCTTGCAACCCTTAATTAGTACTTAATAAGCTGAAAAGGTGTAATTTACACTGCTCATTTACCTCTAGGAGAGAGACTTACTTTTCTTGCTGCCTCTGTGCCTTTCCAGACTTCAGGCGTTTCTGTTTTTCCTCTCTTCTCAAGAGCAATAGAGAAAAACTGCAATGGCATCTTTAAGCTGGGTGAGACAGTTTGTTTATTATGGCTGGTGACACTGCTCTTGCAGCTAGCAAGCTAAGCCAAGATCACATGTCTTTTTATATATAACACCCAGCTAAATCGATTTAGGAGCTATATTTCTGCAAAATGTGCAATGCTGTAAGGGAAGTACCCTCCGATGGCACAGACACAGAGTTTTCCCACCCAAGTGAGTTTCCTTTTGTCTGTGTTTAACCTGATGTGAACACTATCTTTAGATGCTTTATGTAAGTATTTCAAACTGTTACGTCTATCCAGAGAAATTCAGTCCCATCCCTGTGGGGCAGGTTATATTCTAGTTGTTACATGAAGACGGAGGACTCAGGACTTCCTGTCTGACTTTGGCCATGGCAGTCGCCCTTACCGCAGCTTCACCACGTCTGGCAACACGTACATGTCCTCTCTTTAAATGCAGGTTGTACATACAAAGTAGGTCGTACATGCATACACATCTCTGCAGTCCCTCATGAATGTCAGGAAACTCAGTAATTTCCATTTCCTCTGGAAAGACAATGCCTGGGATGATAAATCTTAGCTTACAGTCTCTTTGTATAATGGGATACCAGTCACCGAGCAAGGGGCATTAAAAAGTCTATTTTGTCAGCCACAGACAGCAAAAAGGCTTTAACCGTGTCCTTATGTCCAGAGAAAGTATGAAGAATATTGACAGGTTTTATTGTGAATGATACAAAAAAAGAAAGGCCGCTAAACATAATTGCAAAAAAATTAATGTGGAAAGCAGTTTTATAATATAAAATATGTGAAAGCTTAAGAACAACATATAAATTTTCTTTCTGTCCCAGAACAGATATTTTCTGAAAAACACTTAGTCCGATGCTATAAAAATTCTTCCGTTTTCAAGAAATTAATTCATCCACTTATATCTCTAAATAATGACTTTTACTAAGCCTTAGTAATGCCCTTAAATTAACTATCATTAAGCTTTTCAGCCTTGTCATTCTCTTCGTGTTATCCTGTAGGCATAAAACTACCCAGCTCTTTCAGTTGACCTTCAAAAAATGAAGAAGTATTGTGGATAAAGACCTAGAAAATCACAGTGAAAGTTCTCATTGACTTTAGCAGTGCCAAGGTTTCATCCAGATGTTCTCTAATACAATGACTTTGTGAAGCTACGAAGGCACTTGATTATAGGTAGCAAAGTTCATGCTGATGAGCTCCAGCTGAGATGCCAATCCTTGCACAGTGGATTTCAGCCTGTTGGCGACAGATTTGCATTCCATTGTTGTCTTTTAACCCATATGGACCTATAGACAGAAGAACAAAAAACCTGATCCCTGCTGGAATGGCACAGCCCCGTATCTGAATGACAGGTTCAGAAAAAGGCAAGAATTGGTGGTGCAGCTACAAAGTTCTGAGGGCATTCTTTGTACACCACAGAAGGTGATGTGGAGCTACCTTTTCCACTAATATTGTATTCTTATTTTCCAATATGACTGTGGCATCTTCAGAAGCCATAATGTCAATTAAAAGTTTAAGTCTCCTTAGGTTTCACTCCTGGAAGTCTTGAAACACCTCCAAGCGTTGCACAGAGGTTTTTCCCAATTGGTTGCCAGAATTTAGCGCATCAAAGGAGTATTGAAGTTCACACATTTATTCACATATTTAAAGGTGTCTAAGCTGATACCTGCATCTCATAGGCTGATGTTGATCCTGTAGCAATGTTTCTGGGATCTGAGCACTGGCTGATGCAGACTTTTCTGGCAACACAGCTGTCCTGTGTAAGCCTATGAAACATAAAAACACAGACAATTTTGCATGAAGCCAAACCAAACCAAAAAATTGCAAGTTTGCCTTTCAAAGTGTTCTGCCATAACCAGATACTGTATCTGCAGGAGCCCCCATGCATCCCCCACTGTGCCCACAGAAGCAAGTCAACAGGGCTCCCAGGGCTCCTTGCTGAGTGAAAAATTTAGAGGTTTTACACTGGGTCTGGTGATGGGAAAGCTGCTCCGGTCTTCAGTGGTCATGGAGGTGTAGTGGCTAATGCAGCAAAGGAGATGAGTTTGTGAAACATGGTCATTTGGTGACCACCAAAAGAAATCTTTAATATGGACCTTTTACTTTGATGGAAGAGAAAGAAAAATCAAGTCCTGAACTGAGATGAAAGAGAGACGACTTCATGGAAGTGAGCATTAATCAATTTGCAATACATTTCATTATTTAAAACATTAATTACCTTCCTGCTAAATTAAGCTGGATCAGTAGCTCTGTTTAATTCTGCCTACTGTACTGAAATCCATCCTCATTTTTTGATCACTCTCCTACCCTGCAATGTGAGCTACTCTGTGAGGAGAATCTTTGATCTAAAAAAAGTAAATAAGCATAAATTCTTAGGTTATGACCATCTCACTTAGAAACTCAGTGCCTTCAGGAAAATAACACTGAGTTTTCATCCATGATGCGTTTGAGGAACAAGATGATATATTCATGCTAGTGGTTTGCATCTCTGGAATGACCTACACAGGCGTGTTGAATTTTAGGTAAGTTGACTGTGGAGACATATTCCTTTTCTTTTTTATTACAGTTCAATTGGTTCTTTTTTGTTTCTTCTTTTTCTTTCTCTTTTTTTTTTTAACAGAAACCTTGCAGGACTTTTTAACATCTTACAGCTTTTTTTTTTGTTTCAGAATTGGCTATTAGTTAATGGAAAAAGTTTAACTTGTTAACTCCACCTCAGCCCATTAAGCTTTGAAAGTAATAAAATATAAGGTTGTGATATGAATTTTAAAAGAATCTGAGGGATTTTTTGCAGTGAGTGCCAAGATATTTATTCTAAATAAATAATGAGCCAAATGAATTTATATTTTTAGTGCTTTCTACTTAAAAAACAATCAAACAACCTCTATTGCTCTAGTTCAGACGAGTTGTTTCTAGTTTAGAGTGTAAAAATAGTCAGTAAAAAGCCAAAAATAAACTTCTAGAGCCTTTTGTGAAATTATATCAAATACTTGATCCACAATAAAAGCAAGCCTGTGGAAAAGAGGGAAGGCTTTGTTTTCCACCTAGAGCACTTCTCTGGTAGGACTCATTGCTCAGCCCCACAAGCAGTGGTGGCAGCTTGTCACCAGGACTTGTCGTGGAAGGAGAACCTGAGGCTGACATTGTGGCTGAGGAACGTGAAGGAGGAATCAAACACTCTGCTTGATATCCTCAGACTGCACTGAGACTCTCCTGGCTGGAAGCAAGACAGCCTTACCTTGGTTCATTGAAAGTCTCGTGAACATCAGTGTACTGCAGCCTGCTGTGGTTTAATGTGGTGTTTTACACACCTCCCTCTTGTTAATGCAGATTAATTTCCTGAGGATGTATCCATACACGAAGTCATTTTGAAAAGGGAGCCCCTGAGCACTGCTGTGTGTGCAGTACTGCTCCCAAAGATGCCCCAAAGCCCTGCAGCAGCGCAAGGGCTGCTCTCAGCCCCAGCTGTCCATCCTTGTCCTGCATGGGGCCCATGGGTGCAGGAGTCAGGAGGACAGTCCCAAGGCTTTGCTGGGGATTGGGATTTTCACCCTCTCAGCACAGTTTGTTCTCCCTCTGGCACCCCATCAGGGGACAGACTGCTTGGCATAGACAAAACACAAGTTTCTGGCCCAGGGACAACCTGGTCCCCTGCAATTTATCATGGAGGAAATTACTTTGTTGTAACTTCGTTAGTACCAAATGAATTCACCATAATTAGTGCATTCAGTCTGAATCCCAGTGGAAGCAATAATGATTTTCAGTTTATCCAAAAAGGTTGCTATTTTCCCTGACAAAAAAATTATGACCTAAAAATATCTGATGTATTTCTCATTACTTTTGTGACTGTAATGATATGTTTGGAAGAAACACCAATTTTACTGTCTACTGCTTTTGACACAACAACAATTAGTCATAAGCAATGAAAAAAAGACTTACATTAGTTAAGAAGTGGTAAGAAATACAAAAATGTTTCTGTTTTCATAGTTGCTGGATTATTATTTAGTTACATTAATCTAAATCAATTTGTAGAATCAGGGATTTAGAAAACATGCCCTGTAAAAATTCAGACTTGTTGATTGTAAAGAGGCAAAAAATTGCATCTCATCAGTATAGTCCTCCCAGAGGAAAAACACACTTCAGTAGCATCCAGGTATCACATCATGTAGTGAAAATAACAATGCAGTTGTCAGGAAATCACAGCTAGCCTTAGGATGGTAGTGTTTGTCTAATTACAGAGAGAGAAAATAATCACATCATACTGTCTCTGTGTCTTGTCACTAAGTTTGGCTGCTATATCTCTAGCTATTCAAGTAAATATATGGAAAAATAGATTTGTAAATGCTCTCCTTAATAGTTTACTTTTTCAGTCTTTGTTGGCATGATCACTTCTTTTATTCATCTATTTGATAAACATAGAAAACTGTTATGAAAATGGTCCCTATTAATATTTCAGAAATTTAAAAACCCTTCACAACAACAACTTTACTATATCAGTTTTTTGCTTTCCCCTTCTTTACTCTAAGTCTTTTCCCTTCCAGACATAGCACTTTCAACTATTCTCTCCTCACATATGATCTTACTCTTGCTTTCCAGTGTTGCAGCATTTTCCATGTATGCATCCTCATAAATAATACATTGGGAAAGAATCTACAACTTCTCTGTCAGTCCTTTTCCAGAGGGTAGGTTCATTCTCCCAGCACCAACAGGTGAGTCATTGACACACGTCACCCTTGTCATACAGTAGGGTTCTCCAGAGTGAACTGCATCTTCCTCAGCTTTTCCTAGCACCATGTGCTCATTATACAATTATGAACTTTCTGCCTGTGAAACATAAATCTAATCTGGTTTGGAAGTCTAGGTTCTCAAGGCTGCTGTCTATACTCTTAAAATAGGAGGGGTGGTGGCTGAGGTCTGAGGCTCTGCGGAGGTCCAAGGTGAAGGTTTTACTGCTTTGTTGGGACTTGGAGCCTTCTCATGTAATGGGTCAGACCACATCTGCTGTGGCTGTCTCTGTCTCTGTTTAAAGAAATCCCAAGTCTGCTGCTCTCAAGCATGAGCTAAAGCTACGTGGTCAGAAGACACGTGGTCACGGGACCAGCGCACGGAGCTCTGATGAGAAGTAAGGTTTGCCTCCTGTAAAAGTCAAAAGGAAATTTGCCTCTTGCTCAATGCAAAACCAGGCTCTACCACAGCATGAGGCTATTTCTCCATTTGTTTCCTTTTCTTTCAAAGTTAGGCTATTTCCCTCTCCCACTTCTTCATTTCTTAGTATTTCTGGTAGACTGGGAAATCTCATTTTGGTAATTTTTATATCATGAACTCCAAAGAAATTTGTTTTGTTTCATTACCGCTCACCCTGCAAAAACTGGGTTTCTGCTGTGCTCTTTCCCTTCCAGTTTCCAAAATTACACAAAAGTATACACTATTAAAAAGTAGAATAACTTGCACTACTTACACTTTTCTAAACCTTGCTGCTTATATGAGTGACTTAAACAGCAACTGCTGCATCAGCTAAATAACTTGGTCTTATTATTTTCTACAGATAATGGGGATCATCTGTTATTAATGAAGCTTAATTTATTCACCTCATTTTCCTTGCTGAGTTTCCTCAGTAACAGACCCTAAACAACAGGTAAATGAGGATGGAAACGTTTTTTAAAGGACAGCCCAAGCTCCCCAAGACAGAGGAGAGATGCAAATGCGGCCATGGTAAGACAAGTCATCTCTGAGGGTTCTTGTTCGCAAAAGTCCCTCTGAGAGTGTCTTGCCTCTGATGCATGGGGTCCAATGAGTCCCACCTGAGCTGATGTCCAGCGGTGCTGCAGCTTCACCCACTGACTCTGTCCCTCTGCATATGGGGGCCCTTTCTCAGAGGGTCCTGGGGCAGAGATTAGACTTTAAATAGCACTAAAGTTAGGAAAACTCACTAAAATGGAGAACTGCCTGCACATCTCCTCTTTGAGTTAGGGTTTGAAATACTTTACGAAGTGTCACACCCAGTTATTGGTGAAGGGCTGAGTTGTTCAAAACTCAAGTAATTATAGATAATGAAATGAACCTATATAAAAGTTTCCGGGTTTCCTGAGTCCCTCCCTCAGCTTATAAAGCCCTTTGAAGTTGAAACGAAAACAAGCCTCTAATTATCGCAAGAAAACCCTGTCAACAAGGAGCCTTACCATCAAAAAGAAATTTTCAGCCATCATCTGTTCTATGCTGGTATTTCCATTCAAAATCTTTATCTGCACATTTTCTAAGGCATCTTCCTTCTGGATGACTTCTGAAAGTCTTCAAGTACCAGAAGCCCAGGACAATATGATTTCTCTCTTTGAATTCCTTATTTTTAATGTGGTCTCTACTGAAAAGTTGAACTGTTAGAATATTCTGTACTAATATCACCAATCATGAAACATTTGGTTTAAGAAATGTAATGAGAAAATCTTACATTTATTAAGTCCATTGACAGTTCAGACTATTTCACGTAATGAAGTGACACACATGGCCCCAAACCTGAATCGTACATTGAGAGAGCTAAATAATGTGTTTGGGGGAAAGCTCTCTACTGACACTAACTGAATTTAGAACAGTTTGCAAATCATTTATGAGGTGCTAAGTAAGTTCCAGGTGCTTGGAGAAATCTCTGGTCAAAAGCAGAAGAGTGATTTCTGTATCTCTGTGGGTAAATGAGTGATCTCGCATCCATAAGCTGCCAGTGCTGCAGACACTAATGTTAATTTTCACTAATTTGGAAAATCAGGTCAGCTGTGTAAATCCTTCACGGTCAGTGCATCCAGGGTCACCAGCCATGCTCGAGAAGCCCACCAGGCTTCAAAAGCCAGTAGTAAAACGAGCTGTCCCTCTGAAGGACAGAGGTGGTTTGGTGTAAAAGGTAAAGCTATATCATTCTCTCATTTGTTAGAGCATACTAGGCTATTTCTGAAGTTTTACACTGGCTACACCCTCTCCAGATTCTGTGGGTGCTCACCAGAGGCACAGCTGGTGAGCGACAGGAGGAGAAGTGGTACATGGTTCGGCTGCCTCTGCCACTCCCCTGCTGCTGCAGAGCCGTCACGGCCATATCCTAGCTGGAAATGAGGAAACTTGATGGTTGCCATAAATTACGTTGCCAATGCCAGGGGCTTTTCCAGCAGCAGTTGAGGCACTGCCACCTTGGAGTGAATGCCAAAATGCCAGCCCCCAGGCTGTAGGGGCAGATGCAGTAGCTGTGTGTCCCCTGGGGGCTTCCTGATGCTGGAGATATCTTCAGAAAGGCAGATGAACTATATTAAGGGCTGATTTGCATGTCAGTCACTCACACCACTACTTCAGAACTAATGATCTTAGCATCTTTGAAAATATCAGTTGCTACTGAAAATGATAAACAGAAGTTGTATGCGTCCCAGGCAGCTAATGCCCATAAAGAGGTCACACAGTGTAAAAGGGATTGCCAAGGAAAGGATGCACCCAGTTTAAGCTTTTGGCAACAGCCAGACTCCAGACTGATTTGCTTAAAATTAGCCCCAAAGGCAGTTGAGAGCAGCTCCATACATCCCATGTCACATGTTAAAATCTCATTGCCTAAAATGGAAATGGTTCATAAATCACAGGGCAGTGCAAGAGCATGCCAAGCAGAGGACCATTAATTGCGTATTACAAGAAATAACCTTTTTAACAAGCAAGTTTACAGGGGCTACTGTAACCAGAAGGGGAAAAAAGAAATTCTTTGTACTGTCCTTGGAACTATTTGACTTCATCTGTCCTGCCCTCAGAAATCTCTGCGTTTCCTTCACAGTGTAATATTTCATTCTCTTTAGCAGCTGGAAGGTCGGTGTTTGATTTGTTAATGCACAAGGTGCAGAATCAGTGACAGCAGTGTCTGACCAAGGGCCATGGTATAAGCAGGCATATGCTGCATAGAGCATGTTTCACTTGCTAGGGCAACAGCTTTTTTGTTGTACTTCAAACCTTTCGTTATTGAGCTGCAAGATAACTATATCTGTTGGGCTTGCTGTACCAAGGATGCATTGAGGATTATGTCATGTGAACGTCAGATATCTCTCTAGGAAAATATGGGTTAGTTTTGAATGATGAAAATCAATAGATTTTCCACTCTGTGTGTGTATGTATACACGTGTCTGTGTATTATGTATAATGTTATAAAACCTGGTTTTTGCATATAGAGGTGTTGGCTCTCTGAGTGCTTGTGCTTCTACATGGTAGGAAAACTGATGTGACTAACTTACATGCCAAAAGAGAGGCATGTGCCTGCTTGTAAACTTGAAATACAGAATAATCACACACACACACACACACACACACACACACACACACACTCAGACAGGGCTAAAAGCCTGTGGACATTTCAGGATTGACAGCATGCCAGACTCTAGTGAGCTGGTTTGGCGGAGGGTTTGGTTTTTTTTAAACTTGTTAAACAAGAATTCCCAGAAGGCAATTAGAAGGAGCCTGCAGTACCTCTACATGGGGCGCTTCACTTGTACTGAGGCCGCAGTAGCCAAGAGGGCCTGAGTGGTGTCACACGTGCTGCTGGGCATGGGACAGTAGGAGCACTCCAAACTGCTCCCTCAGCTTCTTCTGCATTGCCCCACTGGAGGGTTTCCAGTACCGTTTTTGTGTGCAGACCAGCCAAGGGCTGCACACCTCCGTGCTGTGCCTGGCAGGAACACGTTGTTATACTTGGGGAAAAAGAAGTCTCTGTCTTCCAACAGCCTTTAAAATTTTCCCCCAGTCATTAAGACCAAATAAAACTGTTAACACCTCCTCAGCTATCCTATTTCCTCATGCCATCTTTCAGGTGCGCTCTATGGGCTTCCCTGTTTAGAACACTCAGGATACTTTTTAAGAGTCTCATGAATTATTTTGGGTAAAGCAAGAGGAAGCAAACTCCTGGCTTCTGAAGGAGGTTAATGGGGCAGCAGCTCCACAAATGGGTATCCTGGACCTCAGCCCAGTTCTTTGTCCTTCCCAATCTCCTTTCCATTTAAATATGATTTCCAGGCAGGCAGCTGGAGCATGGGAGGCAAGGGACTGTCTGGAGCTGCTGCCCAGAGGCAGGGAGATACGTGGGGTGTCTGAGGTGCATCCAGTGCTGAGTGCTTGCCTTGAGACTGGAGGGCATCCCAGGGTCTGCTGCCCTACTTGATGCAGAGTTTGGGTACAACTGCAGATATAACATGTAGAGACCAGAGACTATTTAGAAACACGAGCAAATGATGCCAGAGAATGTGCATGCTGCACTGAGAGGACATCTCCACAGACAGCATTTCTAGGAGGCAAAGGAAGGTTCTCCAGAAGCAAATTCATTGGATTTTTCAGATTACCTACTTGTATCCTTGTGGTTAGTTTCACTTTTGCAAATTCTGAACTTTGGAGCTTTATTGCTCCAAAGGGGTAAAAACTGGAGGGTCAGTATTTTACAAAACTCATTCCAGCATTGTTCCAATATAAGACTTTCTCCTTTCTTTCCTTGGCACTGCAAAGACCTGCATAAATTTAATTACATGTATTTATTTTGCATTAGCATATCCCTTCTCCCTTTGTCAAATCACCATGAATTGGCTTCTCAATTTAGGATTTATTTTATTTCAGAAATTAGCAAGGAAAGAATCATACTTGCAGGAGGCACAGGACATTAGAACTATCTTAGAAAAAAAATACTTTCTCACACAAACACATTTTTCCAGATAATTTTCTCTTTTGGAATTTTTTCTGGTTTTTATCACTTGAAAATTAAATTTTCATTAACAAGTATGGATTTGAGTGGGATTCTTAAAAAAAAAAGAGGGTTTTTTTTTTATTCCTTTTCCCCACTCCTATTGAAAACAATTGACATAATAAGATACTTAAGCACTCAGTTTACATCAGTCCCAATGGGAATAAGATATCTAAGACTAAGACTTCTAAATACCTTAACTAATTGCCTCCTGACAAAGAGACTTTATGGAACAAGCCATTCAGCCCACACAATTGTCGTCTTTACCTTCAGAGAACACGATTACAGCTATCAAAGGGCTCTAAGACCTGGTATAAACCAAGGATTAATTGACAGTATAGGGATTGCTAAATATCTTGATTTTTGTGGTTAGATCTGATTGAACCTCTGCTTTCCACAAGCTTTTTGTACAGAATTAATGAGCCTAAATATGGAACATCAGATGCAATACTGGTACCTTCCACAGCTGTAGCTGTAATGATGGGTACTTTCTCCTCTTTCACCACTGACAGAATAATACTGGCATGCTAAAACTGCTACAAACAGCAGCACATCTTCTGGGTGGGTATAAATGACCCCTCTTTAATCAGGCTGCCACACCTCAGCAGCTAGCCCAAGATGGCATTAGTTAATCCAGTGTTCATCACTGGATGACATTTGGGAGAAGAAAGTAGGAGAAGGCACTGTACCCCTGGAGAGTGCAGAAGTCCTCGTTGAAGACAGATACCAAGGAATGGAGAAACCAAGGTCTGGAAACACCCCTAAACTCCATTGCAACATAAAACCTCTGCACCATCATCTCCAGGGGAGATGGAACTCAGGGCTGAGAATGATCAGAGCCTGGGGCAGCCAGAGGCTGCTGTGAAAACATGTACTAGGCTGAGATCCCAGCCTGCTGTGGATGTCTATTTTCTGCCAGGTTGTCTCAGTCATTACAGTAGGCTGGGTTCATGCCTGAGAGTCAGGACAGTGTGCTACAGTGGGACAACCGAAGTCACTGCAAAAGCTGCACTGAGCTCGGGTATGGCCAGGAAGTCCAGGTCGGGCACTGGACAAGAGAAACAGTGAGCACAGCAGGGCAGAGGGCAGGGCAGGAGTATGGTCAGACAGTAGAGGCAGAGAAGACAAGAAGCTCACGCTGGACCAGGTGCTGGAGCAGGCAAGGGCAGAAGCAGGAAATAGGAAGGAATAGAGCTCTAGCAGCACAGGTGGATATGAGGTTTACTGGCGCCCTCAGATCAACCAGGATAAAGGGAGCCACTGGCAGCCACAGGAGATAGGGACTGAGTGGAGCTGATACTGCCAGAGAAAAATGAAAAGATAACACCATTCTGCTGAAGGCATATTTAAAAATACAAAATGAGTCTGAACACCACAGATAAATAAAGTGTTGTTTTAGTTAATTATATATTAAGAACCTTCCCAGAGAAAAGCAGAGCCTTGTTTAAATTAGCATATTGCCTGATAATTAAGAAATTTGCTACAATAACAGCACTACTACCCAAAACCAACATTGTAAAAATAATTTTGTGAAAGAGTTTTGTCTGTCTCTTAAAGTTATTACTTAGAGGAGTTAATTCACAAATATTCTGTTAAGTTAGTGGTGGTATAAACCAAGGCATAGCAACTGCTGGTGAGCAGGTACAGCAGAGACTTTATGTGGTATGAAAGGAGGGCAGATTACATGCAGACAATGAAAACATATCCACATCATCATCAGTGTGCGCCTCGCGCATTTTCAGTAATCTTAAATTGATGGGTATATGATACAGCTAGAATTGCTATTGACTCCAATGGTTTCAAACGCGAGGCATCATACAGCTACATCCTGTGTGGATGTGGAGGGGAGGAATTCACTTTCAGCAAATCTGGTTCTATGACCACAACATTTTCTTTGGCCTCCCACCCTGGAATATATTAACACTTTTTTTTCAATCTATGATGCCATGGGATGCCAGGCCCCCAAGGCCATTCCAGGTTTGGTTTTCACTCCTCTTTGGCTTTTTTCTACCATCTTTTGGGGAGAGTGAGGGTGCCCATGGTGCTGTCTGAGAACACATCACCTATTTTTTTCTGTATGATGCACATCTGTCTAAGTCCTGCCCTGATGCCCCCTCAAATGACCTCTTCCAGCACTATCCATCACAAATTTACTGTGGGAGGCTTCTTATTGCTTACAATTTTACTGTCCTTTCATGTAAGCATCATTCTGTTCCTTAATTAAAAAACACAGTCAAGAGAACTGTTTGATCTGTGTTATATCCATCATAATCAATCAAGTTCTTACTACATTGTCTTTCTTCCCAAGATAACCATTCCCTGGTTTTGTATTCTCTCTGTTAAATGTGAGATTCACCAAATCTCTAACTTTGTTATTCTTTCTTGAATCTTTTCTAAGTTTTTTCTTGAGATGAGAAACAGTATTGAAGAAAATATTCCAGAAACTTTATATATATATATACACACACGTATATTCTGTTTGTACTACTCAGTGCAGTAGTTTCTATCACTATTTAATGAGTTTTTATGAGCATTTAATCAGCATTAATATGTGATGTTCATTGCTGCTGCACACTTTATTGATATCCAGAAACACTTGGAGTGTTTTCCACAGACCCAGCCTAGAAACCAACAACATATGAATATATGCCTTTTTTCCAATATTCACACCAGTTATATTTAATCAGATACAAACCTTACTTCACTTACATACATATTACCCAATATAAAAATCTATTTAAATTCTTTTAATGAGTTTCTTAAAATTTCCCTTCATTTTTACTAATCAAATTATTTGGAATCAAAGTTTCTCAGTTCATATAACAGGCACAGCAGGAGGGTGTTAGCCTAAGATGTGCTCAGTGTGGCACCCTAAGTTATTATGTGTGTGGTCATGAAGGGCTACATGCAACCATGTTTCTAATTCTCTAATGCTGAGGTACTTCAGTATTTTATATGGGAGGATATGTGTGAGAAGGAAAACCTCCCAGGGAAAAGATGCTGTCAGAGCTTCCTATGTGGGTGAACAGGGGAGAAGAGTTGAGAAGCAGGAAAAAAAGAGGAGCAGGAAGAAAAGTGGGCAGTGGATTTTTCAGGTGAGGGGATGACTTACCCCAGTGCCGTGCTGTGCTCAGGAGGCGTGTTCACACAGACAGTGGTCAGGACAGCCGGTCTGCCAGGCCAGCGCTGCTCGGAGCCGTGATCCATGACACTGCCGCTCCCTGCAGCATGAGCTGCAAGGCAGGCAGGCTTCCTCTGGAGACTGCTTCATTTTGAGACCTGCACATCAGCAATTGCCACAACTGCGGCCAAACTGGTAGGTGGCCAGTTATGTTGACAGAGCTAAAAACAGCCAGGATGGGAACCACCAGCTTGATTCCCTCCATGCGTCCCTCAAGGTGACTTTGGATGCCTGCACTCAGTAACATATGCTTTCCCTCTGCTCCCTATGCCTTTGGGAAAATATACATAGAGACTGACTGTGGAAACCTAAGATGTGGCCATCTGAGTCCTACCATTCAGGGCTTCTCACTGAGCCCTGCTATGGGCATAGCCAGACCATACTCTGCAGGATGCTTCACTCCTGCAGCAACCTCAGAAGATGCCAAGAGAGGCAACAAATACTCCTGGTAAGCAGCAGACAAAGGATTACAGAGGGTAGATGATCGGAGGATCTTAGGCCCTCCCAGGAGCTTCTCAGGGTGCTAGTCTAGGTCTCAGAGTCCTGGGCTACTTCTTGAGTGCCCTCAAAAGTCAATAGGGAGGCAAGCATCCCCATGACTACATGGGAAGCACCTCTATTGCAGCACCTACCTTTGCTGCCTGACATTGGGTAATGTGAATTCTCTCCCTCTTCATGAACATCCTAATGAGACATCTGAATGCTTACTGTCCACAATTTGTCCTCTCTTTCTGCTGTTTATGCTGTGTCCCTTTATTTCTTTTGTCCTTTTTATATGTGACTTGTATGTCAAGTCTTTCAGATTTATCTTCTTTGAAGAACATGGCCTTGGTGGATTTTACAACACATACATGCCATGGGTTATAGGGTTTTAATATATGCACCCAGGAAGCTAATATTAAAAAATTAATTACTCTGTGCTGGAAGAAGTTCTGCAGCTCAGGGATGTTCATCAGGATGGAAGGGGCAGAGGACTCATTTCAGAAGAGAGACGTAACCCGGGTCTTTCAATACAATTCCTACAGACACACCTCTCAAACACGGGTTTGCCAAACAAACTTCCTTGTGTAAACACCAACTTCATCATACTAATTACACGGTAAAATTCATATGCACTCACTCAATATTTGCAAATGATCTCCGTGCAGCAGAATCTTCTTTTTTTCTTTCTGAACTGCACACACACATTTTGTGACCCATAAGGAAGAGTACACTAAAAAGAAATTTAAATACCAGCTGGCCCAAGCCTATATACATTTGAAGAGAGCTGCAGTTTATTCAGCTGAATTCATTTCCCAACAGTATACTTAAGGGTAGAATGTAATTTCAAGGTCTAATGGCTGATAAAGTTAACGTGCACACAGGAAAAACAAAAGGTGTTGTCATTGCTGCAGATGATTCCAGTGCAGATCCATTCACATACACTTCTGTGCTGAAATGATTCTCCTCAAAACCATGACATACTCAGCCAGGTTCCCTGGGGAGTGCAGGGACTGCAGGGGGTGCCAGGAGGTGCAGTGGAGTGTGGGGGGTACCATGGGGAGGAGACAAGTGGGTGAAGGCTCTGGCAGCCAGTGACTGGAGAAAAAGGGGGGTAAATGGGAGAAGAGGTTTTTCTGGCTGGGGGTTAGGGCACAGAAAACACTCCTTTGTACACAGCTGGAAGGAGAAAAGAGACGAGCAGAAGCAGAGGGATGTGAAAAGACAGGGATTAACTGCTGCATATAGCCTATGATCCTGTTCCTGCAGTGAGGACAACCCCCAGATGACACATGGTTAACTCAGCCTGAAAAGCCATCACTTGATGACCTCACTGTGCAAAACTGTCTTCCCTTCTGAGGGGACCAGCTGGCTCCTCATTGCCACAACTTGTCTGAAGATCAGTTTAAAAATGAAGGTCTGCTTTTTTTTTGTACTTTTCTTTCACGAGAACTCCTGTTCTCACTTGTGATTGAAGCTGGGAACCGAGCAGCTGTCAAGACAAAAGAAAGACATTATTAAAAGTATTCTCTTCAAGAGAGCTGGAAAAGCACATTTTGGGCAGTTCTAGCCCAAACAATCCTCATGTTGCTAAGCTGAACCGTGAGAGCTTTCAGAATGAACAGCCAAGGCAAATCTCTTATATTTGTGTCTTTGTCAAGAATGGGAATTTAGTTTATAAAGAGTGGGTAAATTTGGCCTTAGTATAGAAAAGACCAGGCACTGAAACACCAGGGAAACTTGCGCTTCAGTTTTGAAGAAGCCACAAATGTGAAGGGCCAAACCCATGATAACATGTTGGGACAGATCCTAAAGGAGATCCTGGTGCCTACTGGGGAATGTGGCACTTTAACACCAAATTCTGATCTGCTCAGCTGAATTCCACAGCACCTTGTCTGCTACCAGAGAGTTCTCCTGCTCTCACCATTTATGTCACTGAAGCTTTTTCCCCTGTGAAAAAAAAATTGGGGTTCTTGTGCCCAGTGGCATAGCCCATGGACAAAAATGGCACTATCTGGCCACCTTCCTTGGCTCAGCCTTCCCAGTGTCCTCGGCAGACATCCCACAGCCCGGGGCTTGCAGTGCCTGGGGGAAACTGTAAAGAGACACGGGTTCAGACCCTTCTGGGAGCATGACCAGAGCACCACGTCATGAGAGAAGATGACACCCCAGAAGGACAGGGGCACAGCCAACCCTGAGTGCAAAGAGGGACCACCCCATCGGGAGGGAGCAGCCACTGCGAAGGCACCACCACAGAGCTGCAAATACTTTTGCTCTGCTGCAAATACTGAGTGCTGAGCCTGCAACAGCCTCAGCCAGGGAGCAGGGATGTGGGAGCGTGTGCTGTGCTGCACATCCTCTGCACAGCTCTCTGGGGGAGAAAGTCTCTGAGACCTGGAAAGGTTGTGTCGTACGTGCCCCAGGCCAGAGTGCCGTGGCTGTGCAAAGAGCCTGTCAGAGCTATGAACCATCACATCAAACAAATGAATGCTAATCTCTGCTCTGAGAGGGTTTCAAATGCTGTTGCACAGGGCTGGAGGTGGCAGAGCTCCTGTTTAACCCGGGCAGAGAGCAGCCAAGGGGTGGGCTGCTGAGCAGAGGAAGCAGCAGATGCAGATTCAACAGCAGATAAAATAACTCGACCAGCAAATTCACAACAAAACCTCGAATGTTTTCTGTGCTGAGCCAGTCACAAAGACTTCTATTAAAGAAACAAATCAGACTTGGCAAAGAGGAAAAATGAAACCCAGAAAGGCAACACTACTGATATATAAAGAAAAGCCGGGGGCTAAGACTGAAAGGTTTGCAGCACATTCACCTGAGGACGTCTCCATGGGCCTGAGAGGTGGAGTGGACAGGAGTGCTGTGTCAGCAAGTGCTCTGCACCCAGCAGCGCAGATGGGGTTGCCCCAGGGCAAATGGCCAGGTAGAGGGCAGAGAGAGCCCCTTTGCCTCTTGGGGGCCCACGAGAAGATGTATCTAAGCAATTGTCTGTCCCATCAACAGCCAGACCTTAAGCCTGGCTGTTCAGCCTCCCAAAGCATTCCCCCCAGAAATCTGGGCTAGCATAGCGAGGCACCAATAACCTGCAATGCCTGGAATCTGCAAAAATGGGACCTGAGGTCTCCCTCTGAGCACAGGGATTTGGGTAGATGTGGTGGGACAGATGAGCTGAAGAAAAATTGGCAAAGATTCATTTTGCACAGAAGCTTGTACAAAACAAGGATTTAAAACCAGTTGTCCCTCTCTGCAGAAGCATTTATCATTCATATAGAAAAGATTGTGATTATAATCACATTCATAAATGGGAAAGTGGACAACTTGCTAATCCTCACTCTAAAGGGGAGGGAAAGCAATTTTGAGGGGGAAAAAAGGAAATTAAGTAAGTTATAAAACAAGATAGTGGCAGCTGGTGACAGCTTAGGACAGTCTGGCAGTTCATCCACTCAAAATCCTCCTGTGTAATGGAGATGTCTGCCCGAGCACCCTGGCCTTGACGCTGCACTCAGAGCCACAGGCTGGGTAATGGCACAGAGACCTTTGTTGCCTGCCTGCCCTCATGTGCCAGGGTCTGCCTGCTACAGAGGTGAAGTCCTCTGTGTGGGCCATGTATTGCCTTTTTATTCGAGCTCTCCCTTACACATTCCTGCTTTTTTCTTTCATGGGGTTTCTAAGTGCTACAGCCAGGTACACAAAGAGGAAAAGCACTTATTCTCTGCTACTGAGATTCACAATTAGACCCTGTAACACTACAAACAGTTGAATAGTCAGAGGAGACTGCCTGATTATGCCATAAAAAACGTCATTAAAATGTTGGATTTAAAAGAAAAACCCTTAGATCTGGAAAAACTCATTAAAAAGTCATTATTAGGTAGAACTGCCATAGCAGAAGGAGGTGGGTGTTTGGGTAATGGACCTTGCATATGCACAGAAGGACCTCCTGGTGATGCCATTATGATGCAAGATTACAGTGGCTAAACAATTGCAGTGCCAATCTATGGAGACCCCATTGAGCTACAGAAATAAAGCAAGGTTCTGCTGTGCAGAAGTCCCGCTACTTATTACAAAAGTAAGAAAAGAAATAGATATATATTGCTATGGTTTTACTTTGCACCAGAGATGGTCTCATAAAGTGAACCTCCCACCTTTTCCGTGGTTCCTCTGTGCCAGCTGTCAGAGGGTGCTGCAAATCAGCAGGCACCATCCGTACAGAGCACACACCAGCAGCACACCCTGGGCAGGATGTCTCAGTGAGGTACAATACACCTAAACACACCGAGGCATTTTTAGTCTACCGTCAGCAAATGGGTAGCAGCACAGAAAAGGCTTCATAGAAAAGAAACATAAAACATCTTATTTTGCTAATTAAAAATGCTTGCCCCATGAAATACTCATTTTGCTTCACTGGGAAACAATGTTTTTGAGTGTTTGCTGTAGCCTCTACCCTGTCCTCGTGAGGAGACAGGTACACCTGGTGCACAGCAATGTGTCTGGCTGTAGTTTGCTAGAGCAAGAGAACCCCCACATTTCCTAACACTGGTCACGGTAGCTCTCATCTATCAGGGATCTATAGCCAAAGAATGTGTTAAAATCTGTTAATTTTTGGTTTTAACCAAAATGTTTGTTGCACACAACGTCACAGTTGTATTTAATGCAAATAAAGCCTTTTGGTTTCCCAGCTGACCCCCATTCAGCTGTGGAGGTTGATGGAGGGAATGGTGGCCTCTGGAAAACTGCAGGGTCAGAGTCTGAAACAGTGTGTGATGCTCCCAGCTGTGACCCTGCTGTCTGCTCTGAAAATGCTCTCATTTAAATGAAATAAAACATCTGTGATCCAGGTGTGCAAGTGTCTGGTCTCAGAAATTCCCAAATCAGTAAAAGGTAAGGTAACATATAACTCTTTTCCTTCCTGCCCTCGACTGAGGATGCCCTGCTCCATGCAGATGTGGCAGCCCTGACACAGCAGTAGGAAGCCCAGTGTTGCACCTGGAATTTTTTTCCTAGATAACATCTGCTTCCCATTAGCCTGTAACTGACCATTTACACCTATTTTACAGAAAACCAGTAACCATATCATTGTGGTAGCTGTAACAGAGTCTTCTAGATAATATCCACTTTCAGGACAAAAAGACTGAAGCTTCTTTTGTTTTCTATTTCCATCCAGTTGCAGTCATCAGGAAAAAAACTGTGCAAAAGCTCCAGCAGGTTTACTGTCACACACAGAGAAACTCATGAAGCCATCCTCCAGTTCACAGGGATATATTCCTTCCCATTTTCAAACCTTCTGGCATATTGACAGGAAAAGTCACCATAAACAGATTGCTCACTCACCTGTGCTGCAGTGACCCAAAGCCTTATGCCACATTGGCAGCCAAGATGCTGCACTTCTTCAGCAAGAATTTAGGGTAAAGAACCTCACTTCTTGCTGGTTTTGTCTGGGAGAAGCTGCCTCCAGGCTTCAGAAGTATTCCATTCACAGAGGTAAACTTTGGCTGAGGGAGGATCTACCAAACCGCACGTAAAGTGCAGGCTGTTGTTCCACTTTTAAATATATTTCTAATATTCCAATAAGGGTGTAATTAAATATGTGATTGGATGGAGCCAAGTTTCTCAGAGCATAACTTTTCACTTTAGCTTTGACCGTAGCCTGAAATAGCTTCATGCAGGCAAAGCACCACTTGAGGAGAAAACCTTTGCTGAGAGCACTTGCCTGTGAACCACCCCAGCCCAGGTGGCTCAAAGGGAGGGCTGGCTTTTTGCCAGGATTTTCCTGTTCCTTGGATTAATTCCCAGAGTAACTTCAGGAAACTTCCTAGGCCTTCTGCATTAAAAAAACCCCACCTTTTGCTGTAAAAGGTTAAGCCTTAAAATACCCACTAGGGAACAGCCCTTGGAAGCAATTAGCATTACAGGCCAGTAATCGCTGGCCCAAGGAGGAAGAAGACTGAATGGCCGTAAGAAATAATACCTCTCCTCACATTTATTTGGGCTCCTTTCTTTTCACTTACAATAAAGGAACTCATAGTGCTAAGTTAAGACAGATCACTTGGGTTTCCTCTGCGATGTACAGGTTATTTAATGAAGTGTTGAGCAAAGGTGTGAATTCAGCCAAGGTTATCAGTGTGGACAAGCTGCTGACTGACAGCTCTCCAGTCAAGCTGTGCATGGGATCTAGTCATCTACCACATCTGCAGTGTGAAGCTGGTTGGGTGGACCTTTCTGCTGCATCCAGGCCAAAAAGTACCACTAACATGAGCTTTTCACCTTGATTTCTTCAGGGAGAAGAGCATCACTGCAAGAAGGCTCGTCAGGTTTGTTGAGGCCAATGTCCACCTGTCCAATGATTCCTCACCAAAGGGTCTAATAACACAAAACCTCAATTACGGCTTCAGATCCCAGTGTAAAATTTAGCTGTATTAGCTTTGGTTGCTGTTAAATGCTAAGAAAAAAATGGAATAAATGGGAACTGCCTTCATGCCCTTAGGGATGCAGGTGTGTAAGGAACATGATTTGCACGTAAAGGGGACTCTAGATGCAAATGTAAGCCTGTATTTATTTACTGTTATTGTGGAACCCTATATGACATATGCTATACTTTAAATTGCTAATTTTAAGGATTCAGAAAATCATGCTAGGCATAAAAATATCAGGACATTCTCTTAGAATTGGTTACATTATTGACAAAATTAATTGGTTACCTTCCACGTTGAAGATTTTGGTTAATCTCAACTCAGGTTTTTAGGGCTTTTTGTGCGATTAGGAAGAAATCTGGGTAGAGTAATATAAATGTAGATCATAGAGCTAGGGGTGGAGGAGATGTCAAGGATTGCATAGCCCACCCTTCACTTTGAGGGCTGGATTCAGTTCTCCCTAAATCACTTCTGCCAGATGTTGGTTTGGCCAGTTCTTAAATATCTCCAGAGATCTTTGCAGAGATGCCATAACTGCATTTTATTCCCATTTGTGACAGAAATGCTAAGTCTGAATGGCGAATGTGTGGGACAGTCCAGGAGAAATGGCAGGAGAATGGTTGGGGTTCATAGCACCTTTCTTAGCAGGACATCAGAATCCCATCTGCAAGGAGTTTCTCCAAACATCCAGACTAAGAAAGCAAGAAACTTCATAAAACAGGGGACAGCCCATGAGCAGACTAAAAAAAGCCATTTAGGGGTGATCCTCTTAATGCAATTGAAGTTGGAGGTCAGGGTGGCTGCAAAGGATGGCTCATGCAGAGATATCCCAGTTATCAGGGAAGAGAAAGAAAGTGGGTGAGCACCTCCCAGCCAACATCATTCACATGCTCAGGGCAAGATCTGGGGGCCTGTAGTTTTCATCCCAGCAGAAAAAAGAAAGTGTATTTACATGTATGACAACAAATGTATTGACAAGAAACTCAGCACTTGAAGCCACTCTCCTGTGTCCACACAGTCAAGTTCCTGTGACGTCAAGGTAGATACACCTGCTGTGAAATGAAACTCCAGTGACACAAAACAATTATATTAGCGACTACTAAATCTCTGGCATATGAGTATTCATCACCAGACACTACCCAGGAAATAGGCAGTTTAAGCAAGCTAAACTTATCAAGATAACCATAACCTGATGACTAATATTTTCTTTATTCTGTTATTCCCATTAAGATTATATTTGGAATAGGCATGATCTCTACACATATTCTATGAGTTTGCAAGCAGGGCCTCTTGCAGTGCTCTGAACCTCCTTCTGTGGAAAGGCACCTTTGCTAGTCTGGGATAATTTCACTAACCTGATGTAGAAGATGGAACTGTGGTGCTGTAAAATATCTTCACTCTTTAGCATCAGGCCCTGGTCCAGTTGTGAGTGCCAAAATCACAGTGATCGGCATGTAATTTTCTACTGCTGTGAGTAAATCTAGGTGTTCAGAAAATTGTTCCTAATTGATGACTGGCTTTGCTGCATTTACGGGGTTTGTGCCTCTGCTGAAAATTAAAGTCCAGCTTCTTAAATACAGGCAACTCCATTGTCATCAATATCAGTCTTGATGTCTGCAAGTTTACAAACTAGGGTAACAATAGACTGGAGCATAATACCTTGGTACCTCATTTACCATTACTCAGTTCCCATAGGCCACAAGTGTCTGTGTTATTAGTCCAACAGTTTCATGGGTTTACACAGTCCTTTATGAGCTGCTAATTGCTTGATTGTTCTGAACTATTGCAGGCTGTGATATTTTGTATCACAGTGCCTGCCAGTGCACTGCTCTGGACTTAGCAGCACAGCTGGGCACCCAGCCCAAACTTAGCAGAGCCACTTGACCAGGTGGCTGCAGCACAAGGTCATCCCTGGATGCATTCTTTCCATGCAGGGCTCCCACACACAGCACAGTATGCTGCCAGGAAGCATGGCCATCTCTCACGTCCCTGCCCCAGGACCCACCCATCGCAGCCTTCCTTGTAAGCCCCATGCAGTCAGAGCAGAGACCTGGCAACTTGCTCTGCCCAGTGTGGGAGGTCAGCACGGAGAGTGGTACTTCCAGAGCGTGTGTTGTGGCCCCTGCACACACAGGCCATGCAGGTGGTACCTCTGGTTTGCTTAACAGCAGGAGTGCTGCTGGATCCGTCAGGAGGACACACACACTGATGTGCAGCTGAGCCAGGGCAAGGAGATAGCCAAGGTGGGCAGGATGTGTCCTGGAGAAGAAGGGATCTCTGGCAAAGGTGGGTGGGAGATGCCACAGCACTTGAGTGAGTCCAGTGGTGTGCCACCCCAACAAGTGAGGTTGTCCAACCTGTCGCTGTGTACTTGCCCAGCACTGCATTGCTTTGTGAGGTACTTCTTTTTCACAGGTTGCATCGATATTGGTAACAGCCCAAGGCTATTTCTTACGTGTATAGTGCTGATCATTCCGGAACACGTTACACTTACAGAGCCCAATGTGCCAAACTCAGCATTGCTCTCATGACTGCCAGTATCTTATCTCCACACGGAGAGGGCAGCGGAGAGCCGAGCACCTGAAATGGTATAAAAGCTGCAGGGAAAGTTATGAGTTTTGAGCATCATTTGCTTTAACCACAGAGACTACTAATAAGCGTTACTGATAAGTATTAACGTTACTACCACTTTCTGGAAAGTGGAAGGCAGACATATATTATCTACACAGTAAACTCAGGATTGCTGCTGCGATCCAGAGGCCCAGATAACACCAATAAGCTTTGTGCCACCAAGCAAAGCAAAATCAGGGAGACCATCCCTTAGGGCAGGTTATGGAATAGATGGAGTGACAGCCCTGTCACTTCTTGGAAGCTTGCATACAACCCATGGCTTTTCAGGTGATAGTTTTAAGCTATACCCTCCATCGTCTTTCTGATGGTGCTCAGCATGGAGAAATAAGGCTTGGCACAGCTCCAGCGTCAGCAGGCACCTGGAAACTCTGTCTTGCGTAGCTTCTCCCAGGGGTGAAGCTCCAACCTCAGGGAGAGCAGTGGGGAGTTGCTCCTGCATCTCACAGAGTTGGAACCTCCCCGAGCACTGGAAAACTTCATAGAAAATCTCAACAAATAGCCCAGTAAAATTGTTATGTTTGCTGATTTCCATCTTCAGCTTGGATACATCAGAGGTTGTATCAGGCTCTAGTGAGTCAGTAGCATGCTGTTGCAAAAAAAAAGCATAAAAACAGCACTGAATATTTCACTCAGAGGCAGTGCTGTGGTTTGTCAGCCACCAATCAAGCATCACCCAGTCCTCACTCAATCACCTCCAGTGGAATGGGGGAGAGAATCAGAAGAGTAAAAGTAAGAAAACTCATTGGTTGAGATAAGACAGTTTAACCGGACAGAAAAGGAAGAAAATAATCACAATTGTAGTATTAATAAATATTTTTATAATAATAAAATTATTAGAATATATAAAACAATTGCTCATCACCTGCCAACCAATGCCCCACCAGTCCTCATGCAGGGGCTGCTGCCCCTGGTCAACTTAGTCTCCAGTTTATACACTAAGCATGATGTCTCATGGTCTGGAATACCCCTTTGTCCAGTCTGGGTCAGCTGTCCTGGCTGTGTCTCCTCCCACTTCTTGTGCCTCTCCAGCCTTCTCATGAGCAGGGCATGAGAAGCTGAAAAATCCTTGGTTTAGGATAAGCACTACTCGGCAACAACGAGAAACGTCAGGGTGTTACCGGCATTATTCTCATATTAAATCCTAAGCACAGCACTGTACCAGTTACTGGAAGGAAAATTAACTCTATCCCACCCAAAACCACATCAGGCAGCCATTCATAGTATTCTCCTGGAGACAGAGAGCAGTTTTCTCATTATTTAAATAGGACCCAAACCCTGTAAGAGAAGCTGCAAATAATGGTATCCTTATGTCTCTACAAAGGAGGCTCCCCAGGTGCTGGCACTAGACCAGATCTTATTAGACAGCCATGCTATAATTACATCTGCATCAGAAGGCATAAACTGACAAGTTTTATTTTGAATCAATAATTGGGAAAAGAAACAACAACTAAGCAGAGATAATAGTTTGGGATCCATTTTGCCCTCCTGAAAAGGCTTTTCACAGATTCTTATTACAAAAGGAATTAATATAAAATGCACATCCTGAAGAGTATGCAAAAGAAATTGTTCTAAGAAAATAGGCAAAAATATGTAATAAATTCTGAATTCTGAGCTGAACACACTGGAGTGGAAATCTGAAGCAGTAGCCTGAGAGTTGCTGTAACAGCTGAGGGATTTGGCTAGTCTGGTAGGAAAGAGAAAGTTCCCTTTTCCAGATCTCTGGGAGACAAGACACCAAGTTGATCATACATTTTTTAATGCATTCAATGCTGATTCCTGAACTCTTGCTAATTACATTGACTAAGTTTTTATACTTTTAAAGTATAAAATTGTGGTTTATACTTTTGAAGTATAAAAATATAAAAGCATAAAATGTTTTTTAAAGTATAAAATATTACATTGTGAAATGCAGCAAGGTGTTTAAGCACTGGTTATCATACCCTCGACCACAAGATACTTGGGGAAGGTAGTTTTTCTCCTATATTTTTGGAACTTCTGGTAGTTCAAGCAGATGTCTAACTGGATTAGATCATCAGTGACTGAGCTGCAGCCGTGACATACGTTTATAAAAGCAGTGCCAAGAGGCCAGCAAGGATCACAAAGATGGTTATAATGGTATTACCAACTGTTTGGCTTGACTTCCTGTGTGACGGATGCCAGTCGGTCATTTCAGCGTACAAGCTATTTCCGATACTTGTGCTACAAGACATAAATTTGGTCCAATGAGTAACAAACATGGAAATGAGACCTTCCAGGGAAAAGCTTCAGACTGCCAAGCTTTTCACTCATGCCAGCTGTCTGAGCTCTGCACATAGCTGCTGCAGACCAAATGTTCCTCTGGGGTTTTCAGCACACCTTCCTTGGCTTCAGAGACACAAACTGGGGAAAGTGGATGATCACACTGGATGTGTAAAGCTGAGCAGTGTGATAACTCCATGTGACCCTGTGGAAGAAAATGTGTCCCAAATAAGTGGTGCCATCCTGAGTGTGCCACAGGGACCAAGTGCTTCAGCAGACTATATCAGGGAGAAGCCATTTGACACTCGATACACTGCTAGGAGGTCATGGTGAGCACATCCCTGCCCCTGCCCCAGGAGCAAAATGGAGAAGTTCTTCAAACTCCAGGATAAGGAGAAAACACTTACAGAAAACTATGAGCTCTATCATTTCTGAGACAGGTTAGCTTCAGTTGTGTTTTGAGAAAGTTCCCCTCCTAGAGGGGACTTGCACTGCCAGGTGTAGGATCCTCTCCCCGCTTTGTTGGGGAGGTAGACAAGACATTAGCAGATCAAGAAGGAAGTGGCTGGCCTGTCTGCTTTTGCTGTGGATGTAAAGCAATGCAGCACAGGTTGTGTCTGTGAGCTGCAGAGAGGGGTAGCAGCCACTGAGCCGTGCTGGCTCCTGGCCTGGAAATAGGTCCAGCACAATAGGGAGTCACTTGGCATCAGACAGCAAAGAGCAGAGGAGATTCTTCTCCCTCCTACTTTCACAAACCCAAGGATCAGGCTCAACTTAGGGAGAGGCTGTCTGGGAAAGAAATAACAGGAGAGAGAGGATGGGGCTGAGAGGAGCAGAGGTGAACTTTTCAAGGAGTGGAGGGAAAGCCTTAGATGTATAAGATGTGGAAGGTCATGAATACAAAAGGAGAAAGTAGAAAATCTGGGCATGGGAGGTCCTGGGGAAGTTCAGGGAGAAGGAGCATTTAAGAGCACAAAACGAGTTTTATTCCTGATATAGTCTATTAACAACATATACGTTTTCTTTAATGGATTTTAGGTTAAGCAAGGTATATCTAAAACATGTTGAGCATATTGTATCAGATGAGCAAACTCCTCTGATGCTCCACCGAGCATTTGACATCTTCCCAGCATCTGGTTTTTGCCTATGTCTCTTCATGAGCCCTTTCTCGGTCTGTTCAGTTCTCTTCTGGGCAAGGCAGGCAAAGCTCACACAAGACCATGAGCACAAAGAACCACTGGAGACTTTTGGATGAGTCATGCCTGGTGCAGAGGTGTGCTGCATTTTCAGCTGCTGTTGCTGTTTGGATGCAATTGCCTATGAAATGTGGTAAAGAAATGCATATGTGTGTACCTAAAACAGCCCACATCAAGGAGATGTGGTGTCCAACAAAACCCTTCCCAGGGGAAGAGGACAGCACTTCAAACCATTTATGATCATATTAAAAAAAAAAAAGGTTCATTATTCACCTGTATGGTTGGGATTACCAAGCAATTAACAGATAACATTATTTAAGACCAGTAAGCTGGACTTGACATCTTTTTCCCATTTTTAATAGAGGGTCACAGAGCTCTGTGTTTATAGCAAAGTTCTGACAGAGGCAAAACATCCAAATATTCCTGAGATGAGAAGGAAATTTCTTGTGGTCGTCAGCATGAGGTCAGATCCTGGTACATTGTAGCCTCTTTCAACCTTACCAGTGTTCCTCCTAAAATACTGATACCACTGTGTTCCTAGAAAATATAAAAGATCAACACGTAAATGCTGCAACAACCAATACTTCTTGTTCCCACACAGTTCTTCTCCCTCCAGGGCTACAGATAATGTAATGGGAGAATCGGTTATTTCAAAATGAACTGTTCATTATGGTATTTTCATTGACAGTTCAGTGAAACTGTCAGCTCTTCTCTCTCTAATTGCTTTTGATCAACAAAAGAAAAACATGCACCCTTAAAAGGAAATTATTTTGACGCAGCTGGAACAGCTCCCTGTTTAAAGAGACTGATGTGGAAAAGAGCAAGCAACAGATAATAATGAGAAACGAAAGAAAGGAGGAAAAAAAAATTGACACATTTTCCCAAACAATCACTTGTTCCTTCAGTATTTCTGCCATCAAATGCAGTTACTCCAGAGGAAAACTTTCCATGTCCTTCAGCAGCCTCTACCTGAAGAAGAATTTATTTGGATTGGCTCCTGCTAGCCCTCAAGAAAAAGCCAGTTCTCAAGTATTTATACAAGCAAATTAGCTTATGTTGCATGAGTCAGGTTTCTCACTGGTGCCATTCAATCAAGCTGCAGAGATTAACTTGGATATACAGTCCAGTAAAACCTGCCTTAGAATAACCATAATTGAATTTAGGCTACAACTCTAGTCATAACATAAGTAGCAGCCATGTAATCCTAAACTCTAGTGGAAAGTATGATCTGTCAACACTCAGGTTTTAAGAGATTTCTCTAAAACACCTTGCTTAAAAAAATCTTGGTTGCTCATTGCTTGCCCTTTGTAACTCATTAAGGATTAGTACATCACACAGAAAACTGACCAATACAATAGCCCTTTAAAAACCAAATAGAAATTTGTGTTTATTTTTAGCCCACTTTTCTTTCCCAAATCACAAAATAAGGAAGACAGAAAATAAAATCTTGAATTCTAATTAGATTCTGGGCTCAGATTAAAAGGAAGGCCTTGCACATCCAGAAAACACACAGGAAAGCCCCCAGACACTGGGCAACCACCAGCTCGCGCTTTCATTGGACCCTGGGGTGTTTCTATTGAACAGGCATCAGGCAGGATGGAGATTTGAGGCCAGGTCTCACCTCTCCTGCTCGTCTGCAGCATTCACTGCCCAAACATTGCCAGCCCTCCCTGACTGCCCTCCTGGTGCTGCACTCCCACCACTCACAGCAGCGCTCTGCGGGGCCCCCACCTCAGCCACCAGCCCTGCCCTCCCTCCTGGCTCAAGGCACCAGCTCCCTTTCTAGGGCCAGGCTTTGCCTCCAGGAAAAGCCCCTGCCAGAAAGCTGGAGGAAGATTTCTAAGAGGGTGATGCTGATGAAAGTCTCCATTTGGTTCCCCAACTGAATAGTTAGATCTGGTGTATGAGCTCAGGAAAAATAAAGGAGCAAGACCAGCTGCTCACCACATCTGGGTCAGGTGTCAGCATGTTCTCTGAGAAGGACAAGGCTGTGCACCAGGCAGGTAACTCCTAGTCTTTTCTTCTAACAAGGCCCTTGATTTCTAAACATGTGATATTAGAATAGGTTTGGTTTATTTAAAAAACACTCTGTATATAGTATGCATTATCTGCTAGCCAAAATGGTCACACTTGGGATTTCAGCAGAATATGTGAATGCTCAGCTCTTCCAGGAACTGAATCACTCTTATTTGTGTACGTAATCATGGATTTAAAAGCTTTACTTCTAACATGCTGGTTTGAAAAATACAGTCACCTCCTTCCTGGTTATACATAGCAGCCATGGAAAATAAAAATGGTAAAAGAATGTCCTTTAAGGAGCTTGTTTCAGCAGCCAAAACAGCATCTCCTCGGGAGTGCAGGGAGGATATCTGTGTTTAGCTGTGAGAGATGAACTGACTGGATGTGAGATAGGGAGGATGGGAAGAAACCTTGATTTATTGTGTCAAATCCAAGCTTCATGAGAAATTTCAGTTCTAACATAATCTGCTATTTCAAATAGCTGGTACTCAGGCACACAAAAGCTTTTGAAGTTGAACTGCAGACTGCAGAAAGCAGAGGAAAAGCAAGAGTATCCATCACCTCCCTGAGAGCCTCTGCCTGCTCCATCTACCCATTTTCTTAAAATATGTTCTCTTTCTGGAGAAACAGTGCAATTTAGAAAATCACACTGGGCTTCCATGATCACGTTTTCCTCATGACCTTGAATAAGACAAGATGAAGAACCAGGGGTTACATTGTGCTTTTGCCCAGCTGGTAATGATCAGACCAGGGAAGGTTTAGATTGGTCATTAGGAAAAATCTCTTCACTGAAAGGGTTGTCAAGCATTGGCACAGGCTGCCCAGGGAAGTGGGTGACTCACTATTCCTGGAGGTTATTTAAAAGATGTGGATGTGGCACTTGATGACATGGTTTAGTGGTGGACTTGGCAGTGCTGAGTTTATTGTTGGACACTACGATCTTTAAAGGTGTTTTCCAACCTAAACCACTCTGATTCTGTAAGTGTAAGATCTGCAGGAACCCACAGATCCCACACGCTGTATGTAATCCTGCTACAATATCAAACTTTTTTTTGCTTTCTGATGGATTTTTTTTCCCTCCTTGTTCTATATTTCCCTAGAAACCTTCCAGTCAAGTTTATTCTAATTTTGCCCTTTTTTCTATCAGGTTATTTTTACTCCTGCATTCCTAATGTAGCTTGAAATTAATGCAGCCTTTTTATTTATATATCAGCCTCCTCAATGATGTATGCACAGTTTGAGGAGAGATTATAATTACAGGCTGTTGCAGAAGAGCACAACAGGCTGGTGTCATTATATCCCAGGCAAACTTCAGCTTTGTTAGGAATTCATGGCATATGGGATTTTTTCTTTAAGATCTGAATGTTACTCCTCTAGACCCCATAATAATCTAAGTCAGATCAGGATGCAGGCAGTTTCCCTGTGCAGCATCAGAAATCACAGAAAAAGGGGCTGAGAGAACATGTCCCTGCTGCCTGACGGACAGGGCACTCCTTCATCCAGGGATTTGTGAGCCCAAATAAGGAATAGGAATGTTTTGACTAATACTTTAAAGCACTCCAGACAAATGCATCTAAAACTTAGCAATGGTGATACAAAATTAATGAGAAAAACCTAAGTCCTCTTTGCAGTGACACCACTCGGACCTGTAACCTGTTATGAAACCGAAGATAATTCACTTCTTGCCAGAAAAAACTGGTGAACCTTGTACTGCTATTTGAGAGAAGAGGTTTGTCTGTGACCCACTGGGGCCAGCCATGGCTGTGTGTTTCATACGGTGAGGATTGCAAATGAGGAGAAAACCAAGGGACATTTTACCTGGAGTGTCTGACCTGAAGCAGCTGCCAAACAACAAAAAGAGGAAAGAAAGAGCAGGAGGATTAAAACTTTCTGGTGTCTTTCTAATGGCTTTTGCTGGGGCATCTTGCTGTGTCACATGAATATTTAGGTAGAAAAAGTAGTGTTAATGAAATGAATATGCTTTTATTTTTTTAAATTATGTTCACCTCACCTTATCAATTCCTCCAAAGGCTCTGTGACTGATGTTAACCCTGGCTGGGAAATGGCTTTTTCATGCTATGAAATCTCAGGGTTTCTTAATCTTGGGGTCTTTCCACCAAAAAAGAGAAGGTGAATGGAAGCCTACAGCAGGTACCAGAGGACAAGGCAGAAGAGGAAAAAAAACCTCTCAAACTTTCAAAACCTTCATTTTATACTAAACAGAGCCTCATCCAGAGATGCTATATATCTTTGCTTTTTAGGAGGAACACAACTGGTGTTTAGCCTCTGGATCTGTCATTTCTATTCTTGGCTAAATTTGATTTCCATTGAAAAATATTTGTTGAATCTCCTTAATTTGTTCATTTTACAAATGGCATATATAATAGTGATAAAATGCAGGAAAAAAATTAAACAATTGCTTATGAAAATTATACATCCTAATTCATTTTAAACACCATGGCACTAAATTTTACTCAAATAAGGCAGCACTTTTTGTTTAATATTGTTATGAGATGGTTTTTCCCTTAAATAAATTTTGCACTCCAGTCCAGGTACCAAACCAGGACTATTCTCGATGAACACTCTGGCCAGTGGGATATTGCACAACCTTGTGGTCTAAAACCCTCTGCAAATGTTTAAGTTGGTAAATTGGGATGGAGCTTGTCTTACCTAGGTGTAGGATAGGTTAGTCTAATCTAATAATGCAGGCTTCCTCTGCTGGCAAAGGGGAAAGAGAGCATCTCCAAATGGCAGATATCTCCTTAAGTGTTTCACATTTGCAGGTTAAATAGCCTTCTGTGAGTGCCTCTCTGCCTGCTCTGCGCATGGAGCAGGGTCTGGTAGAGTACTTTTGATAACTGTACTTATTACTAGATGAATAAAACTAGAAAAATGAGCTCATGCTTTAGTAACCTGATGAAATTAAATTCAAGCCTTTAATTTGTTAGCTTTGGCATGAACTGTTGCACTAACCACTAGGAATTACTGCCATATTTCAGGGAAAAAAAGCCCAACCAAATGAACATGGAAATAGTAGAACACGCAGCACTTCAAAAATGACTGTTCCAGGTAAGCAGTTTTATATAAAATGGTAGATCAGAAACCAGTTTAAAATGAAAGAGAGGGAAAAAATTAATCTCTGCAGTCTGTAAATTTTCAATCTGATAAGAGGCCAACTATAGTTGTTTTGGATCTACTCTGAAAGGTACATAAAAACATCTCAAAGGGAAATCTCATTACACTATGACAACAATAAAAACACTTTTTAGTTGACCAGCAGAGCAATTCTAGAAAAATACCTATGAAAGTACTGAGCAGGAAAAAACATGGACGGATTTTGCTTACTTTTATACAAAAACCTCACTGGATAAGTATTTTGGAAATACAGAGAGCCTCAGCTCTGCAGACCTCTCTATTTAGCATGAAGTAGGACCTGTGTCACACTGTGTGCTCTCCCACATATTGATCAGTCATCTAGAAAAAAACAAGAAAGGTTGGAGATGGACTTTGCTGGATGGCACCGAAAGGCACTGGAAACCCCCCAGTAGCCAAGGGGACACACAGTAAAATGCTTGAGACTAAAACCAGGCAGTGAGGGACCTCTGATTTGACCCATTCTTCTGGTGACGCCAAAGTGCTCCTCAGGTCTGAAATAAGATTTAGTCTTTCCACATCACTGCAAAGATCCAAATGAGTCCTCCAGTGAATATCAAGAAGGAACAGACACGGCTTATTGGCCACAGAAACATGAGGGCTGTATCCCTACCACATAGCACTGCCTTGGCAGATTGGTGGTATGCCCCACAGCCCCTTGCAAAAAGCCCCTTTGTTTCTCTAGAGCTGAGTGTTAGATTTCACCAGCATCTCAACCCAAAATCTCTCTGTCATGTTTTATTTCTTTTCACTTATAAGGCAGGACAAAAAAATCTGCAGTGTTCACCCCAAGCTAGCATTCAAGCAAATGCACAATTACATATTTGAAGTGGAGATGGTGAACATTAAGGCTATTCTGACTATAAAACCACCCCACTCTTTATTGAAACCTGTCATCACAAAAAAAAGCCGTATTTCAATGTGATATTTTGTAAAATGGTAATACTCTGATGGTGATATGATTACTGCAAATGCTGTATAATTGGATGATTTAGGATATGCAGGGCTTTTGAAGTACATTGGGTTTGTTCCTTTCTGTAAGATTGCTAACACTTTCTTTTAAGTCTTTCATTTTACATTAATGCATTCATTTTACAAAATCTCCTCTTATGCTAGTACTAGAAGGAAATTCAGTTGGGCCGTTTTGCTTTCTCTGTACTGTTTGTTAATGTACATCCTTCCACAAATCTCTGCATTCCTCTCTGCTCTAGCTGAAAAAAATCTATTTTTTTCTGTTATATTTCACAGAGATCTTTTCCTGCTCTCTTTAATTTTTATTGCCTGGTCCAGAGCGCTCTCTGCTTTGCTAAACAACAGACAGAACAGAAGCCATGTTCCTAGTAAAGTGGACAGCAAATTCCTCGAAAGGAAAAGTAATAACCCTATGTAATTTTTTACCACTCTGTCCCTTACATAATCTGGCACTTGGGTTGTTTTTAAATCACTAACTACATCAGCTAGAGGTTTTCTGTGTTCTGTCATCAGTCACATCCAGTTTTTTCCCTCCATCCTGCCTGCAAATTAATCCAGCATCCCCTGGGGTAAATTCATCGTCCAAATCATTCCTGTCAGCAGCGTGTGAAGGCCTTGGCTGGCTCGCCAGCGCAAGCACTGATCCCAGACCTCCTCACCTCGGCGGCGACACAGCTGCTCGGTGCCACGCCAGGCTGCGTCCTGTCCCACGGCCAGGGCCAGGCCACCTCATGGCACAAAGTCACTGTGAATTTTGTCTCTCAGCAAGAGGCAGGCTCTGGGCTTGCTCTCATTCATCATTCAGGAGGGACAGAAATACTTTATGACTCCACTGTGTGCTGTAACCTGAGAGGGTTGTGCTCCCGCCTTGCACACACCAAAATGCAAGACCTTAGTTAATTGTTCTTCCCAATCTGCCTGCTCTAAGGGGAAATAGCTAGTGCCAATGAATAACAAATTGAACATTTGCATACTTTCTTTTTTTTTCTCTTTTCTAAGTTAAATATTTGATGTCATTTGCCAACTACAGATCTATTGTTTTACTGCCCCTTTTTACGAGGATTAATACGCTGAGCAAATAACTCCATGGCTCACCTACAGAAGGTGGAAGTGCTGGTCTGCTGAGCAGTGCCAGTTTCAAAACCAATTATTGTCTTTCCTTGATTAGGAGAAAAAGGTGGCAGAAGTCTGTTTGCTTTGCCTACCATCTACCTGCTTTATTTGAGCCAAGTTATTTCCACAATTTGTGCAAGGCATCAAAGCTACTCAGTTTAATGGAAGCCCTTCCCTCTGAGCTCACAGAAAGGACACAGCCACAGATCCTGAGGAACCCTTCCCCTTGGATGAGTCAGGACATGGTGACCACTGAGAGATTGGACTCACTTGAAGCCTCAAAGCACTGACTCTGTGTGGCAGAGACTGAGCATCCTCATGGGGAAAGTAATCCTACTGGGCTGGCTGAGTGCAAAACCTGACAGAAAAATCACTGATCTTTCTCTTTTTAACCCGAATATCACTGAGGTGAAGCTCTACTAAACAACATACAGGCTTGGCCTCAAGTAACTACGTAGAATAAGAAAAACTCTCTTCACTGGGATTTTTAGATTACAGGAGATATTTCAGTGCTTTTACAAGATTGTAAGGATAATATTTAAGAGTAATTAATTTTCTAGTTTATCTGCAGAGTGCTTGAGTAAAGATAACTGTCTTTTACAGTGCTTGAGAGAATCCTGAAAGCAGTTCAATGTCAACTTTTCTGCTGAGGCAATCCAATCTTGCAGATTAAATACTGATAAACATACTGAAGATGCATAACTACGTAAAAGCTAAAACTCATCATACTGTAAGTGTAATTTTGATGATGACTGCCATTAACTCAAAACAACACCTGTCATTGTGTTTGAAGTAGGCAAAGTGCTGAAATGACAGTTCTGGAAGCTGTACTCCTTTATTCAGAGATGCCTTACAGAGACACAAGCGCAGCATCAGCTCCTGCAAACCAACTCATCTTCATGTTTCCGCATCTTACTGGAAAGGCTGTGGCTTTCAGAGCATGAAAAAAATCTTTCCTTGCTCGTTCCTGGTCTCTCTGCCAAAATAGAGAGCAGCAGAGTGCTTCCACAATACCAGTTTTTGCAAGAGGCTACCTTGACTGATTTCAAGGTTGAATAATACACAGAATAATATCCATGATCCCATGTCCCATGACTGAGACTGCTATGGGTGAAAACTCACAAGGGGCAGCAACCTTTGCCCCTAACTTATGCACAGGAAAGTACATACACTGTCCTCTCACGCTCTGCCTCTCCAAAATCCTGCTGCTGGACACCACTGTATCACCTGACACCTTCCTTACTGGTAAAACTGATTTCTCTGTAACCCTTTCATACTCTTCTTGACCAATGAGAACAAAACCTACAAGTAACAGTTAACTTGTCTAAGAAAGACATATCAAAAGACAGATACCAAGAACCAGTGGGATACAGCACCAACTTCCACTGCTTTTCTATCCACATTGGATCAGCCATGGTTTAACCAAGCCCCTTGGTGCCAAAGCACATCCTCGTCACAGCCCTGGAAGGAGAGCAGGGTGCTCTGGCAGGGCGGGCACAGGAGGGAGGGTTCCCATCTCACACTCATACCCCAAGCATGTGCCCCAGGTAGGGCTGGTGAAGCTCTGTGCACCCTCAGCCCTCAAGTGCGAGCGATGTCACTGCACACACCAGCAAAGTGCTCCAGAGTTTTCATCGTTCACTTGACCAACACTAATTTCCTGCTTAATTACATCTCAGTGAGAAGCAGTCTTTCTCCCAACAGAAAATATCACTGGTATCAGATGGGGCTAATACTGGCAAGGGTGTAGGCAGGGCAGCAGAAATCTATGCTTCAAATAAGACATTATCAGAGCAGACCATTTTCCCTTCTATTTTAAATAATATATTGTCCTTTAATTAGACTTTAGGAATCACAGTGCAAGTTTAAATACAAATCAACAACTGTAGATTAATTAAAAGGCACGATTAAAACCAATCAATTTGAAGATTGATAACTTTGCAAATAATTTTATGTTTCATAATTCCTGTTCTCCAACATTGTTTACAAAAATCAATTGGCAATTAATTAACTTTATACCATAGTCACATTTAATCAAAACTAATAGAACTTTGGACACTTGATTCCATCTGTTAACAATTCTATTAGGCAAAATAGCCAAAGCCCCAACTATATTTTCTTAACAAAATTTCTTGAGGACAGTTTCTGTCCCTAGCTTCTTGTAAAATGAGAATGAGTTGGAAGATGTCAGATTTATCCTGAGGGACAAAGGAGGGCACCTCTGTCACATGAAACTTCTCCAGGATAGTGTGAAAAGATACTGGTCACGTCTGCTGGTCTTCAACTAGCCACAATCTCTCTCCAGAGGTGGACAATGCTCCCCCAGCCTTTGCTGCAGAAAAATAGTTCCCAATGGGCCATTATACTCTGTGCACTGAACTGCAACGTCAAACCCCATTATTAAAACAAGCAAAAGAAAAAGAGATCAGAAGTCAAACAGAAGAGAAGAAATAAGAAGTCATGACCATGAAACAGACATGGCAAATAAGATTGTCTCACTTATGGGACTCTGAAAGAGCAAATTAAAAATATCTCTGCAACAGGAGCAGGCAAATGTAATACCAGCTAACGAAAATGAAAAACGCAACATCTGAGCCATAATCTCAATACACAAGGTCTGGCAACCATCTGATCTTGTACTTACCTTTTCCTGCAAAAGCACCTTGATGGACAATTAGAGGTGGTTGGGTGGGGGTAATGACTGAACTGCTGGGCTGGAGACCTCCTGCACAGCACACCTCACACCCTTCCTGTTCACAGCAGTCAGGGCTGCAGTCTCACCAGGAGCATCTAAAGATGAGGATGCAGAGACACTCTGCCCACCCAGGCAGAAATTGCCCCTCACCCATACAGGAGTGAAGATGAGGACCATGGAGCAGGTAATAAGTCTGGTAATAGATGTATGTGGGAAAAAAACTTTAAAAAGCACTGTAGGATTAAAAGTCTTCCCCAACAAAATGCTGGATGTCAGCCTCAGTTGATTAGCATTACAACTGAAATGTGCTTATAAATATGTCATATTTTTGTAGTGTTTAGAATCCTCAGGAGCCTTAGAGAGTCCTCAGGACACTTTCCGTAAAATGCAGCCTACGAAAATGTTCTTGTTTTCCTCAACACACTGGAGAAAAAGATAAAAGCTTGATTGGTACTCAGGCATCACACATAAAGTCAGGAGAACTCATGGGCAAAATATTATTACAGAGTTTATGGAGATTTTTACCAGCAACATTAAGCAGTATGGAACACAGGACACTGACCTACGTGTGGACCTGGGATTATCCTGGAAGGTAGTTCCTTCATCCACAAAACAGTGACAACAATCCATTACTGAGAATCTCTCACAGACCTCCGTTAATTATTTTATGACACACAAAGCCAAGAGAGAGCAAATACCATGGAAAGCGCTTCCCCAGTGGCGATTTATAGCCCCATATTACGCCAGCTTGGTACCTGCAGGCAGAGACAACCACTTTGCACTGATAACAACCAGAACATCCAGGTAACAAGTCTTCAGGATTGTTGTGAGCTAAAACATAGTCCAACACCCTCAATTTTCAAAGGTGACGGAATTTGGAGCATCCTGTCTTGGTGCTCCTTTCTGCCTAGGGAAAAACAACACCTCCTTTCAGTGTGGACCTGGCACCTCAGTCACGCCCATGTTGTGTTCCCACAGTCACTCTCAGGCAGGGCTGGCGGTGCTGCTGCCACACAGGGTGTCAGGTCAGCTTGTGGGTCTGACCAGGCATTAGCCTTGGCGAGGAACACATTTCCGTGTGTTCCTCGACCTGCACCCAGTGTGCCACACAGGGGCACCGTAGTGCAGCTACTGACACCCACACAGGAGTGGAAGGTGCAAGGGCACACCCAGCCAACCCCCCGGGCAGTGCACTCTTAAATCTGCTTAAGCACATCAAGGTAGACTTGGAGAAGATGGATTTTGGAGAAGATGGCTATACTGAGACTTTGGATGTCAAGGAAAACTGTAGCATTCTCCACACTGATACGAGCAACCCATTGAATGTGACATCATTGCTTCAGTGATGAAAACTCAACATTACATGAACTTGAAACAAAAGAAATACCACTAAATCACTAAGGACAAGCACCACACAAGTGCAGTTGGCTGAGTTAAATGCACTGGCTGCCAGTGACTTTTAGTGTGTGTCTGTGCATACATATATATTTTAATACTTTTGTGTATAAAGTATGTGAGGATACCTGGAGGCAATATTTTAAGCAGGGACCAAAAGACATGCTCAAAAGTCAGACTTGAAAATAGGATTTAATTGTATTTTTCAACTTACTTGATTATGTTGTCATCCAAGGTCAAGGTTGGTATGGTTTAGATTAACCGGTCTAAACCATTTCTTCAGTGTGATTCCATCTTTTAAGGACATATTAATGAAGAACCATCACTAGGTTTAGGCAATATATATACAGTCTAATTATTTATTGAGTCAAAATATGCCTTAAATAACAGTGATTAAGATATCTTTTCCAAGTCTGTTTTCTCTCACCTTCAAAATGAAGACAAACACGTATCTGTCTGTCTCATCTGTGGAAGGAGATATATTTACTATATCTCACGTGATTTTACCTTTTGGACAATGTCTATACCACTATTTATATTATGATTTCTTACCTGATTATTCCTTATTCTTTCAGAGTTATACTCTGCCTTGATGCATTTTTGGTAGTCTCCCTTTTCAAGAGTATACAGATGATTAAAAGTTTATTTTCACAAAATATATGGAGTGGTTCTCTCTGCTAAATAACAAAACAGTATTCAATTGGGAGAATTAAGCTTATGAAAGAGATGTTAAGGCAATGTCAAAGATCTTTTAAGAAGACGGAACTTATATGCAGTAACAACATGGTTGGATTAACTTTACAACAAAAGGAAATTAGACTGGATTTCTACAGAGTCAGTTTTGTTATTCTAGCTAACAATATGATTAACATTGAATGAATAGTAAAGGCCTCATTCATGCTTCGCTTAGCCCAAATTAATGTGACTGATTACCCAGCCTCTCTGTACTGGCAGAAATTCCCGTTTCTCCTAGGCTCGTTTATCCAGAAAGTCTCACTTCTAAGGGAGTTGACCCCAGGCAGAAAAAAACAGTAGCTGAAGCCTTTGAAGCTTTTGCACTTCATTGCCTTTTACTCTGGACAACCAGCTCCATCTTCATGTTTAAAAGGGTAAAAGTCTACAGCCCCAAAGGTCCAGGTGGACTCTCTTGTAGACACACAGTTTGACAGTAACTGCAGGAATTGTTCCTTCCTCAGGGTGGTTAATTATTTTCTTAAATTATTCCCATGCTCCACATTGGCAATGACCAGACCATCCTAGACAGAGACTAGTGCTAGGCTTGGGATTAGCTGCTTGCCCTCCTTGAGAACCATCCCTGACTCCCCAAGGTGCCATGAATTAAAGCTGCTGCTGAATAACCCCTTTCTGCCAAGCACCTGAGGAACCTGAGAAGACCATGTGGGCTGTGAAAATGGCAATATGCACATCAAGTTCTGTTTGTGTTTGCAGTGAAAAAACAAGTCAGAACAGACTGACATCAATGTCAGCATGATGAAGGCTGCAGAAAAAAATGTAAGCTGTGGATTAATCCTAAGAGGAAACCAGACACTAGCAGGTAACTCCCATCCCTCCCACTGTCACTGCCCCATTACATCAGTAATACTGGAGCAACCCACTGCCAAAACATAATCAACATGAAGAGCCTTGACTTTGCCTTCTCCTCATCCTTACCTAGGTACAAAACAGATGAAAACTGGAGGGAGTGGAAAAAATCCATGTGCACAAGCTGGCAGTTGGCTCTCTGGGAGCTCACAAACTTCTTACATTATCCCTTGAAATACCTTCCACGTTCTGCCAGGGGAGCCTGACTTTCATAGATGCACAGGAGGCACCTGCAAGACTGAGTACCTTTTGTGGTTTCAAGACCTGCCGATGCTTGAATCCAACACCCACCCCCCACCAAAAAAGTCTTCAGCTGGATTTCTGAAACTGGACTGAATGGTGTACTGAATCCTGCCTTTATCCTTACACATTCATGGCTGAGTCAAAGGGAAGCCACTAAGGATGTAATGGCACTGCCAGGGTGCTCACCAGATTATCGGCACCAACCAGTGGGGATCTTACTGACCACCCTTCAATTTCTGTCTCTTCAACCAGAAGGAAAATGACCATACTCTCCTAAATGGCACTAATTCTCCCACTGAACCAAAGGCAAGTCAGCCATGGGCTGCAGCAGTGCTGCATTAGGGGCAAAGCAGAAGTGGCTGATCTGAGCACAACCTGGAGAACACGAAATGGGAGCAAATGCATTGAGTCACACTAGCTGCAACTTACTTGGCTTCTGCTGCTGGTAAGGTACTGGGAGGGTGACACTGGAGATGGCTCTTGGGAGTCAGGGGAAGACAGGGAAATGTGAGGAGAGGAGAACTGAAGAAGGCTGTGATGGTCTGTGAGTGGGAGACGAAGAGAGCAGGTTGCTCAGAGTAAACGTACAGAGGGAATACTGTCACAGCTTGGAATGTCACATAATATTGTCACATTGCTTCCATTTTTAAAGGCACTCAAAGATGTTGAATGCCCTACATAGTATAAGGAAGTTTATCCAATCTAGACAACAGGGTATGGATCCTACCATTGGAAAAGTAAAGGCAGCATTTCCTTTTCCAATGGACTTTCCCAAGAAGAGTGTCTGAAGAAAACTAATTCAGGTACTAGCCATTAGGCAAATTACTTTGAATGCAATTCTTAACACTACAAGCTAGGTAAATCTTAACTGTTATGCTACTTCAGATGGACAAAAGCCAAACCCAATCTCATACCAAAGCTCAACATTAAACCAATTACTGCTGACTGTGAAGCATATGCACATCTTGGAGGCCTTTGATCTTTCACAATGGGTGACAGAAGCTTCTCCTTGCAACTCGCTACACCCTGAAATGCATGGTGCCACAACTGCGAACACTGGCGTGTGCTACAGACAATTTGACTCACGAAAGAAAGCTTTATTCACACTGGCCACTGGTTTGAGCAGGGGAAACCACCATTTTAGTCCATTTTCACAAACTCATGCGAGAAGAACAGAAGGAATTAGCGAATGCCTTCTATAAATCATGTGCGGTTGTCACTACTGGTAGCTCCTGCATGACATTGTTTGAGTCTCCCAAAGATCCTTCTGGCATCGGCAATGCACATGTCAGTGGCAACCAGAACCAAACCAAATCCCCCCCAAGTCCTATAAGACAAACAAAAGAAGAATGAGAAAGTGTGGTGGTGATGGAAGCTGCCACTGCAGCAGAAGTTTGACATCTTCCCCCTAAGTTATTTTAAGGTTCTCCCCCTTGAGGATGTAATGCCTTCTCCCAAAGATGATGTAACCCAGTTATGTCAATCCCCTTGTCAATCCATTGGCCTCCCCTCCCCTGTTCTGGAAAGCTCTTCTCCACTCAACACCCCATAGGCTCTGGCTCCCTTTCTCCTCCCCGCTCCTTCCCCGATCAGTTTCCCCATGTCATTCCACCTTATCTCCGCCCCCAGACCCTCATGTGATTGGACCCCGATGTTCTCTCCACCCCTTGCTATCCCGGTATTTAACCCTGTGTCAGCCTGGAAATCTCATTTTTCGTCTCTGGACTCTTTTGAGCGTGGACTCTCCAATAAACCCCTCGGAACTCCAAACGAAGAACCCCTCCCGCCTCTTTGTCTCTGTGAGCTATCTGTTTTGTGTGTGTGCATGGCTGCCTGCAGACACCTAGCAGGGTGTGTCTGGTGCAGGCGAAGGGATTTGTGAATCTCGCAGGAGCGGCTCGACAAGGGACGCTTCCTGGAAGGTTGCAGCGCCTGATACTCATACCCCCACACCTTTCAGCCCTTTATTAAAAGGTGCAGCAACAAGAAAGTATCTTAATATTTTTCCTGGCAAAACTCTATAGAGACTTAATTTTTATCACCATCATGTAGACAATGTCTGCAAAAGTAAACAAAAAAATGAAAGGAAAAAGAAAAGGTTTCCCCAAGAATATGCATGTAATTTTCATAGCAGATAAGTCCTTGAGTTATGCAAAGGACAAAGCTGTGATAAAGCTAAAGTGGTATCACCACATTTTCAGCCCTACAAGCTCTAAACATTTCACCTCTAGCTACATTTATGTGTACTCCCAAAGGTAAAAGTAATGAAGTGTTACAGGAATGAGCATTCATATAGACATACATATATATATATATGTATATATTTGACTGTTGACTGGAAAAAGAAAGGTTTGTACATTAAATTGGAAAGCCCTATAGCCCAGAATATGGTTCCAGAATGAAAACAATAAAAGAAAACTCCATTCCAATATATTGTTGTAGTTTGTCCTTAGCTAAAAGTGAACCCATATCTAATTTTTCAGATTTGTCATTGGAACATATAACAGTCTGAGCAAGAGACAGAAAAGGTGATTGGATTTTGATGCTTTTCTTCTTGTTGCTCTTTTCATGGCAGTTAATTCGTCTACAAACTTAATTATTTGTACAAAAGGTTTTGTAGAATTTAATGACTTTAAGCTTTTGAAGACTGTCCTGACACAGCCAGTAATGCAGATCATTATTTTGATGATGGCAATGATGTTGAAAGCCAGTAAAATAGCCATTCCCCATCCTGAAAGAGTACATAGCTTTTATGAGCATTTCTAGAAACAAAATAACAATAGTAATAGGCATTCCAGCACCAAAAAGGTGGGTATATGAGAACAACGCAGAATTCTTAGAGAATAACACTAAAGTACGTTTAAAGGATGTTGAGATGCTGAAGAGTGTCCAGAGAAGGGCAGCAAGGCTGGTGAATGGCCTGGAGCACAAGTCCTGTGAGAAGTGACTGAGGGAGCTGGGGTTGTTTAGCCTGAAGAAAAGGAGGCTCAGAGGAGACCTCACTGCTCTCTACAACTGCCTGAAAGGAGGCTGAAGCCAGCTGGGGTCGGTCTCTTCTCCCAGGCAACCAGCAACAGGACAAGAAGACGCAGGATTAAGCTGTGTCAGGGGAAGTTTAGATTGGACATCAGGAAGAATTTTTTCACAGAAAGGGTGATTGGGTATTAGAATGGGCTGCCATGGAAGGGGTGGAGTCACCATCCCTGGAGGTGTTTAAAAAAAGACTGGTTGTGGCACTCAGTGCCATGGTCTAGTTGATAAGGTGGTGTTAGGACATAGGTTGGACTTGATGGTCTCAAAGGTCTTTTCCAACCTCACTGATTCTGTGATTCCGTGGGTTTGGGGAGAACAAAGAAAGGATTCAAGTCCTGGTAAGACAAACATGATATCAGAATTCAGGGTAGGATACATATGGGATTAATTACACAACAGGACAAACATCTACAATCATTGATGTCGATGAAATACTATATACACAAATACGTCTGCACACTGCACTAGATACTATCTTTTTCTAAATCTAGCAAGTTTCCCTGCTCTGTCATGCATGTACAGTTTTCCAGGCTGGCTATTACAAGGACAGAAGTCATTTACCCAAGGTAACTCTGCCAGCAAATCCTTCAGGATGGATGAAAAGCAGGAGTTCTCCAGGGCCTCCTGCCTGGAGCCCTTTGATCTCAGCTGCACGTCCCCGCTTGGCAGCAGGCAGGTATTGCACACGACGGCCCTGTGCCAGCCACACTGTGCGTCTGTGGCTCCTGGCAGAGAAAGCATGTAATTCCCGGGAAAGAAAACCTCCTCTGCATGCCAGGGGAACAAAACGAAATGACTCCTGGCAGGATGCAGAACAGGGATTTTTCAAGCACTGATCTAGGTATCAGTTTGCAAAGTCAGAGACCGAAAAACTGACAAGGCAAACACAACTGGGAGGAGGAGGAGGGAAAGACAGATACAGAGAGATCTCCCCCCTTGCAAGCCAAACATCCTGCTTTTGGCAAAAACATGATTAAGATTTAATTACTAGGTAAGAACAATCTTAGAATCCCCAAAGGAAAATCCTGTGTTGTTCACAGCAGGAAAAAAACACCAAATTAATTTTTGTCAGCACATGCATAATCCGGGCTAAGGCAGAACTAACATTTGACTTAAAATTCCTTGTAGAGCAAATCTCTGCCTTATCCTGGAAGGGATTAAATATCTATGAACATGCTCAGTTGTGGTATCACATACCAATAGGTTTTCTGGTAAAACAAACATATGGAAGAGGTTTTATTGAGCTTATTTCATGAACCAGACCAGGCAACAAACTCAGAAGGGCTGCCACTGAATCCGACTTTCTAGCTTCACTCTAAGATGACAGGGAGACACACTGAATTCCAAGTGGGAACATCTGGTTGCCGTGATCAGGAAACTCTTCTCCCACAGCCTCAATTTCTCCTCCAGAAAGACCCAAGGTAGTATGCTTTCCATGTTTTCACAGAGGACAGAAAAACAGAGTAAGGCAAGTTTGCCATCTGAACATCTGCTTGGATAACATCACATTAACATTCCACCAAAAACTTCCAGCACTCTCAGAAGGCAGACAGACTCCCAGCTGAGCTGCGCATGCCTTCCAAACTCAGGCAACAGGGACACTGTTCCAGTGTTTCACCACCCTCATAATAAAAAAACCTCTACCTTATATCTAATCTGAAGCTTTCCTCTTTTAGTTTAAAACTATTATCCCCTGTCCTATCACTACAGGTTCTACTGTTTGTCCCCACTTTCCTTATAAGCACTCTTTAAGTATTGCAGAGCTGCAGCAAGGTCTCCCTGGAGTTTGAAGCCTTCTTTTGTCCCAGCTGAACAACCCCAACTCTCTCAGCTTTTCCTCGTAGAAGAGGTGTTCCAGCCCTCTGACTATTTTCATGGCCGTCCTCTAGACTTCCTTCAATAGGTCCATATCTTTTACATGCTAAGAATCCTGGAGCTGGATGCAGTGTTCCAGGTGGGGTCTCACCAGAGCAGAGGAGAGGGACAGAACCCCATCCCTTACCCTGCTGACCACAGTGATATTGATGCAGTCCAGGGATATGTTTGGCTTTCTGGGCTTCAAGCACACATGGTTGGCACATGTCCAGCCTCTCCTCCAGCACTCCCAATTCCTTCTCCACAGAGCTGCTCTCAATCTCTTCATCCCTCAGTTCATATTGGTACCAGGGTAATCACGGCAGCCAAATCAACACAAGCAGCAAAGAATGGAGAAATTTAACAAGAAGCTGCACACAGATGTAAGCAGGAAGAGACCAAGAAACTTGGGACACCTCATAGTACAAACCTATAAATATTTCACCAACTGATGCAAGTGAAGCTGCACAATTTTGGCTTGCTTAAGAGCAAAATTGGCTGCCACTGCTTCAGGCATGAAAAAAGGCTTGTTGATCCAACCCCACATCTGTTAAATCAGTTGATACAGCTGGAAAACACAGACAATACCTGCTCTAGCCTCCAAGCCTCACCTTGCTCACATTCACTGTGACCAAGCCCAATGCAGCTCCAAGAACCAGACACATAGCCCTGCCAGGACTTGCAGGGGAGCCTTGGGACCTGGACAATCCTAATGGTCCACAGTCCTGTGTCACAGACACCTCACTCTGGAGACAGAATAGCCATGCCCGCCTGAGGGCAGCTCTGGACCAAAGTACTGTAGCTATTTCTGAAGACTAGGCTCAAACAGGGTGTGTTGGCACCCCGCTCCCCAGGCACACATCAGGCTGCTCAGCAGCAGCTTGTCTAGCTCAAGCCTGCCATCTGCACCCTGTGCATGTAAATATGCCCTTTTCAGGTGTGCAACCCCTCTGGATGTTTCACTGACCTATATTCCCACATGTACACCTCACAGAGCAGCACCAGTGCTCTGCAAGCACCATTTCTTCCACACATCACAGAAATTTCCCACTGTGCCCACCCATCACCTTGCACACTGCAAAAAGGGCCACTTCCAGCACGTCCTCAAGTCTCAGACAAAAGCACAGATCTTTGGCTGAGTATTTAGGTGTCACCACAGCTCTGACACACTCACCAAAGGGGTTTGAGAGATGGAGTAGCACAGCTCGGATCACCAGATGTACAACTGTGTCTGAACAGCAGCGGGCCAGTATGTCAGACACTGCAGGAGCTCACTAAACAGGCCCATTAGCCAGAAAAATAGGGCACTCTGCCAATTAAATTATTAACCTCCAGGCATATTTACATGCATTGAACATACTCAGCTCTTCCAGTTTTACTCCTTTTGCTATACTCAGTGACCCATACATGTCACAGCGCTCTATGTGGCTAGGAAAACATTTTTATATCATTTTGTAAGTGAAGACTAGCGGAGACTAGGTCCTGCAGAATATCATAAGGCAAGTCAAGGGAAGAGCCAGGAGAAACATCTGACTCACCACAGAGTGCTCCATCCATCACATCACAATGCTGTTTCTGCCCCGTGCTGATAAAGTTGTACAAGTACAAACAAAAGATAAAGTATGTGGGATTTGTACCTAAGTGAACAGTCTCTTTGTTTTCTGTTCAACTTTTTACATGGACGAAGTTATATGCACCTTAAAATCTTTGTAGACTGTGCTTTTAAAAGTGTAAAGATTTTGCATTTCAAAATCTGTTAATACAAAAAAAAATCTTTTTCAACTTGCATGGCACTATTTCCCTCTCCTTTCTGCTCTGAAGCAAATGCATGCTTCCAATCAATGGCACTCTGGGCTCTGTTGCATGGGGTACATTGCCCTGAAGTCCTATCAAAATGCACAGCAGCAGCACAGGCCCCAGAGGCATTAGATCCTCTGACTACATTCACGGTCACAAATTTTTGACTGGAGTTAAAGCTGAAAGAGTGACATTCTTTCATTCCTCAGGTCAAACTAATTCATTTTTTAAGCATGTCAAAACTTCTAATAATCACTTAATCATTTAAATCACAGCCATGGGTGGTTTCTCTGAGTTTAAACAGGGGAAGTACAGACATAAGCATGCTGGGGGAAGCTCTGCAGCATAGGAAACTCCTAAGTACAGCTCCCACAGGTTTTCAATGGGAATTATGCCCTTCAGTCCACAAATGCTTTTGAAGACTTACTCCACAATGCACATCTTTCTTTGCAAGCTCCGTGCCAAGCAGCACTGCCCTTGGCAATGGGGAATGTCTGTGTGCTCTCCTGATGCAATGCATATAGAGAAGTGAAAGAGAGAGACAAAACTGACCTTACTTCAAATCACAGAGCAGGGTTGTCTGTATTAATCAGTTCAAAATAAAAATATCAAAGAGAGGTTTCCATAAGTTAATGTATTTGACAGGGCATTTTGAGAGGCTCAGGAAAGTAGAAACTACTTTTACATAATCAGAACAAAAGCAGCAGACAAAACCAGGTGTTAAAAAGCCTCTAACACTGCAGTGTTGCCCTTAGTATGGTCTGTTTTGATAATCATATTTTAATTTCACACAGCTGTTGGGTGAACATCATCATAGATGTATGCTCTAGCACCATCTAGCTTGTGCCAACGGTAACTAAGATCCATTACTTTCCCCTCAGGTAGGGAAATTATTAGTTGTGTCATTTCCTTCAAGTACAGCTGCCTGTGCTTTGGTTACTTTAGTTACTTTGACGTTATAATCCAAATAAAAGTAAAGGTAGTGAGTACAAAGCAGCCTCACATGTTAAAGAGGCCTCTTCATGGAGCAATTCCTTCAGCTGTATCCTTTTCCATCTGTCAGTTTCTGTGTTCCCTCTTTTCTGTGCTTGAATCCTGCCAAAAATACGTATGTGTGTTAAATATTTCTAAAGTTTACATTTCAAATCTTGTTTGCTTAAACATGGTTCCTTAAAGGAACTCATTAAGAAAAACAACAAAGAATGGGTCAAAATAACACAACACCAATTCTTATTCCAAAGGATAAAGCACCAACAATATGAAAAACAGAGTTGATGTTCATCACAGGAAAGGCTGATGGTCAGTATTGGGAATGGCTTTGCTCATGGAGGATGGAGATGGTTCCCAGTGGCCCTCATGTCCCACGGAAGCCACCTTGATGCACTCAATCCCTGGCTCAGAGATCAGATGCAGGCAAGGCAAGTGAGAAGAAAAATCACTCAGTGATGTGGGAACTGATGTTTAACCTGGATCACTGAGAAAATTATACCTTATTCTGTCCAATACTTCAGATGACTCTTCTACCCAGATTCCCTGAAGTGAAATTCATAGTTACAGAAACTCTGATAAGGGCCACCATTACACTGCAGCAGATATCAGAAGACCTCTAGTGAGGAGTCAAGGCTGTTCCTCTTTCCCTAATCCTTCACCGAAATGTCAGGAGAGTTTTTACAAGTTGTGAGGGCACTTTAGTTATGCTACTGCAAGGCTCATCAGCAACACTTGTGGAGACATCACTTATAATTTTGGGGTGGCCTCCTAGCTGGCCCGCCCACTTCTCTCTGAAAAGCACCATGTAGCTGAACAATCACTCTACAGCACGGGCTTACACTGCAACAGAGTGTAACAGAGGATGAGGCTTGCAGACAACTGTGTGCAGTGTCACTGGGGGAGGTCACATTGAACCAGTATTCATTTTATCTACCTCCTGAATGAGAGCAGACACATCCTAAGGCCACGGTGTCTGCAATGCTGGCTCTGGCAGCCCTGTGGAGCAGCCTCAGCTCCTCCACTGCAAAAGACTTTGGCAAAAAGGAGCTGGGGTAGGCACTGATTTGGGGATCATTCCCATTTTTGCTGAGACAAATCTTTAGGGAGGAACTCAACTGGTTTGTTTTCCTGTCAACAGCTTCATGACTAAATTAGCTAGCAAGTTATGAAGTGGTGATGCCAAAAGCACAGCAATGCAGGGAGCTTGGTCATGAGCAGGTGTATTTAGAGACCAAGCAAAAGCTATCCTTCTGCCAAAGCTGCAGTATACCTTTGTGTGTTTATGTGAAAAGCCCTTAAGGCTGTCAGTCAGGAGCTTTCAACTTATTTTTGCAAACATGGTAAGTCTCCAAGACTTGAGCCTTTTTCATACAAGGTGATGAAAAACACAGGAACCAGGCTCAGCAGGGACAGTGCCCTTCAGAGGGATTTAGAGATCCCCAGCTCAGCACTACACCAGGGCAAACCATTTTCAAAACCCGCATTTTCCTGCCTGCAGGTTACAATATGCTCAGAGAGGCAGAAAGCTCATTACTGGCCCTAATCTAAAGGCCATCCTCCCTGACTTGGTGTCCGCACGACACGTCCGTGCCACTGTTTTTCTGCACAGGGGGCTGGGTCCCTGGGAGCGCGCCCACCCCTGGGAGCTCGCGCGGTGGGCGGTCAGAGCACGGGCACGGTGACAGACCGCGCGTCTCTCTGCGGCGTTTGGCAACACAGAGTGATTTCACAGAGGATGCTCCATCTGTCACCGTGTTCTGCAGCAGAGCTTGACCTCGCTAGCACCAAGGAAGCCCCAGCAGATTAACATTTAATGATGCTTTCAGTTTCAGCCCTTGTAGTTTTTCATCTCTCAGAGGGCAAACACGGAAGAGAAAGAAAATTGTGTATTATGTACAGCATATGGGTCTTCTTTCAGCCGTCTCCTTTAATATGTTTGACTTTGACAGATTCAGATTTTTTTAATTCTTTCTACATTGAAAAAAAAAAAATCTACATCTATCTTATTCCAGAAACAGAACATGGTTGCTTCTTGTATATACAGATCATTTTTGTTTTGATTTGTGTAACCATCATACCTAATTCAGTCTAAATAAGTAAACAGAGGGGATATGGTTCTTGGTAGCAGTCTGAACAGAAGCAAGGAAACTAAACCTTGCCAAGACAGATGGATTAACTGAGATCCTTCACGTCATTCTTTGTTGTCTTGAAAAACACATATAACCACACAACTTAACGCAAAAACAAATCCTTAAGGGACAGTAAAGTGAACCAGAAACAAAGAATTTCTGCTGTTTTTGTTAAACATTTCTATTCATATTTTACATATTTTCTGCTTGTGAAGTGTCCAGCTTGTACTCCCTGCCCAGGAGCACATGCAGATAAAACACCTGGAGGTCTGCTATATGTTCCCAGAGGACAATCAGTGCTACCTGGAGCACCAGCTGAAGTCAGTAAGATCATCCACAAACACAGAAGACATTGAAGAAACAAAACTAATGGTATGAAAGTTCATGAAATATATATTTGGTGGCATGGCTGAGCCTCTGATGACTTAGGTTAGTATTTGTAGGAAATAGTGACCCGGAAGAGGGATTTGCATGAGAAAGTATAGGGACAAATGTGATGGCCCAGAAGGAAGGAGAAACACAAAAGCCATCAGAAAGATCCTGAGCCCATTGAACATTTCTGGAAGATAAGGGTAAGAATTTTAATTTGGGGATAATATTTACCAAGAGACAAGGCAATAGGCAGATCCTTAAAGCAAGTAAGCCACAAAGGAAAGTGATAAAACAACTGACAATTTGTGCTGCTTCAGCCATGATGATGTAGGGGGAAGCTAGATGGGAACACAGGTGCATGAACTACAGGGGGAGAGCATGAACTGAATGCCACTACCAGTCACTTCAGTAACTGTGCACTATAGTAAAGAGAACACCTGAGATGGCAGAAGTCCAATGAAAGTAACAGCTGTGCAGTCATGCAGAAAAAAACAAGGCAATTAACCTTCCCCATCCAAACACCTTTTGGGATTTGTTTTTTTAAGTAGTGCCCCTGAGCCTTCAGCAGCCAGCCAAACAATGCTCAGCAGCACTCTACCAGCAATAAGGTTACCCCAGCAAATTGCTAGTGCAGGTTTCTTTGCCTAAAGAAATCAAAGTTTCAAAAACTATTAACAATGCCAAAAAAAGTGACAGAAGTAAACTGGGAAGATGGGAAGTCACTTTTTTTGCAGACAAGGCCCTCCAAAGTAAGAAAAATAAATTGCTTTTTAAATATTAAAATTGCAAAATCATAAGGTTGCAGCAGAGTCCAAATCAGACTAGAAACTGAGAATCATGAGTTTGAGGAAAGGGCACGCTATAAAGGCTTACAACATCCACAATAAGATCGAGAGCAACTCCATGGACAGATAGTCACAGCCGGTGCTCAACAGTTCAAGTCACAGCAGATCTGGCTCAGAGTAAACTTCCTTCTTCTTGGTATCATGGAAGGCCATGGGTTTAATGCTGCAGATATTTCATGTCTTCATGGCCCATCTCTGTTCTGCTCTGCTGGAGGATGGATACCCCTGCAATGGCGAGAGACATGCTGAGCTGAGGCATATCATTCCTCAGAGCGAAAGAAAAGCTTCTAGAAAAATTTGGGGCCTTGACTCTTCAATTTGCACATCTCACATGCCCTTGCTAAAGCTCAAAGCAGATAGCAATAGCATGAAATTCAAAAGGCAGTTTATTTTAAATAGTAAAAATGGATGTTTGCAGTTAAGTGCAACTATGGAAACAAAAGAGTAAAGCCTAACACCAAACCGGCCTCACTGCAGCAAAACTCTGAGGTACCAGCAGGCATTATTTATAAGCATCATCATATTGTGTTCTCTCTGCCCCAAATGTATACACTGACACAGTCCCCAACAGCAACACAGACCAGGGAAGGGAAGAATGCAGCAAAGACCTGTAAGCAGATCTGTCTACCTATGTAACATTTTCACTGAGTGCCATCCTTAAGTGTAGGATCTTGGCCCAAGTATAGGTGGCATACCTACAGGATATAACCACTATTACCACCACTAGATGCAAAGATATTCAAACAGCAAGAATATTCACAGTCTCTAATTAACATTGTGAGAAATCAGAAAATATAGATCATGCTTAGTTACTGCCTCATTTTGTTAACAAGACATAATTGAAAAAATACCTGCTTAAGTGATTGCCTAATCATCACATCAAATTTGTTAAAACATCAATTCACCATGATCAAATAGTTATTTACAAAAAAGCAACAGTGCACAGAGCACACTACTTATTTGGGGTGAATCTCACTCAACCTGAACAAACAGCCTTTTTCAAAGAGGAAGGAAGATCAAGGCTGTGTCCCAGCAGCCTTTGGGCTAATTTTGGGAATCAGAGCATCCTTTCCTGCTGCACCATCAGATTCTTCACTGTGAGAATTATTCTTGTGCCTTTGCTGTGCATCCTGAGGAACCTCTGATCCATGGATCAGTGTCCCCCCTTGCAGCAATACCGTGAACCCCTCCATTCTCCTTCTATAACATCAAGGTAAAGGCCATGAGAGTCGCCATGAGGAGCTTGCATTTCTATGTGCCTCCAAAATGCAGGATTAGGCCTATTGACAACAAAATTCTCTGTCAACCCCACCCCCTAATGATACTTTCTTAATCTAGGTTTTCAGTGAGGAAATGTGTCAGCCAAATGCATAATTAATTATTTGTAAGTAATTGAACCCGAAGAGCTTTGTTCCAAATTCATGAAAAGCTTTGCAGATATAAGAAAGCATTCCGGACACAACTTATTTTAGTGACCAGCAATATGCTTTAGGCAGAAATCTCAACTTGTAAATACTGCATTATGGCCCAGCAGATTTCCTTCCTGATAGACCATGACCACTTCATAATTCTAGGGCAAAACCATGAAGATTAATAAAAAGCAGAAAAAGGATTTTAATCAACACAGCCAGCTGGTCTGTGGTTTGGATTATGTTGTGGAAGGCAAAGTGTAACATTAAGATTGAATGAAAAATGCAAAGCACTGATTACCCTGCAGACTATGTAGCAGCTAAATTAACATTAAACTCAAATTTGAAAATCCTGTGCTTATATTACTGCATGTAGGCAATTGTGATATATTTAACATCAACTAGAAATTTTAAAATCTGCCTTTAAAATAATGAGTTTTGTTTCAAATCCTGTTCATAAAAGTCACTTTCCACTGGTTGCTAAGAAGATGACCTATTTTAGATCTCATCCTTTAAAAGTATTGTGACAAGTTCCGTTCCTGGAAGGAGTAAAGGAGGACACAGGACGTCTGGAAAGCATCTAGTGAGGGAGTGCTCAAAACCTGGGAGCAGGAAGATGAAGGCTTCTCCAGTACAGGGGCATGCAGCCAAAGGATGAGAGTGTGGTCTGCAGGGGAACAGCTTTGGGTGCCTGTGAGAAGGTGTCTTCCCTGGGACACAGACACAGAGAGGCATCAGAGGCTGCAGCCTGGCCACTGCTCCTGGTTAACAGATGTAGGCTGCTGCCAGCTGCTGTGGGGTGGAGGGAGCAGGAGCGAAACAAGCTGGCTGGACCCCGGCCAAGGAGCAACAAAAGGCTTGTGTGCCATCCCCACATCATCCTGCCCTGCCGGCCGCCCAGCCCGCAGAGCGCCATAGCAACCAGGGTTAAAACTGGGTCAGGATTGCCAGTGCAAAACCTATTATTTTGAGTATAGGGTTTGCACTGAAAATGTTCGTTCATGTGCTGTTTTGACAGAAAACATGCTATTTGGTGAAGCTGGAGAGGGGAGAGGAAACTAGGCGTATGAGGAAATCAGTGCCCGAAGGGCTGCGAGTGCATGAGTTTTTCATTTTTTAACCTGCACTGTACCTGGACAAGACACACTAGGACTAACTAAAGCACCATGACATGTCCTGAACCTCACTGAGGTTCCAAGCAATGCCCACGGTGCCCTGGGAGCATCAGCCAGATTGCTACTGACCACCTGCTGGCACTCCCCAAAGATAAGCAGGAGGGGAAGCAAGCCAGTGGACAAATATATGTAATCTAGGACCGGGACATGCTTATCCTTCGGCCTTTCCTTAGAAAGCACTGTTCTTTCCACTAAATGCATGAGTCATAGCCAGCAACTGCCACTCCAGGTATTATGTGATGATTTGCAGATGTTAATTAAAATTACTCCATCCATATTAGAAGAATTTAACAAATACTATGCATGCATAAGAGCAGGGGAGGGTGGGGGTGGAAATTAACAGTGAAAACTGTTTCTTCCAATTGCTTCATCACTGCTGTAGAGAAAAAAAAATCATTCATGCTTTTTCTGGAGAAATATTTCCGTAGCCTAGCAAGGATTTCGAGTTAACATGCCAGGATCAAAGCATTCAAATTGAAAAGCTAAATCTAGACCTAATACACTCCTCACTGGGTCTGATTTTTCAAAAGTGCTGAGCACATTGTTTTACTAAAACAGGGCCTGCTTGGTTAATGCCAAACATATATAATCCTGACACATCTCAGTGTCTAATTCAGTTACCCTCACAACACTGACCCATTTCCAGATCCTCTCCCCCTTCATGACGAAAAACACAATTAGCACAGTTTTATTAGTGAGCAATGGAGGCATGAAGGCTTTGTCAGTGGCTCTACATCTACAGAGGAGCGAGACTGCATCCCAGCTTCCTTGTGTCACAGATATTATCCAAAGCTCTGGAGATACAAACCAAAACTTCCCAAATATTCTGTTTCAAAAAGCACCATCTCCCTTAAGAAACCTAAGAGACATTATTCAAGATGGTTTTGTCTGGAATAAACTAAATCCTGGTTTTAAACAGAACATCAAATTTACAAGCAGATATGATCAGCCTCCGTGTTTTGCTTACTAATTATTTTTAAGGCGTTGACCAATTACAATCAAATTTGATAGAGATTCAGACATATTATGTTTCTACAAAATTCAAGAAAATCTGGAGCCAAGAAGTGAGAAAACTTGTGCCCACAGAAAGAAACAGACAGGAACAATTCGATATTTTCAAAGGCAGGTAGGAAATCCCTGTGTAAGGGAGCAGCCAGTTATTCCCCAGTATGAGAAAAGCTCAAATCAAAACCAGTCCTGCCTTTTGCCTTGTCCAGCAGGTAGGGAACATAGGAGGAAGAAAATATCTTATGGAGGAGCAATGCACAAAAGCCAGCAGAGCAGTTGGGATTTTTGCAGTGGCAGACTGTCAGCAATACAGGACATAAATCTGAAGGAAATTGTTTCTCTGTAGCACAATTTATCTGGGACATTAATAGAACTATTCCAAGATGAAGGTAAGATCAGTAAAAGATTCCTATAATGAGTTTCTATCAGTTTTGTTCAATGTTTCCAAGTGTAATATAACGTCACATGTAAAAGCCATGTCTTCATACAAGGCAACACATCATATAAAAGTCTTACAGCACTGCAATTTATAAATTATGATTAATTTTCTGTGTATTTGAAAGCAGTTTCTATACCTAAAATGAACTGGCATATTTTAAACACGCTGTAGCAATCATACGAACAGAAAGAGTAAACCTGATAAAAATCAGGTAGATGGATTGGCTCAGGTTCTATGCAACAGATTTGTAATTTAAGAAGTGACTCCTGAGTAAGCAACTTCTTGCATTGTAAGCAGAATTTAACCTAATAGCAAATCTTAATGAAAGTATTTTTCTGACTTTATAAAGCAAATTAAAATCCTAGAAAAATGTAGATAAGCAGGACTTAATCAAAAGCTCACCTCCAGGTCTCCCTTCAGACCTGTGCTGTGCAGGACTCCAAACTCAGCTTTGGAATTGCTAACTTCTCAGGGTGTGCTCACATCATGTCACCAGACAGCCTCCTCACTACCTACCAGGCCTCTTCTGAACTGCAGAGCCATTTGAACTGAGCTGTAGTCAGAGACCAAAATGCCTCTTTACTCACAGCTGTCTACATCTTCAGCTGGGGCTGTGCCAAAGGCTATCAGCAATTCCAGCTGCAGACTCACCCCCAGAACTGCTCATTCTGCTCTTCTGCCTTGTCCTTGGTTTCCATGGGGTGGCCATGCAGGATTTGCAGGATTTTCAGCCTCTTTGCTTAATGTGCTGGGCTTTGAAGTGATCTCATGTTCTTACTTCAAATGCTGCTGCCGCTGCTAGATCAAACTTACTGAAAGCACGTTAAGGTAATTTGTGTTACAGTCAAGTAAAAATGTGAATTGCCACATCATGTCCTTGGTACGCACAGCGTGGTTTGAAACCCAAATCAGAGGGTACAAGATCATCCCATTCTAGCCCTGCCTTTGCCTTCTGCAATTTAGCTGTGACTTTCACACACACTGGAAGTTTGCTTTGCCTCAGTCCCCTCTCAAGTTAGGCAGAAATATTCCAGTGATGGATGTCTGAAGGTCTCTTACATTCACATTGTGGTAAAAACAGAAAAGGGAAAGAGAATTTCCTGTTCCAAATCGAATGTACATAAACAGTAAATAATTCATTAGTCAGTATCACAAAAATTATTTCAAATTATAAGGAACTATTAAAAAATGTTGTAACTTTGTTACTGAGGACACAGAAATGGCAAAAAAAAACCCCAACATACTTAAACTTTTTAGAACCTTTATCATTTGGAAAAGTCAATCCGTTCTTCCTTTGGTTGTGCAGGACGGAAAATGCTGCTGGCCATGTTTTCCCTGTGGTATTCTTCTCTGGTAGCTCTAGTTCAATGCCATTCAAGGGAGAAGGACTGCAGGAGACCAAGAATATCACCAGTCCAGTGGTGTCAGGATGAGTTCCACTTCCCCAAAAACAGTAAAGTGATGGCTCAGCAGATATGGCAGTGGGAATCATTCCTAGAGCATCTATATTTCCAGTCCAAAATCGATCAACATCTGGGCATACATGAGGTCAGTCGCTCACTGTGTATCTGGTGAGGCTGTATTAGAGTTCAAGCCCAGTAAGCAGCTAAACAGCACCCAGTGACAGTTCTTTTAATGTCAAGTATTTAATTTCTGCCAGTTCTTCCCTCACTTTTGCCAAGATTGATATTTGTTACTTCAGACATGTTAGAATACAGCCTTCATATAGCAACATGTCATCTTAAACCTGAAGGAAATCTTCAACAGTATCTTACTACAAACATAGGACAGGAATAAAGAACTAGTTGAAAGTTCTTGAATGGGCAAAGTAACATGTAATAAAATCACCACAAGCTTTTTAAGAAAGAAAATAGTTGCTATCCCACATATGCCTCACCCTAGACTCTAATTACGGAAAGTTTTTTGATGACAGGAAACACTTGGAGCTTATATTCTCCTGCTGCAGTGCTCTGTGCTACTGGGAAGAGTATTACAATCCAGAATAGTGTGATGAAAACCCGGTGGGTCTAGAAAAGTACAATTTTTGTTCAAAATGCATGTGCATTATCATCTGTGACCAGCTGACTCTTCCCTCAAGTATGAACCGTAATAAATAAAGGCACAAACTTCTGATTGTTTTGGATCTAGAGTTCCAAGTCCAGTTAGTCTCTGAAATGTTATAGAACATGTGGTTTACACCACAAATATGTCTCAGGGAAAAAAAACTCCCAAAACACTACAAAACCAAATCACACCACAGAAAAACCCCTTAGGTGTTTAAGGTCAAACCAGTGAGTCATTTAAGAAAAAAAAAAGCCAGACATTAATTTTTCTTTCTAATGTTTGTCTTTCACTGCTAAATAATTTTGTTCAGAGAACAGTTGTTCAGATGTAACTTTTACATTATAAATCTTTAAAAGCCTACAGTCTCTCCATTATATTTACTTTCTCTTCTCTACACAAAATGAAGGATTGATCTAAACATACCCTACAACACTATTTATACTTTACTTGATTATTACACCTGATTTCCTTCTGAGAAACTAATGTGAAATTTCATTCAAATAGCTTTGCCTTAAAAATGAATTTCCTAAAAATAAACAGAAAGGATTCTCCCATACAGGCATATGCAACTTAGAAAGCCATGCAGGCAAGACATTATTCTTCTCAATATTTCTATTCTTTCATCACACTAACACAAATCACAAACACCAAGAAAAAAGTATAACCTGAATTTAGGAGTAAATAGTTCATTCCTGCTGTAGAGTTTCAGAGGGAAAAAAAAGGTAGCTGAAACATACCTCAATCAAACAGCAGTAGCATTGTTAAATCACATGACTGTGGCAGCAATGATGGGACTGCTTTCCAAAATGGAAACACACAGACCACTGAACTGACCTGTTGTTTCGTAACTTATACTTATTTTAGAGGGCATTTGCACAGTGCTACATTTCTCTTTTAGAGTTTTGTTTGGTTCTGGTTCAATCTACAAATAGATTTATATCTTAAGAAAGGGTAGCAGATACTAAAAGAAGGCATATGCCTGTAGGACAGAAGCAGGTCTCCTGACTGCAAATAACATTTTATCATCTTCCCATCTTCTGACAACAGAAGTGTATCCCAGCTCAGCAGAGTTCCTACCCATTGGCTCCTATCTGCTAAATGTACAATATCAGATAACTTCACTATGATCAATATGATCATTTTATTTACACATCTGTACCAGGATGCTCTACCCAGAGTGCGGTAAAAGAACTTGAGCAATGCAAATTTTGCACAGCTAGCAGTGGTGAACTGAGAGGAGGTGTCATGCTGCTTTTGGTGTCGAATCATCCAAAAACCAATCTGACTCATAAACCCCAATGTTAAACATCTTGATAGTGAGGTGAAGGTGTGGCAAATATAGTGAAGTATCCTTATCTAAAAGATGCTGAGTGGACACAGCTGACCTGAAGACATATAACTGACAGTGAATCACTTTATACTATAAAAGTACAGTCTCACTTTCAAAAGGCAGGTTCTTCTAACATACCCCTCCTTGCAATGTGTGTGGAGATTCCCGCCTTGCGTGGGGACACCCCTCAAGATGAGCTAGAGAGATTTGCCCACAATCATGAGTATGAGTGAATAACATTGATCTCCACTCACTAATTGTTTATTTTTTGATAGCTTTAATACAGTTGCTTTTAGTACATTATACTATACTATTCTAGTAGTGTTAGCTTCTATACTGTGTAGTAAGTAATTCTGGTTAAGGTCTTATTGTCTAATCATTTATAATAATAAATGATTCATTTTTATATATCTGGTTTGCCATCCTAAATCCTGCACAACAAGGCTGTACAAAGGTTCAATTACACCTTAGACTTAAACTGTTGGCAAAGTCTGGGGCTAAGAATGGATCTAGCTGCACCTAGACTCCTCTCTGAGAAGGAGCTTAAAAAGCAAGGGGATCTTTCTGCACCTCATGACTAAATGGGAGGGCTTCTCTAACTTTGAATCTCCCACTCCACCTGCAACAGCATTGTATGCTCCATTGTCCCACGTCTTTTTAGAAAAAGTTTCTGGAAATGCAGAGCTATGGCTGTTGTCAAACATTTTCTTTTTCTATTTTTTTCTTAATTTAAAAGTGAAAAAAACAATAAAGTGCCATACAACTCAGCAAAAGGTTTAAAAAAAAAAAAAAACAACAGGGTCATTTGCAAGTTTCTTTTTCCTCTTCTTTTCCCCAAAGAACAGAATGTTTGGCAACATTTTAGTTACACTGCCGATAAAAGTAGAAGTAGTAATCAGTAAAAAATATTCCAGCAAAATAAGGGTCAGTTGAGCAGCCAGCAAAACCCTGCAGAAGAAAAATAAAGGAGATTTATATAGGAACTCTTCTCAGTTCCAATGCTATTTGTCTTTTGCTCTGTTGTCATTTGAAAAGGCTTACCGGCACAGCTACACGGAAATAGTATGCGCTGTCATACAGCTTAGCTACAGGGAGAGCCCAGATATGCTGACGTCCCTAGGTGATAAATGAGAGAGAGATTAGATATCTATTTCACATGAAATTGGAGAGAAGGATAGGCTCTGGAAACATTTCATTGACAAATGCAGTGCAAAGTAATTATGAAACAAGCCTTGATAGCTACAGACAAAGTATTTAAAGGTCGAGTGCTGACTTCAAACCTTACAAATGTGGGTTTACTCTGATCAGCTCCACATGGGAACTGGGAGGTATCTGACTCCCAGTGGCACTCAGCTGGCTCTGAATAACTGCATTCCCTCACTCATTTTCTAAGCAAATCCCACAACAAATAGGGATTGTTCCTGATGTGCCAGGTGGCCTGAGAGCTTTAAGTTGTAGTACTACAAAATGGCAGTTCTGCTGATTTTGGGACAGCAACTTTAGTAATGCTCAGAAGACAAGAAGGTTCCTCTATACATTCTAAGGATATGGGTAGTGTCTTCACTCAGTATTTCAAAAACAGATACCAACCAGCAAGGTTTCATGTTATTTTTTATTAGTGTTCTGCCACATACAAATGAAACAACACATTTTGTATCTGAAATGTTTATTCTACACTGAATGAAACAAAATTCAATCCTCACCTCTCTTTTACCTAATGATCCATGGTAACTTTTATTTCTAGTGTCTCAACTCCTTCATCTTTCTCTCCTCGCTTCACTTTCTGACACATCCTCTCTACTGGAGATTATATGTTCACATGACAAAACTTATGTGAGACTGCTGAGTCCAAATAATTGCTGTCCTGCCTTTTGGTAGGGAATAAGCCTTCCAATCCCTATAAAAATCCTCTTGAAAGAAACCTCTTCAACTAGGCAGCATTTCTATTCTGAGTCACATCATATCTGAATGCTCACTGCTGCTGGAGGCTAGTCAGTTTTAGTCTTTTGATGTGTATTTCAGGTTGACACAGGAAATCTCTTTGACCAGTTTTGTCAGTAAGCTTCAAGGATATTTCGGCATTGAGAAACTCTCTTTGTCTGACTTAATTTCAATTCTGTTGGAATTACAGCAGACAGGTCAAAACTTGGAAAATTTTGGCTTTCTGATGGCTTTGCCACAGTTGCAGAGAATTGCAGAGAAAACCGTGACTTTTTGCAAAGACATTTGAAAAGTTGTTCAGAAAGTCAACTTAAGATTGGAGGTACCTCAACTGTTCTAATTTGACAAAGAACAAAAAAAAAATTACAATCAATTAAGAACATATTAAGTAGGGCATCACAGATCAGAAATCTAAGGAAGACTCTGAAATTACTTCCAAATTAAGGGATGTTTCTCCCACAATGTGTACAGAAATGCTATTATTGCTTCTGCCTTTCCTACCATTTCAGCCAGAACAAACATTTCCAAGCAAGCATCAACAAATGGGGGCCTTGAAAGAGTCTTGTATTTTCAGGGAATTTGAAGAGAGTTTAAAGCCTTCATCAATTTACTGGAGATGCTTAAACATTTGCAACACCTGGTCACTAAATATTTTTTCTATTGGGAAAGTATAACACATTTTAACAGCTTTTATTCCCATTGATGCAATCCAGAGAATGACATGTTCTCTTGCTTTTAAAATGAAGAATTTTCCCTAGAGGGGTTTATTGGTAAACCCCTGTTCACACAAAAATAAAGGGGAATACTGCCATTGTTTCCAGTAAACTCAAGACTTTAAAACTGGAATTCATTACCCATAAGATAATAATGGAAACCCTAAAGTAGATGAGAGTTTAGAGGACACTGTCTCCTAAAGCTCTGAGTGATAAGGTATTCCTGTTTCTTAAGTATCTCTAGAGTTATAAGTTATAGCGGTGACTTAGGCTGAAGCAGACACAAAACTGTCCTTGCAGAGAATCACTGGACAGATTTTTATAAAAGTGAGCAGAAAACTGACTCCAGCAAAGAGACTGCATCTCATTATGGTCATGCCAAAACCAGCTATGACTGATCCAAGGATCATTGGATTTCTACTACCTTAACCAAGATCAGAATTTTGCAGCCATTAATTTTAGAAAAACGGTCCCCACAAGCCAGAGTATAGCTGCAGAAATCTTACCTGGGTGGTTTCTTGAAAATCCTTCCTACTGTTTTGGCTTGAAGAATAATGGGAGCAGTAATTTCCAAATGTGACTTTGCAGAGAAATACAATTAATGGTTCTGTGGTGCTTCAAGAAACAGAGAAAAAAAAGGACAAAAAATATTTTATTAAAAATAAAATCAGTTCCCCCAAACCACAAACCAATATTCAAAATAAATTCATACTGAATTTTACTGAGAGAAACTCTGAGTATGTTGTATTAATCCCTACCTAGGAGGGCTGTACTATTAGATTTTAATGGCATACATTTCGAAAACAAGTTTTCAGTGGGTGTAGAAAACAAGCAGACACTTCAGGAGTACTGTTATATTTCATCTTATCTGAAAAAGGCAGATGCTTACAAGGATAACATTCAAGATCAAAAGACTGGACGAGCCCTTTCTTGGAGAGACAGGAGTTGTGAAGTGTCATCAAGCAGATTGTTTGGCAGCTGTTCTGGCCATCTCTGGCCTTTCTCAGAATAAAACTCCAAAAGAAAAGACTTGTTGCCTCTAGGAGAACAGAGTGCAAGTAGGTTTTTGAGGAGAAAATACTGCTGAGAGGAATAAGTCTGTTACCTATTCCTGCTTTAAGCCACAATTTTATGCAATACCAGAAGTTTCTGCACTAGAATCCCCTTTCACAGGACTTGGCACAACAGGCCCAAAGGAGTTACTCATGTATATTCCTAACAATGTTTCTCTATACCAAAAAAAAAAAAAGAAAAAAGAAAAAAGAAAAAAGAAAAAAAAATCCTTAGGCCAGAACCACAATCCTGCCAATACACACATACATGCCTGCTCAAATGATTATTAGGATCGAAGCTTAAGACTTCTGGATTTCAATATCTGCAACAATGGGTGAAATTTCCTTGGGCTGAGAATGGTATTGGGCCTATGCTACAGCAGGGAATATACCCAAACATCTACATAAAGAACTTAGTTGTGCATAGATTTATCCCACATCTCTGAATAGGACAAATTTGTGTCACAATAGACATCTGGCAAGAATTTCTATCAAATAATGAAACGATGCTGTCTTTTGTATGTATTCCTTTTAATTGTACTTACTTTATTTCCAGTGAGATGTCTACATCCATGGGTGTGTATTTGTTAACAGGAATAACATAGCTGTAATTTCCAGAGCTGAAAAAGGTTGCATTAATACACATTGGATTTTGATATAGTATCTTTGCCAAAACATGAAAATTCCATTTCAACTTAAACTGAAAAAAAATATTAAAAGGTAGCAAAGACTCCTGCATGCTAGTAGAAACTACAGTGAGCAGGAGACAGCCAGGCCACCAGGACACCTTAATGGTATTTTATTCTGCCAGAGCATAATAAAACAATTCACCTACCTGCACTGAAGATTTTTACTACAGTAGCGATTGTCAATGCTTTGCTGAGTTTCCAAAATCTGTATGGAACTGATTGTTGTATCTATCCCTAAAATTATTAAGAATAATGGTTTGTTCTTGATTATTTCAGAAATCTTAGACAAGAACATAATAAAACTGCAGTTAATCTACTCCCTTGATTGCCACTACAGGACTTGTTGCAGGTCTAAATTAGCACTCAGTTAAAAGCCTCTGGTTGATTACTTTCATTCTGCCATTGGAGATAAGATCCTTGCTCAGTTTGTAAGGACAAATATCCTGGGAACCTAACATTGTACCATTTTCTTCTGGGCAGACACTGAAGTCTACTTTGATGTCAGCCCAAGTAGAATACAAATGTGTCAATATTCATGTATCAACATTCAATATTAATGTACTAGAAGCCACACTCATGCAAGTAACCATTAACTTGAAAAACATTATCTTTGTTGAGAGAAATAATTGTTTAATTGTTTCTAATCCACTGTGTAAGAAAACTACCCAACTTTTAAGAATACTGTAATTTCTTCATTAAATGTTGCCTTGAACTTGCAAGAACTTTTCTTTATGCAAGGGTTTTGTAATGTTCTACATATAGATGATGAGTACAGCGTATATATATATATATGTATAACATGGTTTTCCCCTGAGGCAGATGAGCCCTGCAAACAACTAGGTAGCAAGAACCAGGGTGCTAACACAGCGGTACAGCTTCTGCTTTCACAGCTGCCCTAGGAATTGCTGCATGGAGCTGCATACTGAAAGGTTTATTTCTTCTGGATACATCTATAGCGCCCAATCAGTGCAGGTTCATAGTTAGAACCTGCAGCATCTCAGTCTCTTAAATCAGACCATTTCAGTCTGCACTGTGGAGGGCCCTTAAACAGAAGGGGATGAACAGGTTTAATCCCTTTGAGTGGACCTAGGTTGACGCTGCCAATGGTTTGGGGAAGGCCTAGGTGATTTAAAATCATAGAATTATAGAAAATCCTGAGCTGGAAGGGACCCACAAGATCATGGAGTCCAACTCTTAGCCCTGCACAGGACACTGTGTGTCTGAGAGTGCTGTCCATATTCTTCTTGAACGCTGGCAGCCTTTGTGCTGTGACCACTTCTCTGTTCAAGTACTCGACCACCCTTGGGGTGAAGAACCTTTTCCTGGTATCCAGACTAAACCTCCCCTGACACAGCCTCATATGCTGTTCCCTCGGGTCCTATCACTGATCACCAGAGCAAAGACATCAATGCCTGCCCCTTCGCTCCCCTCGTGAGGAAGCTGTAGACCACTAGGTGGTCTTCCCTCAGTATCCTCTTCTCTAGGCTGAACAAACCAAGTGATCTCATCTGCCCCTCATATGGCTTCCCCTGCAGACCCTTCACCAAGTCTTGTAATGTGGTGCAGAAAGCACAAGCCTGCTCTTCATATCATGCTATGCACACTGGTTTGGTGTTTCTGTTCTTCTGTGCTACAGCACCTGTTCCCTACTTTGCAGAGAAACTTGATGAGTCTAGGCTGACTTGTTCTGTGATTATAAAATGTCTGTGTGGTAGTATACACTTCACTTTCAGCATGCAAATATCCACAAGTGACAGAGGGGAAATTGAGCATGTTCATCTCAGAGAACTGGCACAGAAGAACATTTCCCTACGACACAGCATCTCATTACAACACATATCGTAGTGATACCTCAGAGGACCTTTTTCTGAGGTGTGTGCACCCAGAAATCAGAAGGGGAAGGATATTTCTCAGATCATCCCACTGAGGCACATCCACGCTACAAGCAGAACCTGTGTTCTATTCCTCACATGGCCCTGGGGAGCAACCTGCTTTAAGTGCATGATAGTGTATAGATGTTTTATTATCTAAATATTGCCTAATCTTTAATTAAATATTTATTTTAAAAAACAAGACTTAAAAGAGAGCATACACAGAAAAGACACAATGCATAATCCTGCTCCTACTGAATAAGTGCCAGAGCATGCTCCTATAACATATGTAACCAGCAGATACTCATCTTCACATAAAAGATTCAATATTTTCAGCCCAGACTGGCTCTGACAGCAGTGCAAAGTCACTAAAAGGGGAACCTGAAATAAAGCCAAAATTCCTGTGCCAAGGAACTTCATTTCATCTCCTCTGAAGCAGGCAGTGTCAGGATCCTAAGGCAGAGATGACCCCTTTCAGCAGCTGACGTTTTAATCCCTTAGGTGAGATAAGCTAAACCCCAAATACTTGCTTTACACTGTATCATGCACTTCCTGCACACAAATAACACACTCATATCCTTAAGCACCAAATTTCAGCCCCTGTCAAGGAAAATGCCACTGGTCATTTTATTGTATCTGAAGCCAAGTCTAAAAACCCTCTAAAGAGGGCAGTCAGAATGTCTCTAAAAATCTCATGAAGATGTAAGAATAAACTGAAAATTACAGTGAATCACAGGTTTCCTGTGGTTCACAGGAAACAGACTCTCAAGTGCTAATTCTCTGTAATGAGCAGTTATAAATGAAACTTCTCTAAATTCCAGAAGCGGAATTCCAGGCCTAAAAGTAGCTCTTGAAAGGTTATACAAGTATACATTTTAACTTTTTGTTTCCTTTAAATATAGGACTTACAGTCATTTCCAAGATCAGGTCTTCCGTTAGGTTTTTTGACTGGATCTCGTTCGGGTAACATGTAACTTTCATTTCCTGTGAAAGGATATATGTACAAACATCCCCCAAATTAACCTTGCACAGTTGTAAGAGCAAAGTATGAATACAACACCGGAAGATTTTTTGTTAATTGTCTCATGAATAAGGCGTGCATAACCACAGGAGAAATCTTTAAAATACAAAGCACCTCCATTCAGAAGAAGATATACACAGTCAAAATAAGTTTTTATGTAACAGGAAACAAACTTTTGAAGTCTACAGGATATCTAAACATTTCCAAAAAAATGGCCTAATAGAAAAGACATCATCACACACAGAGAACATCACCAGTTTCTATAATAGAGAGCCAAAGCACAAGACAGCATGCAGCCAGGCACTTCAGCACAAATCTGATCATAAACCACATCTTTCTCATCAGTGATAAAATTGCGTTAGTAATTATAGGCATCCGGCATGAAAACATAGGTTGGGGAACGACTTAGATTTCTGAATATGAGATATTAAGATACTGAGGAGCAACCCAGTACTTCACAGAGAGGATGCATAACCCATTTAAAGAAACTAATACACCACTCTAACAACATGGTCACCATGTTCACAGATGTCACCCCTGTAACTTCAAACATTGAACTAGGCTGGGTAATATAACCTGATGATTTTTTTTTTTAAGTCGTTATTATATTAATTTTCTCAACATTTCTCTAGAAAAGTGAACTTTAAAGGTCTTTTGAATAATCATCACATATACAACCTGGGGAAGGCAAATGGCCCTTCGAGCACATGAGAAATTATTTAATGTTACTCCTGTGCTTTGATACAAATTGCCAGCTAAGAATCTGTTCAGACATGTTACCAGTAAACTGGCACTGGGAAATGTTGATCCTGCCTAAACTAACATGTTTCATCAAACACCATTTCTAGAATACTAAAATTTTCCATTCCCATGTTTTCCAAAGGAAATACTCTGATTTCAAAATGGCTGTTTGGAACAGAAATGACTGCTTCATAATATAAAACTTTAAGAAGGAAAGATCAAAATGCATTATTCCTGAGATTGAAACAAGACAGCTGTATTGATCTTATTGTTTTCTTATTCATTCCAGATTTGTTTTTCATTTCAGTATTGGGAAATAAGAAAATCCAGACTTTTCTCATTCTGGTAGGTTACCAAAAACATAATCACTTATACATGTACAGTCATCTTGGGGCAGATCTAATAAAAGCCTGTACGTTCTCTCATTCTTCCCTTTAATTCATAAACTAATTGTCACACCTTCATTTTCTCCTGATTTCTCTTAACAGTTTAGATATTCTGGCAATGCATTAAATGCTGTCATTTTGCATTTTTATTAACAGAGAACTATTCTGTAGGAAAACCTATATCCCCTAGTAAAGGTAAAAGATTGCTCCCTGTAGATAAAATACTTCAGCCATGCAAGTGTTGGCAAGAATATTTATTAAATACTCTGAGTTACTAAACACTTAAAACTGTGATTCTTTTGCAGATGATGGAAGAAAGCATTAGGCAGTATCAGAATTTAGTACAAAAACCAGGATAAAGACAGATTTACACCACTAAGGTTTCAACTATTTAAATTGAGTTAGTAACTAGTACAGAACTTTATTTTCACTTGTGTTTTTACTCACCTTAAAATTACCATTTCATTGTCCTTTAAGCTGTTGCAATCTAAATTTGGAGCGCAAGGTGCCAACTGAGAATATCAAGAACTACCAAAAAGCACCACAGCAGCCTTCAATTAATTGTGGTAAACTTTCACTCTTTCACGTATATTAATTCTGAGGGCTTTCTCAAAGGCCCATGTGGGGTGTGAAGATCCAATTCAATAACAAATATGAAAGTACGAGCTTGACAAGAATGTAATGAGGAAAACCATTATCTTCAGATATGCTTAAGATAAATTCATTCAATAAACGTGGTATTCTTTTTTTTTCCCCTCAAACACTTTCTGGTTTTAATTCATGTGAATTGTAATATTCTGTAAGCAGAATGTGGGAAAATATCTGCTGATGATTCCTTGTGGTGGTGGTACCTTACTATGAATCTGTTAAATGCCATCTGAAGACAATAGATGTGAATGCATGAGGCTGACCAAAATCCAGCAGGAGCCCTCAGCAACCTTTTATTGTGGGGGAGAGACACTGGGGAGAAACCACACTGTAAGAGAAAGTAAGGACAGCCCCTGGTTAGTGGTGACTTAGCATTAAGGGGAGAGAAATGAGCACTAATGGCATGGAAGTAGGGAGCAGAAAAGGCCCAAATGCTGAAGGGTATTCACACTCCTCAGTTCCACCGAAACCAAAGGAAGTTCAAAAGCCTAAATCCTCCTGAGAAATCAGTTAAAACAAAGTATGAGGGAAAAAGGCCACATTAAGCTAGACAACAAAGAGATGTGCTGAGTTTTTGTTTAATAAATTTTGTCTGGTTTATGAATGCTTTTGTTTCTAATTGGACTTTCCTAACAGCCTTCTCAACAAATCTGAGATGCAAAGGATTAGGAGCACTCAGTAGTAGTCTGCACACACTAAACTCAGGTATCGCACTGTGGAACAGCAAAAGGTCTGTTAAATGTGAACTCCTAAATTAGTATTTAATTCAATTGTAATTTCAAAAGTTCTACCTTTCCACGAATCATACTAATCTGCTGATTCTAAAATATCCACTTTTTATCTTGATCCTTCCCCATATTTAATACCTAACTTTTTGTTCTGAAAACATTTTCCTTTTCATTTATCTTGGCTACAGCTACATTAAACAGCTTGTTGGTTTTCCTTCTGTTTGGATTCCATATTGACATTGTTACCTTCCATCTGGGGATATATTCAGGTTCATTATACTTGTGCAGAACTGAAACCTTTCAGTAGCTTGTATACTGTGCTGATTTTTCACTCTCGGATCCACACAATGCTATTTGGAGCATAAGACCTTGAGAAGGTAATACTTTGTGTTTATTCTTATCTTCTCCTTCCACCTAATATCAAAGCAGCCAGCTGGGGAGAGGAGGTTTTCATATTTCATTTTCATCTGTCTGCAATGCCCTCATTCATAAATGCGATTAATGCCTTTTTAATTAATCAACACTCTTTCAGGCTTCAGAGCAATACAAATCACTTAGGTACGACCTCTTGAAAGCACTGTATTGAGCTCTATCTGCCATAGGGCTTACTGCAGCACTAATTACAAGACTCACAAGGACCACTTACACGCAGCTTATCTGCAGTGTAAAGAATGGCCAGCAAGTGAGTCGCACTGAAACAGCTCATGCTGACAATGTCACAGCAATTGGCAGTGCCTGCCCTTACACACATTTGTACCTCAGAGGCTGAACTGCATCCATCCCCTGTTTCACCTCACTTTGTCAACTGTGTGGTGCAGGAATTGTTCCCAAGGCCAAGATAGGAAGAGTATGAATGCTGGTTTAGTAATATTAACACTTGCTTCCAGACACTGGCAGTGTTAAGGATTGGGAAAGAGGAATCCAGATTCCCACAACTTATGCATACCTTTATGTATTAACCTTTTCTTATAAATATTATAAAAGCTGTAAACAACACATCATCTCATACATTACACATATAACGTCTGGTAGACAATATCTGAAAGATAATTCATTCCAGTAAAAGTATTTTACTTTATAGATCTCTACCTTCAAATAATACTATTCAAAAACCCTGCCTGAACAATCAGTTTTAAGTGTAAGTTTTACGTTTTCAGGCAGTTGGAATTCTGTCTCTACCCATAAAAAAGAAGTAGTATCACCACATGGTGACACGATTAAGTTTGTGGGGGTTTTTAATATCTGTTAATTCATCCTCTACTACCCTCAATCAACTCCCATCCAACTGTAGCCAAAGGTTAATTAAAAGGATTAGTGACTTTCCAGTTCACATCAAATCATTTACCATGAATGGCCAGGAAGAACAGTGACACCTGACAAAACATCTTAGGACCCCAAATTCTTAAGGGTAACCAGGCCAGATTTTTCAAGAACATATTGACTGCAGTGATGATTAGTTATAGCAGGATTTTTCAGATCCTCTGGACTAGGCTTATTTGTAGAAAGTTAACTATCTATAAAGATTCTTGCCCCTTCCTCCACACTTTCCATACAGTCTCTACTCAAATGGTAAATAATAGAAATTAATTTTTCAACTTACGTTTCTCCTTTGTGCTGTTTTTTTCATAACTTAGAGATTTGACTTTTGGTTGATGAATTGGACAACAATAGACCTTGTCACAAGGCAAAATGTCACAGAAATTCACTTCAGGGATCCTGCTGATGGGCTGTGTGCTCTGAAAAATTGTGCTTTCCCTCTGCAATGCTAAAGCAAAAAAAAAAAAAAAAAAAGACATAATTCTCACAAATGCTGTGTGTCTACTGGCATTTTGTATTAGCACAAAAAACTTGAAAGCTCATTATGTGTATGCAGACCAGCAGAGGCACAGTACCTGCTGTAGTGGTAGAGGGAGAGAGCGGAACAGAACTTGAGGTACTGCTGATGAAGAAAAATAATTCATTAAGAAACAGACGTCAGAGTTGAGTACCAAAACAAATTCATCCACAATCTATTACTTATTTGAAGTCACTAACAGTAATTTAACTACTTGCCTGTAAACTGGATGTTTTTCAAAACGTCTGTCATGAATGCTAAGTAAATATAGGCTCCATATTGTCAAAGCACTGTAGAAAGAGAATTATTCTGTAGATTTACACCCATCTTTTATGTAACACAATATGAATAATACCTTGACAGCACTGTGTCCAAATGTAGTCATACATGACTTTAGTATCTGATCACTTTTCCTTTAGTGGGAAAAATGTCAGCTGAATTTAATGGGGCTTAAATCAGATACTTGTAACAGTATTGAGTTCATATACTTGTATGCAACACAAAATATGGCCAGTTTCCAACCTAAATAGAATCACAACACCAGATCCAAGTATGCAGTTCACAAAGAGACTGTAAGCCACAGCTTTTTGGATTGGAAACTGAAAATGGCAATCTCAGAAGTCCAGAGCATATTTTGTTTTCCCCGAGTCCAATGTCACAAGTTAAACGTTCAGTGTCACAGAACTGTCCACCACAATGGGCACGGGTTCAGCTTCATTTCACACAACAGAATCACTCTGTATATTGTACTTCGGCACAGAATGATTGCATAAAACGTGCAGAGTCCAGTTTTGCACCCATAGTACAAGCCACTGAGATGCATTCAAGCTGCACCATATACATTGTGACATGGAGAGAGATCAGCTGTGTGTCCATGACATGAGTACCTCACTTTTATACAACGATTTCAACTTTACAACATTCACTGTTAATTTTAATACTTTGTGTTCTTCCAGTAGGAAGGGTGAAAAGAAGAAAAAAGTTATTCCTTTGGATAAGTAGAAAGGGGAAGGGAGAAAAAAAATCAAATTGTTGCTAAATAATTTTTACCATAGTGCCATAATAGCAATCAAAGCTATTACAGTCACCCGGAAAACGTTCACGGAGCAAGAGTCTTTGGTCTTTGACAAACAAACCTAAGGAAAAAAAAGTTAGGTTAATACAAGTGTCACATAATAAGCTACTACTAGTAGATTAAGAAATACTACACTAGTCTGACTTTACGTCACCCTTGTTTCTTTCATAGTTATCCTTATATAGGAGTTAACATCTACAGAGAAAAACTTCAGAAGTTAAAGGGTCCCTAAGACTGTGAGTGCATGGTGTGTTGTTGATAGTCTGGGACACAAACATTACAGAGGAAGAAAGGGTAGTTAAAAATAACAGCTTTTTGTTCTTTCTTCCTGCCATTTCTCATACTTTTGAAGCCTTTCAAAATCAAAGAACTAAGTGGCCAGAACTAAAAGCTCAGCAGCTTTCAGTATGTGCTCAGACCATGTTAAACCAGGACTGGTATAAATACAGAAGAAAGGCACTTTCCAAACAAGTAGGATGATCTTAGATGATGGAGCATTTGACTGTTATTATCGTACAAAGAATATTTCACCTATTTTCTCTTGCTCATTGGCACTGGCAGAAGCAAGGTAGGAAAATGAGCATTGGTTTTTCTCAAACAGGACTTGGTAGCCTAGGAAGACTGTCTTGAAAAAGGTCAACATGTATTTCCTCACTCATATAATCCCTATGAAAAGGGGTGTCTGCTTTCTACACCATGATGCAGGCAAGAGAAAGTCATGCAGCAATAGAAATGCCACCCCAGCCAGGTCTTAACCATATGAAAGATATGATTATCCAGTACTAACTGCAAATCACAGTGAACAACTCAGGCAAGGTTTTAATTTCACTCACCTTCCTGGATTTTAGCGGGACTGATTTTACTGATGGCAAAAGACTGTTAGCTCGACTATACCTGCTGTAAGAGATAAGATTTCCTTAACATTCAAATGCTTCAGCAACTAATTAATGAAGAAAAGACATTTTTAATATGTTAATGTCATTTGCTTTTGCAATTTTAACGCTTACAAAGGGAAAGGCAGAAGTGTCAGAAGATTCATTTTCAAGGACAAAGGTTTCCAGTTAACTCTTTCAGGTGAACACTCTTTAATGTTACATTTGATTTCAATGAAAACTTGGGAAATGGCTTAGAAACAGGAAACACTCATCACTTCCACTGAAGCACTAATGAACATTCTTTCTTGAAGAAGCAGCTCTGTAGATATATCTTAGAAGTAATTTCCAAGTTCCAGAGCTGTAACTGGACATAATCTACCCTTGCTTTATGCAACAGAAGCAATTACAAAAATTACTGAAATTTAACAGCCATTTCAAATATTAATTTTGTCAGCGAATGAAAAAATATGAGAAATTTGGGGTGCTTTGCACAACTTAAATGTTGGAAATGAGCTGAACTCCCCTGTCAAGAAAAATTGGTTTTCACTTCTACACAGAGATCACTTTAATAATTTGGGTGACAACTATCAGAGAATATCCCAGACAGAGGTACCTGACTTTGCTCTCTTCACTCACTGTTGACTTTAAACTGCTCATCCGTTTCAGCCTGGCCAGTTTCCTATTCCACTGCTCCAATTCTTCTATTCTGACTTCAAGATTGTTTGTTAGTTTACAAAGCTGCTTTACAGCACCAACATTCTCCATAAAGATCTGATCCTGAGAAGCAAAACAATGACAAAAGTAGATACCTTGTATATACATAGTATATTAATCAGGCATAACAAGCAGAAATTATTACTGAATTCACCCATGAAAGGATATATGGAATATTTAAAATGTAAACACAAGTTATCACTGTAAATGGGATGCACGTATGACTATAAAACCCTTTTCCTAGATGTTCAATTTGCAGTAAATTGAAAATGAGGACTTGCAGAAAAATTTGAAGAAGCTAAAGGGCTTTTTAGACCAAGAATTTAAGCTGTATTTTACCTTTATACTGTGTTGAATTTTAAACCTTAATGTTGTCCCAACAGGCATTTATTACTTGATTTTCAGTGGTGCAGCTGAACATAGATTTCAGAATACCTTAGCAAAACGTACATCCAACCATCTACCTACAGGCATTAGGTAGGTTCAGACAAGCCAGAGTTTCTATCCATGTTGTACATATAATGTTAATCACACAGGGATCAGGGAGACAGGTTAAAAACCAAACCACAAGTCCAGCTGTGATAGCATAATATTTTGGTCTCCCCTTCAGACTCTCCAGTCTCTTACAGAATCTTGTAGATTCTAATACCATGATCAGCTCTGCAACTAACGCAGTTCAGACACCCTCCATTTACTCCTTCTGGATATTTAACACAGGAAAAGCTTCCTATTCTCCTACCCATGCTTATCATCTAGGTATCAATCTGCTGCTGGAGAAGCCCTCAGTATAACCATTCAGATAGTATTTTATCCATTTCTGAGACAAAAATGATTATTGATTCACTGCGGGAGCATGGTGGCAGTGTACTTACTTTGTGGTGTTTGAAAGAATGGCTTTCTCATACTAGTGTACAACCAGACTGATGCCATTAAACCTTGGATGAAGCTATTACTGCAGTTACTGTTGCTAAGCGTTCCAGTCTAGTTCCAGTCATGCAGAAGTAAGGTAAAAGCAGTTTTGCCTTTCACATTGTAAAAGCCATGCACACCTTTGTTTTAAAGGTGACTGCATTCCCCAAAACCAGACAGCATTTCACGTAATCAATCAGAGCACATTATCAGTGGTAAGTTGCAAGCTTCCCTACTGCCAGAAGACCAACAGTTTGTTTAACTAAAAAGTGACTTCAAAATAATCTCTTGTGCCTAATACTGTGAAATCATTTATACGTCACTTGCCCTCATATCAATGATATGTAGCAGCTGCCCTTTCCATTGTCTTCAAATCATGCATGAATCACTTCTAGGTGGCTTCAACTAGCTCAGAAAAAGACTCTTCTGGCAAAATGAAGGAATACTTTATTTGGGGAAAAAAAACTGATCAGAGTTTTACTGCCTCAGTTGTGACGAAGTACTGAGCACAGTGCAGCTGAGAAGAAAAGAAAAATTCTGTCTCGAAAGAACAAATTTCACACAGTTGAGACATTTTTGTAGAAAGTAGCAGAGTCTGGTTCAAATGGGTAATGCAATCAATTAATTTTACAGAGTTCAACAGCTCCAAACAGCTAACTGACAAAGAGACACAATAACACCAGCCAACACCCTGCTTATCTGGAAATAAACTTGGAATATGAGATAACAAAGTTCAAGATCTGATCACCTGCCAAACTGAAAGAAAATATAGGAAGCACTGTCCATTTACTACTCCAAGTGCTGAGCCACTCTAGAGCTGGGACCTCCAGAAATTTAAATCAGATGCTCCACCAAGAAAAGAGGTGTTCCAAATCTCTGAATTCAATATACATCTTAAACAGTTAGACACAGATCTCTCCTGTCCCTGTCACCCCAACTGTCATGGAACAGACATTCACATGCTCTGCCACAGGAGTTAGGAGAGGGGAGAAAGCACAGATTTACCTAACCACATTAAAATACCAAAGTGTCTGAGAAGTAATCCCAGATCTAGATCTACACAAGTAGTCAAGAAAATGCTAAGCAGCAAATGAGCCTTTGCTGTAACAACCCATTCCTGCTTGGGCCACATACAAAGCAGATCACACCCTACAGGCGTGAAGTGGAAAGCAGGCATTCTCCATTTGTAGGTCACATCCCTAGAAAACATCCTGGCAAGCATTCTCCAGAGACCCAAGGGACAGAGAAGGAAGGGCCCAAACAGCAGTGCTGTGAGGCACTCTTAGAGATGGTATTGTGTGTGATGTTTCAGCAAAGAAGAGATAAATCAAAAGCTCAATTTTTCAACCTAAACTTTAGTCAGACAAAAAAAATTACTACCCCAAAGCAATTTTGGGGGTGTTCAAAAATGGAAGTGATGCTACAGCTGTCACACAATATAATATGAAGGCCTAAAGGGCAAAACCAATCTAGTGTCACCACCTACCACCACTGCTCTTCTATTAGCATCTAAAGGAAATCAGCTACAGGCTGGAAACCTGACCAAATAGAGCAAATTTTCTGAGTATCCTTTTCAACAGCATAGCTACAAAGTGTTCTTTCCACAGCTTTATTCAAGGTATCTAATGCATACTTCTTTTATATGGAATACAACCTAGAACATGTAACCTATGTATTTAAATTATTTGTAGCCTATCAAAAGACAGCAAGTGAAATACAATATTTTTATAGATATTTTCTCCAAGTTTGGTGGTGTCAGCTTGTGTTTTCTATAGAATAATGAAAGAATGCATTATGATAATGAATGAAGGATTGTGTTCATGATATCGTCCAGACAAGATAAGGTTACCAATCTGTAAAATCTCCCTCTTCTCATTATCAGCTGTAAGTGGGAAAAAGCTGAGAAGTGATCCTTGCCCTGCAGCAAACCAGAGGGCCACTCTGAGCATGTTCCGGACAAGCACTGTCTGCAGTCCTTTGTGACTGGACTCTATGATTGACAGTCCCTTGCAGTCCTATTTCTACAGAAAGAAGAGGCAAAGAAAGCACAGAACAACACTAAGACAGCATTTCCAATCTATGAGCATGGTAACTACTTTGTGTGCCATAGTATATGATTTTGAAGCTAAAATAAGCATTTCAGATTACCAAAAAAACCCTGTTCCCACAGAGCTACCACCTGGATTTGGTATGTAGAAGTTATACCAGGATTAGAGTAAGGAAGCTTTTATTTAACAAATAGAATGCCATCATTGCTTAATTCACTTCTGGGACACTTAATTAACTGAAACTCTTAAACACAAAAGAACAGTTTGGAGTCCCACTCCTTGAACCAATGCTACGAAATCACTATCCACCTTTATTCAGAAAACTTAAGTTTTTTCCTTTTTAGTTAGTTGTATGTTTATACAGTATTGTAATCAGTTTTTAATGCAGAGACTTTTTGTCCTTAAAAGATTCAGCCCTTTCCTCACACTTGGTGGTTCAGTTTTTCTCAGTGACTCGCCGAACGCCGTGTTCGCAAACCTACGTGGAGGGCTGCAGCTTTGTATGGAGCAGCGTGCGTTCACAGCTCCACACCCGAAAGAGCAGTCTAAATACACACCTCCACTTTCTCCCTCAAGACCATACCTTGTCAACCATGAGGAACTTTTCTATTTTTTCTCCGTCATTACAAGTAACATCTCCAACTTCTCTAACAGCTTCAGGTAAAAGCCCCTTCACTTCCTGGGCTATTATTCCTGTTCACAAGGGAAAAAAACTAACGTCAGGAAGCACACTGGCATATCACTGACCATTCTAAAAGCTACAGGCACAGCCAAAGATGATCTAGAATTCCTCTGTGGTAGAAAAATCCAGGGTTTCAGGTTTTTTTCTCCACTCCACAGAAAAAAAAAAAACCAGAAACCTTTAGAATTCTGATTTCTCTGCAGTAAGAACAAAATTGTTTGTCATCATGTACTTCATTCTCATAAAACTTCTGGAAAAATAACTTCCCATCTTTAAAAACTGAAACAGAAGTTGTAAAATTCAAAAAAAACCCTTAATTTTGGCATTTTTTTATCACACGAGATACACAGCAAAGTGTGCAATTGCAGTATTCTAAGAAATGAGGATGAAAGAGCAGGGTGTTAAAAGGCACAATGAATATCAGTGCATGTTAATGAAAAATAGGAACACACTTGACTGAATACCTGTTTCATGGGTATCTTTTATTCCCATAACAGATGCAAATTCAGGCTTGTAGTCATATTCCACCAGCCTCATTTGTGTTATTCTTCTCAACTGCTCATTCGTATCAACCTAGTTGGAAAAATACCAAGATTTACATGTTGAAACACTAAGAATGGCATGTAGGACACCACTGAGATAGCAACTAGCCTGACACAGTCATTTGGCCAATCTTCACATTGAAAAATATGGATAATCTTCCCATTTCCCATTATCAGAGTGCTGTTTGTATTTGTATTGCAGCTACCCTTCAGTTTGTCAACTCCCAGCTTCTACAGAGAGCCTCCTCCAAAGTCTATAGGCGATGGCTCTACAGAGCACAGTGGTACATCTGGTTTCTTTAGGCCAGCATTTCAGCACAGCCAGGATATAGGAGCTGTTTCACGTGTCAGAACAATGATCCACACATGTGCTGTGGTGCAAACATAAATGCCCTAAATACTCCACGGCCCTCACCTCCTGGATATTCTGTTTTGCTCGGCTGTCAGATGGATGCATGACTCTGCCCATAACTTTTGCATTTCCGCAGACAACCAGTGCCTCGTCTGGTGCATCTGTGTTAATTCCTACTCGACCATGATAGACTATCGTCTCTGGAACATGTCCTCGCTGCCACAGTACATCACTGTCATTCTCAAACTGCCCTGGGTTAGATGCCTGGAAGAAAATGTTTTGTTTAAAGATACCATATAGCATAGATGTAGCATTGGTTTTCTATTAGAAATTTGGGGAAAATGAAATGTCAAATCTTTAATATTTAAATTGTATTCAAGAGCTTTTCTAACTCACCAACAGAAAAAAACAGAGTGAAGTCACTTCTAAGTGTTTCTGCTCACATGGCACTGGCCTCATTGCTTTTTTCCCTTGAATTCTACTTTATTATCACCTTAAGCTAAATTGACAATGTCCAAGGCTTTCCAAATTTTAACTTTGACATTATGCCACATAACCATTCTTTATTTATAAGTAAATTTTAGCTAGGACTGGAAATCAGAAAAGAGAAAACAAGGCAGAGATTAAAACACATGTGATTCATAAAATCCTCTATAATGTCTTAAATTAACTGATATTAGAAATTTTATGCCAAGGAAATAGGGTCTTTCAAAGAACACCAATAAAACAACAGAGTATTCATAACTAGAAAAAGCATTTCATTTCAATAGTTAATTTTGGGTTGGTTTGTTGTTTGGGGTTTTTTTTAACTGTGAATTCAGGCCAAAGCACGATCATGATAAAAAGAAGCCAGGCTTTCACAAGGCTTTGCCAGCTACAAGGCATGGCACCGTGTACTCACCACTGTTTGTCACAATTAGAGCATGATCTGATATGCCTGACAACCACTACTCAGCTGGTAGTTGTGTTGTGTTTGGGTGTATAAAGGGCCAGAAGATGAGCTGCTTTCTCTTGCAGTGCATTTGCACAGCTTTGCCACTTTACGGTAGACAGTGGCTGACTCAGTTTACCCTGCCACTGAAGCCCTGTCAGACATCTAGAAAATGACTTTTTTTTTCTTTCCATCTTTCCTGTTGATATTTTCACCACTTGACACCAGAACCTCTTGATCATTCTGCTTTACTGCCATCTTTTTTCCTTTGTCTGAAATAGTGGCCAGGTTTGCAAAATCTCATTCAGTGAATTCCTGTTCAAAAAGAGTCTCACACACATTGAAGGAGCCCTCTTCATTGAAATGTCAAAATAATCTAATATTAAAAATAACAGGAAAATGTAAATTTCTAAGTCCCACATAAAAAGATATATCTTGTAAAGTAATAAGGATGAGTCAACTGTGAAAATTCAACAGCTTTCCCAAAATAGTAAAGAGGTGATTGTAACACTGTTAAATCCAGAAAGAGAAATTCAGATGAAAACAGTATCGTGGAAATTAATGGACAAATAAAGGAAAATAAGTATATCAAATATGTAGGAATGATGCAAACACAGTGCTTCAATGTCCTGAAGCAAAAGGACTCACAGCAGCAGCCAGGATGATAAAACTCAGCAGGGCAGAAAGCTGCTGAATTCCAGACATTGCTTTCAAAACTCCTTCACAGCTCCACTCAGAAAGGACCTCTGGGCCACATTGTCCTCCAAAAACCTACCCGTAACTGCAGGAAGAGCATTTATGGCACAAGAGAACATCCAGATGAAAAAGGAGCCAGGATTGAAACCATCTGAAAGCCCTCATCTTCCTTTAGAAACCCCTGTGCAGACCCCACATGCTGGAGATTTGTCCTTTTGCTCTCTCCAAACCCGAATGCTAAACCAGACCATAATCATAAGCCTAGGCAGATGAAGGGCTGCCAAAAAGGACCCAAGCAACAGCCTGCAGAAAATGATGCCAGGACTAAAAGCTTCTGACAGCCCTCACCTTTCTTTAGAAGCCTCTTCACTTAATACACTGGAGTGCTTAGTCTTATTTAGATGCTAAACCAAAATGCTAAACCTATTCCTCTGCATAAGCCAAGGACTAGAAAGAGTCCATGCAAACAAGAAGCAGCTCCTCAACCGACCCACACAAAAGAGTTCAGTGGACTTCAATCTTCCAGAAGCCCTCTCCACCTTTTGCAGCCCCACCACATGGCACATACGCATTTCCCATCTTTCTAAGCCCTAAATATAATATTCACCCTAGAAATAACCTTAACTCTAGACTATGCCCAGTTCAAACGTTAACCACCACCTCTTGATCACATGAAAAAGGGGTCAGGACTGAAAGCTTTCAGCAGCCCCCACCTTACCAGCAGTGCCTTTGCAATCCCACTCATGCTGGGGCCCTGTGCTTTCTCTCTATCCTAACCCTAATTCTCCACAAGTCTTGTTAAACTACAGATCTGGGGTTTTTCTCTAACTGTAGGCTAAAGCTGAGTACTAAAAGAAAATCTTTCTGTGAATCAGGGAACTGAAAAGTAATGGTTAAGACAAAAGGAGATTATTCTTCCTTTTTCTAAACTGAAACCTATACTACTACCATAAAATTGAGAGGTGGGACACTCTGGAAACACCCTGGAAAGGGGCAGCTATAGTCTTAATCTTCCTAGAACTGCTTGACCTTCTTTCCTTGTATTTTTTTTCCTTCTCATTCTCCTTGAAAAATGAAGACTCTAGTCAATGAAAGCATTTATAAAATTCCTGGCAAGTGTGATAAGCTGTCTCACTTCAAATAAAAAGAAAAATCTAGAAAAATCAATATATTTAGTACTGGAACCCACAACAAGTTTTCTCTTTAAATTCTTCTATAACTCTATTTTAACATTTTTAATTTCTGGAAATTGAAAGATAATATAGTCATACAACATGCAATTGTAATTTTTTCCCTCAATCTTTTTGAGTCAGTGGTAATTTTTATGCGAATGATGAGCCCTCATAATCTCCTGTTAATATCAAAACAGTACATATTTTTCATGAAAGTAATATGAGTTTATACCTACCCTCACAATGATCTTTTCAGAGACATTTGCAGACAGTAAGTAGAACTGGTCCTGAGAGACGGCATACAGTCCAACCACCAGCATGAAGTATCTAATTTGAGATTGATTTAATTAAGACAGTAATTGAAGTAATGCCTTCTCACAGAAAAATAAAATGTTTAAATACAGCTGCTACTACTGATACATAAAAAGACAGACAATGTTTTTAAAATGTATTTGTTACCACATAAAAGAAAAAGTAATTCCTTCACTCTTAAGAAATATGCTCTTACAATCCCCACAATGACTGAAAATTGACAAAGAATAGAGAAATTTTGATAAATTTAAGTAATGAAGTCTCGAAAACCTTTCCTGTCTCAGAAGAAAATGATCATTATTTGGGTTTTTTTTCTTCCTGATTTTGTCAGCCATTATTCTGGCTATGATTTCCTGAAACTATCTCTAACCATGAGGATGAAGTTTGGGGATTTTTTATTCTCATATCATTCTGTGGCTCTAGAGAAAGAGGCGTTTAAGAAGATACCAAGTATTACAGAATTTGAAAAAACCCACAGATTTGATAGCACTGAGATTTTGCACAAACATTAGCTCCATTCTAAAGTAGACCTTCTCTTTTCCACTTCTGACACACAGGCCAAAGAGCTACAGCAATACCTCTGATCAGGATTAGGTTTCCCCTTTTTCCTCATGTTATTTGCTGTTGTTTCACTGAAATGCAGCCTTCCCAGTGTTACTTTAGTTATCTGGTCCCCTGGCAGATCAACTCTAAAATAGAAAAGGAAACAAGTTCAGGGAAGTATATATTTGGAGTTCTACCTGCTCAAGCCAGATTTCCTAAAATTCATTAAAACAGTTCTGAGAAAAACCAACAAATGAAAAAAACAGAGGAATCCCAGTAAAAATGCAGTAACCCTGGTTTGTAAAAATGCATTAAAAACAGTGACTATGTCAAGGAGATAAACAGGATAAAGCACCAGCAGTAGGAAACTGTTCTTAATAATAGGAGTCTTATGTTTCTTGGTCTGTTTGTACCCAGAATATAAGGAAAATGCATGTGTTCCACATGATGGCTATTTGCTGCTTGCCAGGGTTAATAGCTGCTTGCTTATTATTGGGCCTGAATTTCCACATTAAAATGAATAGATTTTACTGCTTGTCCTCTTTTGCATCTGCACCTAATTTGCACGTCTGGAAGCACACAATAGACACCTACGTTTCAAAATCATAGTGGCATTCCTCCAGTAAGTGATAACACAAATAAAGAGTTTGTACAGATAAAACTACAGTTCACCAGTCACACATGAAATAATTTACATGCACACAGAATCTATTTGTCAGTATGCAAAAGGAAGAAAAATGTCATGAGAGAGGTAATTTAGTGAAAATCAAGCTCTTCTTCCAAGCTCAGAGTTCAGATTTGGTGATAATATAGTGCAGCCTTCATCCCAGCACTGTCCTGTCTAACTTGACAATGTCTTATCTCTTTGTTATAAGTTATAAGGCTTATTTAGTTATTTACAGAGAACAGAACAGCTCCAACAGAAGAAACTTATGCCAGAAGAATAAACATTGATTCTGCCAGTGAGTTAAATGCTGAAGAATGGCAGAGTTCCAGGAAGATGCTGCCTGTATGTTTCTAGCAGAGGCACTTCCCTTTAAAAAGCACTGCAAATTTATCTCATGCCCATATAGGACAAGACAATTACTGACACTTAAGATTGGAAATGCATCAGCCATATAGCTCTAAGCAGCATGAAAGTGTGTTGCTAGCTGAATATAAATATTTTGGATAGACATACTTCACATATCTGTAAAACTGCTGAAAATTTTTCTTTATGAATGGTGAGCAGGTATATATTACCACTGTGATTCTGTGTGTGCAGCCAGAATGGAATTTGGATAAAAATCAGAAAACTGGCTTAGAGTGACTGTAAGTCTTCAAGAAAGAACTACTTCACATTTCAAACCAATAACACTTATTGAAGTAAAATGGACTAATTTTCTCAAAATTCATACTTAACAGGATGAAAAGTTTTTTTGCTTCGATCTGATTGTGACTGTTCAATAGCAATTGTTTGATTTGGAGCTTCCACCTATAAAAGAAAAATAATTTTCAAAAATGACAAGAATATTAAATTTTCAAACACATAAAAATTGAAATATCATTTAATAGGCAAATTGTGCCTAAAACAGTGAAATTACTCTCCTTTCTAATGGAACTACATAGAAATTAATACAGGAACTGACTCCTGATCAATTCATAATTGACACCTAGCTGAAGACACAAACCTTTCTGTGGATGTAATTTGAGAGGAAAAAAAAAAAAAAGAAAGTCATGCATTAATTTGCAAAAGAGAAATTGATTTCTGAATCCAGACTGTTACTGGTTCATTCTATGCCAAAGTATAAATGCAGATATTTGACATGAGAACTGAACCTACATAAGGTAGTTCCATGCTCTTGGTCAAAAAATGACTAAGAAAAGAATTAATTTCAGTTATTTACCTCATCATATGGATAATTAAAAGCAATAATCTCAAAGAGGAGACACACTTGCCTTAATTCCATAAGCTTTCAAGTAATATTTTTCTATTGGTTTCCTCCCCAGCTCAGTTTTGACATATTTTGGATGCCCAGGGATTCTAATATGAACTGTGATTTGGAAATGATTCTTCTTTTGGCACACAAAGGCATCATCTGCTGTTGAAAAATTAAATCCTTTATCTGTTACAATGCGATATCCTACAGCAGGTCTACAAAAACAAGGAGAAAGAATAACAACTTTAAGTACTGACATACTTGAGTGACATCTTGGCTTCCTATTTTTTTAATGTGGCCCAAAAACCCATCTGATTTGTAGTGACAAAATTGGACCCAAAATACGTCCGTTCAATCACCAGTTCTACCAGTATTTTCTTCTTAGCCTGTCAAAGGTGCAAAAATGAAAATGTATATAAAATGCCCTCTAGTCTGAAAATGCAATGTTTGGAAACCAGAGGTTGAGAAGCTCACATAATCCTCACTTACAAATCTGATATAAAGGAACTCTGTGCACCTAAAGCACAAACCAACCTTTTAGTGTATTCAATCATTCATTATAACATTGCTAAAAAACAACAGTCTGCAGCTAGTCCTGCAGACAACAATGTCCTAATGAGCCAGCAAGTCTCCCCATTTTGTTCACAAATTCCCACACCAAGTGCTTCTTCAGAATCTACTAGGATTCAAATGAGACTTTACTTAAGCTAAAAGAAAAGCTATCAGTAGTGACCCTCCAGCCTGACTACAAAACTCTGCCTTATATGTTATCCTTCCTACTCCAACTAAAGCAACCCTATTTTATTCATTCAAAGGGCTAATTTGTCACCCAAAGAGCAAGAGTGTTCTGTCTCTATGATTCACAGTAAACAACGAAAGGCATCAGAAAATCTTTCTATTAGAGACAGTGATCTCACCATCCCAACAATGTTTCCAGCCCTCTGATTTAAGTGAGAGATAATTCGGAAGTAAGAGGACTACATGGCAAAGTTCTATTATATAGACATTGGCTTTTCTTGTTAATAAAAGCTTGATAATGATGATCTTGTCTGATGCCAATGAGAACCTCTTATTAACACATGGCTCTTCATTTCAAACTCTTCCATGGGTTTGCACATTATTAGTTGGAAAAATCAAAATGTACAGACTTCATAACAAATATACAGACTTTATTATCTTTTTATAAATTATGAACAAAAGTCCCCTTTCAAACAACCACTGATCATCTGGGACAGGGAATAAAGAGAAAACTACTTTGTAACTACTTCAAAACTACTAAGTCATGTGTTAATTCATATTTAAAATTATAATGAAGTGTCTACCATCTCCTCAAACCATCACTATTGAAGAAGTAGAACTTCTTCAGTTTATTCCTAAAATCAGTAATTTTTTTACTTATGTAGGAAATGTGTATATTTCATAGTAGGGAAAGGAGTAATTATTCATATTTAGGTGTGCAGCAAGTTCATTGGCCAATATTCTTAAGGCAATTTCAGACTATTTGCTTACATACAGGCAAGCATCTTGAGAAGCAAAATTACAAATTTCCATGTCTCCAAGTTGAAGTGTTTAGAACAATGACTCCCAAAGAGTAATTTCACATTATAATTTTCTGAGTATGTCATTTACAATAATTAAGAGCAAACATATATTTTGTTCTAAGAGCACAAAGAATGGTGAATCTAACCAAGCAGTACAGTAAAATGTGGAATCACTTTTACGTAGGAAAAGATATCCCTGACACACAAGCACCCCTACTAGCAATATGCTTCAAATTCCCCTTTCTATTCAGAATTTAAGTCTTCAGACATCTTTGGGACAGAGCCCCGCCAATATGAGGCAAGGGCCAAGAAGGTGCCAAGCGGAGCAGACACAACGGAAGGTAGAATTAATGGTAGAGTAACCCTTTCTAATTAACCTACCTCAGCTAACAGCATTTTTGGAAAATGAAATAACTAAAAGGTTAAAATACTGTGTGAATAAAATGGAAAATAATAATTAACCTGAGAAATACTCCTCATGTGGGTACAGCAATTTGAAGGCACAGGATCAATCCATCTACACTGAGCAATGACAAGCACAGGAGTCTTTTGAAGCTAACAGAATACAGGATCACTTCTCAGAAAATCTGTGCGATGTGCTGTAATTATGTCTAGAGCAATGGCACTGCCACTGACCTCACTTAAAAGTAGCACTGACTTCCTCTGCAAATAACATCTCAATCCCCTCCCACAGCAATGGCAAGAGAGAGTGTATTTGGATGCTTTATTGCTCAGCATCACATCGTCTTTGTTGATCCAAGCCACAAAGAAATGTGAGTCTGGAACCTCCATTTTAGACATCTGGGAACTGAAAAGTAACGGGGTAGTGGCAGGAGAGCAATCTCCCACCATCAGCACACAGCTCTCACGTAGTCATTGACTGTAAGTGTAACAGGAGTTTGAAGCCACTTCCATTTAGAATGACAATTCACATCACTAACACAGCTGGAGGTTTCTGGGCCCATCCGGCTCCCAAGGAGTGTAAAGGTCTGCTCTCGTCATGCCAACACCTTAGGAGAAGGGCTGTGTGGGACACAGCAACATGTGTAATGCCCCTATCACACTGTGTGCAAAAAGGGAACACCAGTGTCCAGTGGTGACACTGATACATCCCCAAATCCCATGAGACATTTCGGCAGCTTGGGCTAGAGGAACATTAAAATTTACTGTGCTATATAACTCCTGTGGAGACAGGGACAAATTTTTTCCACCAATCCTGAAGAACTAACCAGATGCTGTAGAACAGTGTTAATTTTTTAGAAGAGTTCATACACTAAATATTAGAATGTAGAAAATCAGGGATGTAAAGTGAATTTGGAATTACATTTTCCAGATTATGTGGCCAAAACCCCCACGATTTACAGTTTGATTCACACAGGAAAACTGTAAATCTTTGACTAAACAGTTGCATGTCACACACAGATGTCTATTATCATTAAGACTTTGGTTCTATGAGCCCAAAAATAACACAGGTAACTTCTCAAGTTTTCCTTTAATGTTTTAGGCCACTAGAGGGAAAGGTGTCATATGCTTAGCAAATACTTGCCACAGTGCACTTGACAAAATAAACAAAGGTTAACAGGTATCTTAACTCACTTTTCTCTTGCCCCTAAATCCCTGAAGGGAAATCCGAAAACCTGAAATTAAGTTCAGCTTATCTGATACATCTGCAAGTTCATATTTCATCATATCTGTTCTATTTCCTTCTCTGTTATTTCCAGTAAGAACAAGGGATGCCAAATTTTTCATTTATTCCTACAAAACTACAAGAACAGATACCAAAAAAAAAGGAAAAAAACCCCCACAGGAAACCAATTTTTTCAAGTGCAAACATCAGTGCTTACAGTTTTTCATAATTAGAGTTAAATAAGCTGTTCCACTGAGAAGTTTGGTATGGTTGCCATGTTAGAGCTTGACAACATTTTTCCAAAGCTGCATTCTGTCCGTCACTGTCATATTCTTGCACTTCAGCAGCACAGTCCTTTACAGTTGCTGTAGAGAGATAGTGACAATTCAGTTATTTCTCTTGGGACAAGCCGAAAATCCTGCATAAACATTTTTAGAAATATAGTTACATATCTACACATACATGTAAATAATAAACGTATTGCATATGTATTTAAAAGTAATTGTCCTTTGCAGCTATTCCACAAGATTTTTACATTCTTTTGCTCTAGAAAGCAAACTTTTCAGCTTTCCTGATTTGCAAAATAATACACAAGTAGCATTTCCTACTTTTTATTCTCTCCAAAAGAATGGATATCTTACTTTGAGGGTCGGGGGAAAGAAGGAAAGCTAAGAATTTTACTGTATATCTACAATACTGCAAGAAGCAATTAAGCAAAATATTTACATTTGTTTCCCACTCCCTCTACTACAGGTTTAAATTGAAGAATATACTGCAGGAGGCACAGTTTTCCAGTAACAAGCACTTTCACCACTATACCTGGTGGATCTGGTTACTGGTTTACATTACAGAATTCTTTAACAGATGGGGTCAGCCACAATCCTCTGAGATATGACATATCTTATAAAGACAGAGAAGATTGTGATAAGAAAGAGAGATAAATGGAGTGCAGTAAGGATGGGAGAAAATATGCCATTGAGCATATAACTAAGCCACAGACAATGACAGCACAGTAAAAAAGAGCCTTCAAAATCACTTCAGGCCCAAGCTTTATTTGCAATTACCTGCTTCTGACATTCAGCAGAGTAAAGTTATATATATATAAAAACCCCATCACAGTAAAGAAACTTACACTTCACTTCTAAATTATCCCCATGCCATTTTCACCAATGTCTGTGTTCTTTTTCCAATGCAGGAATCAGTGAGATTTTATTAAGAATAACACCCAAAGAAAGCCTATTTCAAAGCTGTATCTTTAAGTATTAAAAACAGTGGTAGCAATTTCAGATACAGAAGTGTCTGCTTGTCTTTTCAGCAGTGGTTGATTTAGAGGACTAGTTACAATCAAGAAACACTGATCAAACAGAAGATACCAAAGGAAAAGCAACCTATGAAATCCAGTTGCTACTCATTAAAAGTGTTCTAAAAGATTGATTTAATGCTGACAAATAACTTACTCTGACAAAATAACAACTCTCAGATTTTTCACTAACAAACGTGGGTGAAATTCCTCAGATAAACTGTTCATTACAAATTGTTCATTCATAGAGAGCCTCACATTTCACAGAAGCTGATTCATCTCTCTACATGCCTGATAAGCTTTTTTGTATCAATTGGTATAGACTTAGAATTTTTATCCTGATAAAACAATGAACCAAATTAATATGGGGAAGGGGTGGGAAAGAACGTACAGCTTTTACCAAGCTTGCTCATGGATACACTTTGTAGAACAAACCACATGGAGTGGAGTTGATAAAGGCAAACCACAACCTCCTTGCTCATCCACTGCATTAATTCCCTGTTAAGATGACCCAAAATGCTTTCTTTGCCCAGTCAATTTAGCAGCAAGCAAAGTCACCAAAATAGCTGTCATCTCTGTAATGGAGGCTCACACATGGAAAAGGGCAGAATATTCCATCCAGAATATCCTCAGGAAACATGAACCTCTAACGCTTCTTCTCTCTGCCAAATATAAATAGGTCCTGGTTTTCCAAAACACTGAAAAGGTAAATTCCTCCAGATCTGGTAGTGGAGTACGGACCATTAATACCGTTACCTTTTTCTGAGCCATCAGGAGCTGTGCTCTTCAAGCATTCACTTGTCTATGGCATAAAACCTTAAATTTCATCTTCTCACACTTGCTTACCTTGTCTGGAGTCCTGAGACTGCACTGGAGAATCAATGACATCTCCTAGTAATTGGGAGAGCTTCCTTTTTTTGCCTGATGCTGCAGAAATACTTTTGTAAAAACACATGTAGCATTACTCATTTGTAAGTGTAAATGCAGATATTACAGAATCATAACAAAAGAATACCCAGGTATCTATGATCTCATTTGAACTGCATTGTCACCCAAATTCTGATTTGCCATGGGAGGAAATTGTTGTTGGGGTTTAAAAACTGAATTATCCAGTTTCTTCCTTCCAAAACATATTTTTTTTAATTTCATATGGATAAAGAAGCTGATCTCTCTTTAAAAATTTACGCACTGCATAAGTGGAAGGGGTTTAGTATCCTGACATCTGCATTAAAATCACATCTTTTATCTTGAATAACTGTACTAAACTGAGTATGAATGCACTTTCATTTTTATACAGAAAACACCAGATGCAGTTTTCCCCTTTCCCAGTGAGAGTGAGATTTCAAAAAATGCTCCTTTGTGTAAAAGGAAAAAACCTTATTCCCAAGTTTTGATATTGTAGAATGTAAGCTAGAATATCCTGACAGCTGAGCACTCCTTCTGAATGAGGGAGAAAAACCTGCCAAACTCCAAGTCTCAGTCAGGCCCAGTAGGTAACCAAACTAAGGTTTCTCCAGGTCAATTCGTTCTTACTTGATATCATTGCTGTATGCTTGCACTAGCAAGTGTATTTTACCAGTTAATGTTAAAATACTAGTGCTTTTGGAACAATTAAGCATCCACAACACAGCGGTGGGTTAACACAGCAGATGGTATATGATTACTGTTTCACTTGCTTACATAGATATGACAATTTTTTTCTCTCATGTCATTTGCTAGAACACTTGCAAGCCCCTTGTGCACAAATCATTACAACAGGTATTGGAAAACACCTGAGTATTTTTCTAATCCAGTTACGAAACACCTGTTGATTACTCATAAGCCTTCTAAAGTTTTAGAAATTGAAATCCATTCCTACTTCCAATCTGAACAATCAAGATGTTTTAAAGAACCCTCGACCACAAGTGTCTCAAAAACGTCTAAACACTGCCATCCTGTGGAAAACCCTACAGCCACGGGGATTCACAACCTTAAACCAGTCTTAAACCACATTTTCTACCAGCTCTTCCTTTTTTTGCATCTGTGTCATCCTTTGCATAAAAGCTTTATCGTTTACCCAGAAACCTGAGATGCACTAGGCTGCAAGTATGAATAATTAAAACTCAGGCAGCTGGAGGATGCAGAATGATTCCATGGAGCCACAGCATTTTCCGTCTTCAGGCAGCAGCCTTGGGAGATGGTGCAAGGATGCCCAGTGGCACTGGGGTTAGAGTAAGTCTCCATGAACCCGCAGGGAAGCTTGCTGGGTGCGGCAGCGGGTGGGCATGGGAGCAGAGGCTGCAGCCCACTGGGCCACAGAGCATCACACCATGCGCCTGCGGGAAACAAAGAGACAAGAAAATAAGAACAAGGAAGAGGAGCTGGAGATCGTCCTACAAGCTTGGGAGAGGCTGAATTCATGACACTTACTCTGTTGCTGTGGTGGGGAACATGGTTCTGATCCAGAGTCTGGTGGGGAGTCTGGCAACTGGCTTTGCCTAGGGATGAAAAAGAGATTTTAATTGCTACTGGAACAAGACATGGAGGACGACAACAGCCAGTGCTGAAAGCAGATGAAAGGGGATCACCAGGCTACTGACAAGGGTCTTCAGGAAGCATTGCTCACCATGTTTGCTGCTCCTTCTCACAGACGCAACATCACTTGCACTTCATCAGACCATCTCCTACGGCCCTCCGCCTCTCTGCCATGCAGTGAGGTCCCATCCCTACCACTTCTTGCCCAATCCCCCCTATTCCCAACCTGCTGACTTCAATCCTCATTCCTTCCCATGAGTGGTTCTTCAGTTGTCTCCAGACACATCAGTGACTCTGAACATACAGAGCTCACAAGGGATTTAAGCCCCATTCTCTCTAGACTGACTACAGGTTAAGGATTTGTAGCATCTTCATCATTCTTAAGGAAGAGAAAATCCTGTGCCATCTTGCTGCCATTTAAAGGAACTACAGAGGGTTCTTCTGTTACATTAGGAATAGATGGAGGTTGAGAAATGGACTCTCAATCGTTCCAGGTATTCCTATGAATTATCAGCTCAAACATTGCTCTGGAGCCCTACCTGAAAAGCAAGTGCTTAAGATGAATGTTAGGCTAAAAATGATACAGAAAAAGAAGGATGACAGAAATTCAATGAGACACACCTTTACTAAGGCCTAGTGTTCTGGCAGAAGCTGAATAAAATAAAATTCCATAAAGGGACACTCTCATATTCCCACATGTTCCCACATACACAGCAAGTATTTTCAAGCATCAATGGAAAATTTTCATCACCTGATTTTCACTGTACTGTTTCCATTTCAGGTTTGTATTTCTGAATCTGGATAGCATTGGAGAGAGCAGTTTCATTTTTGGTTACAGCCTATTACTTTTGACATGTGTTTGCACATTTTGTAATGGTATTTCTACTGGTTTTCTAACATGTCACATCTACAACCCTGCATTTTGGGTTAGCTTCAACTACATGATCCCTCTTTAAAAATAAATTTTAAAATTCCGCATCAGAATATTCTTTAATATCCTTCAAAATAGATTCTCTGATGCTTTTAAATACCATGACTATACTCTAAACCTTGTTTTTAACTTTGAATATTTAGCAAACATTTCCTTTTTTTTTTTCCTGTGTGATACTTGATCCATATATACTGAATTCCAATCGTGCCTTGTAAAATTTAAAAAGATATACCCATAAAAGTCTAAAACTTCCCTTCTACATATTCAGTTCATATGCTGGCTTCAAATGCTGCCTTGGGTACTTGATTTCTGCTTTAAGTTAGAGCATTTCAGTAAAATACAGAGACAGACACTTTCTAGGAAAAAGCAAGTATTTCTGAAGTACAGAGGTAGTAGGGCTATATCTCCAATCTAGAACTTTATTGAAACTGATATTGTGTTTTTTGAGTGGAAAAAAAAATCTGTAGTTTAAATGATTCTGTATTACATCCACAGTATATCAATGAAGTGCCTACTTAGCAAAGGACATGGCAACCCTTTTTCTCCTTTTACTGATGGTGTGCAAGGTATTACTGTAGGAATATTTCTGCTATGTTTTGTGTATTATAGCAAAAGAATAACATTTTAAAGTTGTCATACAGGAGCTCAATAATCTTGTTAACCTAAAACACATTTAGTCACTCTAAAAATAAAGGTTATGGATATTTTTATATAACCTCCTCTTCAGTCTTCTTTATTTTTATAGTGTGGGCAAAGAGAATCAATTCATTATTCATGATTTAGAGCAGGTAGAAGCCTATTTAGCCCACTGTAAGTAAACGTGTTGCTGAGTCTGCCTAGAATTAAAAATTCTGTGTTTAATTATTTTTAGAACATCCCCTCTTGCCCTGCTTCTTGGCAAGTGCAAGTCTCAGCCCATTAATAGTATTTTACATTGAAAAATAGTAATCTGACAGTTGTCTAGATGAAAGATTTGGTGTTTAAGTCTTTGATAGTTCTATGCTGCATAATTTTCCACCCTTGACCATAAATCTTTGCACTATGTATCCTTTGAATCTTTTAAAGTTAGTCTCAAAAGAAATTAATTGACTGAATTAAGAATTACGGTGAAAACAGTAGCTCTGGTTCCCTCAAACTGGGAGATCTTCATTATTCTTTCAATTTATTATACATTAATCTCACTTTTATCACTTACTCTGTACATAAACAGTAAACTAGCACTTACAGGAATGTTAAAGGAGCAGCTTTGCATTTAATGTCACAATTAGCCAACAGTTATGGATCAACTCAGACTTCATTATCATTCGTTCTGTTAAACAACAGGACGACGATATTTCCATTCCTGTCTTCTTATGCAGCTTCAAGAAACAACACCAAGAGAGCCACAATCCTCTTGAAACTCAGATTTTAACATGGCACTAATGAAAACAATGCAAGAGATGTGGCTAAGGAGAGGAACTACATGTTGCTATAATACTTACAAAGTTCCAAACTCTGTGTCACTACTAATGAATTCTTCCAACATGCTTGTATCCACCATGGGATTTTCCAAGGCTCCATGGACATCTTGCCCTAAATTAAAAATAAAAAAGACAGAAATTCAGAAGGAATTGTCAGTGTTTCAGAGTAAGTAACGCTTACACAAAGGAAAACCAAAGGAAAACCAAATCCAACCTGTCTCATGTGTAACAGGTGGGTTACACTTCTGGTTTAGTCACTCTGGGAAAAAGGATGATGAGAAATGCAGAGTACTTAAGGACATGCAGGGGTGCTGCAGATGATAGCACAGCACCAGGCAAGCACCCATGAATGCATGGCATTAAGGCTTCAGTGAATTACCATAGAAGGAGGATGAAAGTCCCAGTCTGCAGTTGGGAAAAAGGGTTTTGAACATAATTTCCAACTCTTTCACACTGAGGTCAAAACAGTTTATTGGGTTGAAGCTCAAACATTGTCTTACACAGATCTACTTTCTGCATTAGTACTCCAAATACTGCAAATGAGTTTCTGAAACACTCCATTTAAAATCCACCGTCTGAGCTTAAAGAAAGCACAAATAAAGCTTTAGAAATGTTTGGTGGCTTCCTTTTAATCTCCCTGAAAAAAACCAGCCCACTAACGTGTTAAATGTATTAGCGAAGAGAAAGGTTCAGTACTTTGTCCTTTGTTGCTTGGTAACTGGAGGCTATAAACAGATTTTATGATTATAAAGTTTCCGGAATTCATGACAACTTTTGTAGAAAGTCAATGGGAGCTTTCTCAAAACCCAGCCACGCAGACCTACTCTGCAGGCTCCCCACCTCTCCAGCAAGCCTTCCACAAATACAGGTGTGGCCGCTCAGAAAGCAAACAAGATAAGGACCTTGACATTCCTGCTTGAGCTGCAAGTGCCTCTGTCCCGCTTCCCACGTGATAAAATGGACCAGCCCACACAGCCAGAGCTGCGTGGCTCACTCTGAGTGTCTGACACCGCGTCCCCTCAGCTCTGTGGTAGCGTGTGAGAACACAAAATCGCTGCCTTTGAGCCAAGGAGTAGTCACTGCCTTTGGTGTGTTTGCTCTTCTCACTGTACTACCTTGCGTAGTAAGAAGTCTTACCATAATATATCTTTTTCTGATGTCTCTATCTCATACTGTTCCTTCTTGATCCAGGGTTTAGAAAGGACATAACTGCAAGCAGAATCTAAAAATCCACCACCTTGCACAGGAATTCCCTCATGTGTCTGTCTTAATACATAAATTCACAATGCTAATAAACATTTCATTAATTGCTTTGTGATCACAGATTAATCTAGGTATTGTTTACTTGTCAGTGCTGCAGGCTTAATTTTGACTGCCTTTCACTGGGGGATAGCAACTTGCTATTGATAGATCCTTGCCTCTCAGTATCTTGGTGTTGTATACAAACCTGTCTCACACACACCAGAGAAGAACAGATTCAATAGGTGCAGCACACTAACTTGCCTCAGCAAAATTGTAACATGCAGTGTGGAAGCATCAGAAAAACACTTTGTAAAACCAGTTTGAGAGTACAAAAGATTCTGACTTTCCTTAGCAGCCTTTCTCAAACCTGTTGGATTCTCATCATTTCATTCCTCATGTCTGAATGTAGGGTACCCCTACCTTGAATCTCAAAACCTTCTCCTTTTACTAATGTAATCCACAGGAAAATTACTCAATCACCTTCTCCTTCTTTTACCCCATCTGTTCTTCCTGATCAAGCTACCTAACCCTCATGCAGAATGATATAATTTTATTACTAACTTGAGGCCAGGGGTCAAATACAAAGAGTTTTTTCTGCACCACACAACCAAGAATCCTTCATTTTGACCAAGAGCAGAGACAGGTTCTTCTAAATCAAAGAATACAGCTATGAATCAAAGACAAGGCCTTTCAAATGGACATCCCATGGTCCAGTGTTCAGCTCTGTTGATAAGTGATGACAACAGCAATATCTATCATGCCTTCATTATCTCTCCACTTTGCATGAACAGCTAAAAGGGGAGGAGGAGAATGAAAGAATAAGTAGTGCTGGGAGAGGAAGGAAGCACACCAGCAAGAAGATAGGCCACTGCTAATGAATGTTTGTGAAGCAGGTGCACAGAAGAGCTGGCACATTTTGCTGCCCTGTAGAACTTTATTAATGTACTTTCCAGGTCAGTGGCATCACATGCTTGCATTGGCATCTGTTTCAGCAGAGGAGGACCTGTTGGATCATATGCAAATTTATGTTAAATGGTGGCATCCATTTCACAGGCATTCGATCACAGTAAGTACTTAACAGATATGGGCAGTATGCAAGTCAGTCACTCACCTGGATGTTAGGTGCTTGCAAGAGCAGAGAACTGTGTGTGTATGTGGCAGGACAAGCCCTTGCTGTGAGGCCTCTGTGAACACACAGCTTCCTGCACAGAAGCATATGCCTGGCTAAGAACGGCTGGAGGATATGTGGAGTCAGCAGCCTCACTTACCAGCTTGCGCTTGGGGATCTCTGCTTGCATCTCACACTTCATGCTGCAATCTGCCCAGATGTCTCTGGAAGAGTCTGCACTGAGTGACACATTCAACTTCAGTGTCACTGCCCAGGGCACTACCAGCCACATAACAAACAGATGAAGGTGAAAGGCAAGACAGTGCTGTGACTGGGGTTTCATACACAGATATTTGCAGAACAGAGACTGCAGTCACAGGCTGCATATGACTATATATTTTTCCCATTTCTTCATAAGCTTGATACTTCTGTTTTTTGTCCCCTAGTCTAAAACCTGTCAGTTCTACCACTATCTTCTGTTTCCCTATCCATTCTCACCTAGCCTGTCCCTAACACCCAGCCACAGGCCTCCAGAGAGTAGTATGAACTCCAGTCTCCTAATTCGGCAGTTACTCTTTGGCAAATATCCCCTCCTTTAGTCCAGCCATGAGGTTCTCATCACCTGGCTCCTGAGCTTCACTCAGTGGTAACCAACAGTCTCAATCCCTGAAAAACCTGCCTTGATCAATTCTCCCAACACTTTCACATAGTGCCTTATGTATATCTGCATTTAAATTGGTTGCCTCCTTTTCAGTGGTATCTAAACACAAAGTGAAGGACGGGGAACAGAGAAACAGTATTGACTAAAAATCAATACTGATCACTTCCTGACATTAGAAGAGGATGCCAGAAGTTCCCAGCCAAGTCCAGCAATCTGTAGTAAGAGTAGTGTTAAATCATCAACTACTCTACACAGGAAACAATCCTTAAATACCGCTCTAGATCCAAAAATGGCACAGAGAATGTGGTCAGTGTTTAGTAGTATCTGCTTGCTGAACAGACAAATTCATAACATTTGCTACAAACCCTTACAACTTGAGGGATATTTTTCTGTTTGAGAACTACTGATTTCCACAAAAGTAAATCTTTTTTTACAAAAACAAGCTTCAGCACTCTATGAGCTCCACTATACAGGCTCAGTAGAAAGTCCAGCTGAACCTCATTGACATACACTAAGGTAAGTATTACTTATGGAGCTTATAGTTCCTTCTTTCATGCTAAAGGACTCTAAGGACTGGTTGACATTTAAATTGTTCACAAAAGTCCAGGTCATTTTGACAGGAACAGACCTGGTGTCATTGACACAAGCTGCAGAGCTCTGGCCATGGACCTCAGGCACGTGGCAGTAACAAACAGGAAAGGCTTAAGGACAAACCAGCTGTAGCTGGCAGTGCTGCAGCCAGGCAGGAGGTATCAGCCGAGGTTATTCAACTTCAGGAAGACTTGTAACTCCAAATGGTAAGGAGTGAGTTTGTGATAAATGGTTTTTCCCCCAAAGTAACATTTTCTATAGAAACAAATCTTACCACCAATATTTTATATTTTTCATTTCATCTTTTATTCCTGTTTCAATCTCTCATCCTTAAAATGGTATGTAGCACCTGTGGGGCTTAAGTGTTTTGTGTTTTAAGGGCATGTTTGTTCAGTGACTTCATTTATTTACCACAAACTCTAAACTATAGTCCATGTTACCGATGAAGGAGCATGAGTATACAGAAAGGTGGTGATTCCACTAAGAAAAGGATTTCTTTAGGTCACAGACAGCACAGACCAAACGCATGGATTTCAGACACTTCAATGTACCTTACAACAAGAAAAAAAGACTGAGTTCAACAGTGTAACTAGGTTGACTTTCCACCAGGTCTTTCAACACATTCATAACATCAGCAGAACGGACTGCTCTGCCACACACAGGCAGAAGAGCTAATGAGGAGCTCTGACCTTCCCTCGACAAATGGGAACTGACTGACTCTAAAATGCAAAATGTTTTTATAAATACTCATTTAGACAGAATAGAAAAAATACCTGCATCAAAGATGAAATCTCTAATGTGCAACTGACATGAAACAGAAAAAAAAGATAAGAACTTCCCAGAACAGCCACACAAGAGAAAAGCCATTTACTTGAATGAGAAAAAGCCAAGGTCAAATTCCAGAGTCATGTCAAATCTAAGAAGTCTATCAACTATTCAAAGAAATGATTGTCAGGAAAATAAACATCGCGCTTTCCTTTAAAAAACATTCTGTTTCAGACTGTCCCCTCTCAACATTGCAGGTGTGCATTTATCTTACTAATGAGTGTCAAAACAAATATGCACTGTAAGGAACTAAAGCAGAGGGTAAATGGGATCCTTTCTGTTCATGAATTTCAAATAATCCTACAAAGCAGATCTATAAATGAACTTCACTACCAGCTGATGTGTTAGTAAGCCAAAACTGAACCACTGAGGAATCACTCAGTAGCACCATTCTCCACTTGATATTGCAAGATTCAGCTTTATGATAGCCTTGACAGACAATGTTCTAACACTGCTATGATTCATTGCAGAGACCACCAAATCAACACTAGCAGTTTATGACTCTTGCTTCATGAGGTTATGCCTCATTGAGGTGTTATAAAGCCAGCCCACAAGCTGTAGTGTGGCCATCACTTAAAGCTGGCCTTGCATTTAGTAAACATAGCCCCTGCTTGAAAAGAGTGCAAACACCACTGTAATTCAGCTTGCTCCCGTTTCAGACATACGGCTTATAACAGCAAGAGAACCTACTCCATGCTGAATAAATTATTAGCTCTTGTAGCCTTGACACATATCTGTGTCCAGATAATGAAATTCAGCCATCTAACAGCATCATTGCATGCTGTATGGCCTTAGCAGACCTTTGTCACATTCCAGTGTGACACAGCAGAACCACAGATTACCCGAAGTGATATGACATCCCAAGGTGGTTCGTTTTTCCTGTAATTAGATGGAATCAACAGGGTTTCTCCTCCTCACACTGGCACAGACTACTCAAACACCTTCTAAAAAGAGTTGAAGTAATAATGATATAATTAAAAATAGTAATTCTCATTGAAGAGCTCATACAGGTAAAATCTCTTGATACCTTCCACCAAAGTATCGTCACTAAAGTCAACAGAACCTAACCTATACTTCCTAGAAAGCCACGTTTTCCAAGTAGGTTCCTAAAAAAGTTGGATTATATATATAAAAAAAGCTCATGTTCAACATATTTTGAGTATTTAAAAGCTATGCTATGCAGTAGTTGAAGAAAAAGCTGATAAAAACAAATGTGTTGCTGAAAGCAAAGCCGAAATGTTGGTTAGCTTTTCAGCTCCTTGACTTAAACTGGAGTAACATGGTATGAATTTCCTACCATCGATAAACAACACATTTGCTGGCTAGCAACCCTATTACTGTAGCTCATCAATTTGAATTTCTTGGCTTAAATATATTTCCTTGATCAATGCTGGAAAATCTTGAATTTCCTTGTTTGAAATTAAAAGTTACAGTTGCTGCCTCTCATCAAGGCCAACAGAGGGGCAGAGGAAAAAAAAGAAAGAAAAACACAACACAGAACGTAGTTTCCCAAGTTACTTTGAGACCAGTATCACATGAATACCTGTGTAAGTAATAGATGGAAAACAAATACAGTAATAGATGGAAACCAAAAAGCAGCTTAGAGCAGAAAAGTTATTAAAAAAAAAAAAAAAAAGCAAAGTGCAAACTGGAGAAAGAAAATAGTAAAAAAATGAAAAAGTAAAAAGCCTTTGATCACATTATCACAGAGTCTAGGAAATGCAGTTGTATCACGGGATCTATTAGGATGTGAATTGTATAGTAAGAGAAAGTTATGAAACTAATTGGATCAGCTTGAACAGAAAATGTTTTGGGGAAAGAGGCAGAAGGACACATGATTCCAGGCAAAAGACCAAAATATCCAACTTTAACTCCTCAGAAGGATCCTGAGGATACCCAGCATAGTTAATATTTTACTGATTACCATCAGGCCATTTCGGAGGAATGTTAATGGAAAGAAAACTCTTTAACCTGACACATTAAAACTGAGCAGGGAGCAAGATCTCTAACCCCATGAAAGTTATAAAGATTTCAGAAGTGTTAAACTGCAGTGAGACCTGTCACTTCCCAGATTTTCAAGGCAATTACCACTGCAGGCTGTGCTGGGTCCACCTTCGCTTTGGTCTTCTGGCCAGAGTACTAAGAAAAAAAGCACTGCAGCACATCTGTACCATTTGTACTATTTCACTCTGGTACTGCCTGCCATGACAGGTTTGTATAAATAGAACTTTGGGTTTCAGAGCTCTTTTTCTTCCTCCTGTCTTCCTCAATTACTCCCAAACAATGCCTGTCGTTTTGCTGCCACCAAAATTGTTAAGACTTCTCTTGCAACTAGATTCTTACCTTTAAAGAACTGCTGCAAGGCCTCATTTTCTCCCACCACATCCATGAAAAGCCAGTAGAAGTATTTTGCTTTCCTACTGCTTGAAGAGCTGGGAAAAATGCAGTCTCTTCCAGATGATTATGAATGTGCCAAGGAACACATCATGTTTTTGTCAGAGGCTCCAATGATTTGTCCCAGCTGATTTCATTCCTCTATAACTAGAGCCAGGGTTACACTTAGACTTTATGTAAAGGAGTTAAACTACATGTAAAGGAGAATCTAACAAGGCTTTTGAGGCAAGATGACGGTGATGTGTGTTCCATCCAGTCAGTAAGTCTAATGTTCTTGTTCTAAGGACCTTTGGTCCCAGTACTAACCATAATTACACATGCGCAAAAAAAGCAGCAATAAAAATTACTTATCTTGTCTTTGTACTTTCACACAGGTCATGTAATTAATACCACTGATGAAAGCAATAGTAATCAAAAATGCAAAAGCAAAGCCATCAGTGGTAGGGAAGTAGAACTTCTACGTTGTTATTATTATTGACAAAACAAAATTACAGACTAACCTGTTTGTCTAAGGCAACACTAGTAATCATATGGGAAAGCTGAACGTGGAACAAAGCTGTTTTAAGACTAGCAGCAAACACCACTTCCTGTAAGTTCATCATTAAACACTGAAAATTGCCCATTTTGGCATCACTAAGCAAACAGGAGAAAAATATTCAAATGTTTTGAGTAGACATCTAAAAAAGGCATTTGTTTATGAACAAAAGTTTCAATGAAATCAACTCTGGAATTAGGACATTTTCGGAAGTAATAATATTCACCAGACAAGTAACTGTTGTCCAATTTTCACAAGTCCCAGGCAGTCACAGGTGACACAGCTTTCTCATGATAAACAGCTCATGTCAAAAATATAAAAAAGAATTTCAGAGTAGGGACTTGAAGACAGAAGTCAGCATCTACAAGATGTTGATGTAATTGAGCTCAACAGTCATTACTATTGATATGTATTACATGGGGTACATCTTTGTCATCCCTAACACAAGAAAATCACTTCAATATAATACATATTAGATATTACCATGTATAGCAAGGACCCCTCTCTCTGCTTGAAAGAGCAACAGGATTTTGTTGTTGTAAAAGATACTAAGTCAGAATAGCAACAGCTACCGCCTACCATTTGCCTACTGTTAGCTAATCATGGAAACTGTTCTATTTCATTATGTAAACTAAGGATTAACTATCATTTAGAAAGCATTCATTCTATCATTTAGAAAGCATTTATGAGCCTAATATAAAACATTAATACCAATAAACACAGCTTGTTTTCTAGGAGTAAGGACAACTTTCCTTAGCATCACTGAAAGAATAAACAGTCCTTTAACAATTGCTGCTAGAATTTTTCCAGGCTTCTACAACAGCAAGTAGTACGTAGTAACTGGAGATTGACAAAAGTATTCCCTCCATACTGAAATAGCCCAGCCTGCGCACACATTCTCCATGACTAATAATATTTAGGTTCAGTTGTTTGTTTCCACCTTAACACAGAAATGCCTGGTCAAAGCCAACACTTGCGAAGTGTTTTCAGGCACATACAAGCAACACAAGTATGGTATAAAATTTCACTGCTCCTTTTACTTACTTTTATGAAAATGGAGAACACCCCAGTAAGACAATGATGAATAGTGCTGGTTTTGTTCAGCATCAAAGGGATCTGCATCCACAGAGATGCTTTTTGTTAAAAAACCAACTATATGAACTCACCCTCTAATGCTTGTCAGTTTACCTGCCAATGTTTTAATCTTACGTGCAATTGATAAATGGCTGTCTGGACCGAGATCTAATGTTTTTCCAAAAAGGCAAATCTAGTACATACCCACAACTATGTTCCTTGTAACCTCAACAATTGTCTGCTTTCAGCTGAGACAATGTCCAGAGAAAACGGCCACTTGAACATCAAGTGCCAAAGTGATACTTCAACAGAAAAAGCATCTTTCTTAAGAGGCCACGATCCTTTTTGGGATTCTCTGACACCAGTTTTTTCACACACACAAATTGTAACATTATATGGAAATTATCATCAGCATGTTAAAGAAATCACATAATGGACATTTCCCAGTTTCAAGGACAACTGTAGGGAAAATGATATATAAAACACTGAAATCTGGAAATCCCAAAAAAGCAGGAGAAAAAACAAATCATTTAAATAAATGAAAAAATTCTAGTGAAAGAAAATTAAATGGAAAGAGAAAGTTTCTAGCAGTCAGATAGGTGTCAGAAGAACAGATTTCTAACCAAAGAGTGAACAAGATAATTTTATTGTTCCTTGAAATCTGAGAGGCACACTTCCTTAAAGAGCAGATACTCAGGTTTATTATGCTGTGACTCTTCATTATATATGTTTCTCTTCTTACATATATATTTTTAAAAATTAGAAGTATAGGAAAGCTGCACTTCAAAGAATTCCAAGTTGTCTCTTAACTGTATTGGCATACATGCATAGAGAGCTACATACACGTATCTAAACACTACAATGAAGAAAATGTCAGAAAATTCCCTCTCCATAAAATCACCTCATCACAAAGAACAGAAGACAGAGACGATTTCAGATTAACGCTTTAATCAGAAGTTTTGTTTTTAAATGTAAATTACAATCACTAATACACCTGCAAGTGCTTACCACATTTGTTCAACTAAGTATTATATGTACGCATATACAGCATAGGTCAGTTTAAAACAATCACAGTACTTCTTAGTGCCATCTGCAAAAGGAGAAAGATCTTGGACCCACTTTGTGGAAATAAATACCAAGTGACAAAAAAAGATTCAGCAATTTTAGTTATGTATATTCAATGAAGTTCATGCACACGCAAGAGTAAAAAGATTTAGAGCTCTTCCTTGTAATAGCCAAGTTTTGCTAGTGACATCTCTCGTCTCAGCTGCATAACTTCCCAGAACATCTGATCCACTAAAAGACACAGAAAAATCATTAAACATACCAAATTCACATTTTATTGCAATTGATGTATTCAGGTTGCCTCACTCTACATGAGTTAGGGGAACTTCATAACAAACATCTGGTAAAACCAGCATTAATATGTATAAGGGCTAATTGTGCTTGGTTATGACAAAATTTAGTCAAGTATATATTCTAAAAATTCTAAATGACAATCACATTTCAAAATTGCTCAAATTTTAGATTTTTTTTTAAATTGAGAGCAAAAGTACATCTTGTCAGCTTCAATTAATTGCAGTTTCTCATTTTAATTTCCCTGCCCCTTGACTCATCTTCTGTAAAACTAAATGACTACAAAAGGAAAAATGTAGAACTTGAGTAAGAATTGTTTCATCGAAGAATTGATACATTTGTTTTAAGTTTTCCATTTATAATATTCCTTGCTCTTTTTTTTCTATACAGTAATCTGCCAGCAACAATAAATTGGGTAGGAAAGACCTTTTTTTCTTATTTCATCTGTATTTTCCTAAACTTGATAAACCTAGTGCATACCTTAAACTTCAAGACGCCACAGCACCACAAATCAAAATTATCGAGTATATAATTATTCAAGACAAAAAATGTACATGCAGTCAAGATCCTGATGTAGAATGTCTACAAATATAATTAACCTGAACCACAAGTACAAGGTCCTCCCCACCATATTTCAAAAACCACTTTTGCAAAGGTGACCTCTGTCTCAAAAATTATATGGTACGCTAGCAGAAATGCATGCAGCACATTATGGAGACATTTATGATGAGTGCCTACATTCTTGTAAAGGTATTGTTGAAATACTTACATAAAGCTACAAGTGTAAATTCTATGTTTTAGTGGTAAAGATGACAATTGAGCTGAAACACCAAACTCAATTTTTTTTCCAAACCTCTTGTGAAGAACAAATAAATCTGATAATGCTGAAAATATTTCATTATATGATGTAAAAAATCTCCATTAAGTTCATTTTTTTATCTCAACAGAAAATTAAATAATTTTTAGTTGAAACTTCACAGGTAATTTTGGTCAGCCTTTTAACTATAAACCATATTAAAACTTAAAGTAACACATTTTCAAGATCTTTAGTGATGCTAGTAAATCAGCAAAAATTGCCACAATCTGAAGGTTTTATTAACATAATTTAGTGTGTGAAATAGCTAACTTTCTGGTGAATTTCATGATCCTTTGACATTGAAAATTAACAGCATGATTTTTATAAGGAACAGTCTATCTATCACCTCAGGAGTACTTCAGGTTAGAGATGGAAACAAAATATTTGGGTGAAGCTAAAATCCTGAGCTCTTGAAATTTGGAAACACCAGGAAGAGATGACTATAGGTGAGGTAGTAAAGCGGGGCTAATTCTAGCCAAATTCTTGATGAAGCAAATCCACAGAGACTTGAAAACTGGAATAATGAAATGCACAGACATTCATAAACATTAAAATGCCATTTTACTTTCAAAAATGCAAGTGAACTAAAAAAAAAATTACATTTCACAGTGAAAGCAAATATTTTAATTTACTATTGACACAGGGCTAATGACACTTTTTGCACAATCTGTGCTCAGTATATCTGGGAGCCTAAGTTATAGCACCTGTTTCAAAAAAAACCTTGGACTGAAAGCTATTTGGCAATATTCTTTGACCTGGACAGGAAATACAATTAAATCAATTATGTGCAGCTTAAAACACAATCAAATCATCTTCCTTTTCTTTTGTAGTGATAAACAAGTAAAATGGTCTTGAAAATGAAGACAAATAACTCCAACTCCAACATGCAATATATTTTTTAATTCCAGGAGTAAGTAACTAGGTGCACAATGCATATGTTTTCACAAACATCTTTTTTTATAGGGACATATTGAAACCAGATAGCACAGTTAAATAAATTACTGAATTACTGGGCAGACAGAGTTTAAACAGCCAGTTGTTTAAACATCTTCTGACACAACTAAAGCAACTAGGTAACAAACACAGGGAAAATATCCCCCAAGCTAAAGCCTGAAAAAATGGCAGTAAAAAACACATTTCTCTTTTGGGGTGGAGGGTGATCAAGCCTTAGATTTATAACCAGAGCCCTAACCAAGAGATTTTGCCATGCTACCGCAATGACCTCACTTCTCAGCTGCACTCTGATGAATGAATACAGTATATAGGTTTTCTGTATATATAACAGGTTACCTGTTTACTTTTTGCCATTTAACCCAAAATATTGTCTTTCTTGCCCGTTCCCCCCGAGAAATAGTCTGACAAGAACATGTGTCTCAATTGTTGATGCACAAAATGAGCAGACATGCCAAAACACCAAGGAAAAATAAAAATGGACCACATCAAACCAAACTGAAGTTTTTTGCATCTAAAATACCACCATATTCTATAAAAGACATTTGATTTTTAACTACTGTGTGGAAAAACTGATACTAACTCCCCTTTTTAGATTTTTTCATAATATTTCTTACTGAATAATATAAGGGGTGTTTTTAAGGACTAAAAATCAATGCATTTTAATTTGTTTTTATTGTTTAAAAAATGACTTTATTGGAGAGTGAAATATCACATTCTCAAAATTACAACAATGACTATAAACTGATAGCTTTCCTGTAATGTCAGGTCACAGCTACTGTGCACAGAGAGCAACTTTTAGGCACAGGTGCTATGTAAATTTCTCTTTATATATGCCAAACACAATTTTTTTTACTCACCATCTTGCTGCTTCAACAGTCCTTGCTGGATGTATCGAATATATGTAAAGAAGTTACACACAGAAGTGATCTGAACTCGTATAAAAATAATGGTGGTTAATATAATTCTGTATAAAGGTATGGAAAAAAAAAAAGCTAAATAACTACTACACAAAATGAAATCACAGTAAATCTACTTACCCTATAACGACAGAAAGGAGAAATGTAGTAATAACTGCTTGAATCTCCTAATTTGATTCTATGCTTGCATGACTTACTTTGTCCACTGAGAGCACATTTCCTACAAATATAAAGGTCACATGATTTAGTAAGAAAATCTGACATTAATATCTAAACACGTGTTTATGGTGTTAATGTAACTGCTCCATATTTGGTACAGATAGATGAGTCTCTACCTTCATTTTACAAGTTGCAATTACATGATGTTGTCAATTATTTTAGTTCCACAGGGACTAATTTAATTTCAATACTGGTACATTATGATGCTTCTTTTGGATTTTAAAACTTTCTTTAGCTCTGGGCATGTACTTCCATATTCACTCATTCAAGTTGGCTTGACTACTCTGGAACAGTGGGATTTCTTTAATTAATTCTTGATATGTGAAATAAACATTATTTATCAGTTGATGCCAACATTTAAACAGATTTTTTAGAAGTTCCACTTGATACTGTATTTCATCATAAAAAATATCAGTCCCACAAAAGAGCAGTCAATTCTCTGAAGCTTCTCTCAGATGCTTTCTAAGGTCAGCTTTGTATTTATGCCTGAGTTGAAATAATATTTTACATTCAGAGTATAAAATCACTTGGGACAAAGGAAAACAGGCTGTCTGGCATTAATTCTTTCCCTTACCATTACAAAGAGTGATAGTAAAATAATCACATTTACTTCTGGTGTATTGCAACTACACAGCATTCAGGAAAAGTCATTAGTCACCACAAGTTCTTCNAAAAAAAAAAAAAAAAAGTTTAGGGAAAGAATGAATTTTTTAAAATGAGAAGAATTTGATTTATTTGGAGTGTCTGTATTACAACACTTCAGATGAATTGGGTTGTCATGGTAACCACTGTTTCATTAACTTTAAAAGATGCTGGTTTTTCTTTCTCCCCTTTCTACCTCATGAAATTAGGGAGTCTAAGAACAAGCATCCTTTCAAAAGCGAAACAAAAATTACTAAGCTCCTCTGGTTCTGAACAGTGCTTCACAGGACCTTTTAAATCGCCTGCAGCTGGTCCACAGAACCATGTAAGACAGGAGAAAACTGAAGCGTGTATACGATTTTCCATAGCAACTGATGAGGACTGACAGCAGTTCATTGATACAAGAGATCCTACAGTAGCTGTAGCAAGGTGATCACAGTTTCAGTCTAGCTTCTGTCAGAAGACAAACTTTCGATGCTAGCAAAATAAACCCCTTTTTTCCCTGTGGTTACATAATTGCCTCCTACATGTGGTGTTCCATCACACAGGAGGAGTTAAACGGTGGCACGAGGGTGACTACTGGTGACTCAGTTCCGCGCTGCTCGGCACACACAGCTCTGCGCTTTGATACCCATGGGGACCATTATCTGAATCTTCTGGGGAAACCCAGCTGCCTTTTGTTGAGGCAGCACTTACTACACACCATCACCGTTCAGCAACTTCTGTCTATCAAGAAACTTTCTATAGTAGTATCGTAGCTCTCTGTCTCCCACTCCTTACTATGCTATTTGGGCTATTACCCACTATTTTATGCATCTCTTCCCCCATGCAAATGTACAACAAAATGATTTCTTTAAAAATATTACCCTAACTTTTGTTATTACTTATTTGCAGTTTGTCTATATTACCCATTTAAGAAGATGGTCTAAAAAAAAAAAGTGGTTTGCACTGTATAAAAATAAAAACCTGCAACTGCTACCCCGATTCACTGAAACCTGGAACACCTGTTTCTAATTCAGTGCCAGTAACAATATATAAGGCAAAGCACAACTGCTGTCAAATTACACTTAAATACTGCATATTCCTTACCTATTACTTATCTACAAGCAGCACCACAAAAGTTTCTGTCGATAAATAGCAGTTGGAAAAGGGAGAAAATTATTTGCCTAACCTTTTGATACACCTAAAATAACTAAATTACAATTTGTGCATTGCCGTCTCAAAATGTTTATGTTCCTAACTACTTAAGGACTTTTAAAATTCTGGTTTAAACGTTATCCCAAACTGGAGAAAATAGGTTAAAAATCTCAAGAAATTTCTGAATTATGCAATTGAGTCTCCTGAGTAAGTATTTCACCATATCAAGACGTAGGGAAATTGCTTGAATCACAGTGACTTTAAATCAATTTGCCAATTGTTCTTTAATGACACATGACTTGTTTCAGTAGTTTTTGGCTGTCCAGATTCTCTATGGCATTCATGGAACACAGCTCACAGTGGCGGATCTTGGACATGAATTCACTCCCCCTTGAGTAGCTCCATTATTGGTGTGGGCCCTTCTGATGAGAGGCTGTTACAGCTTAAAAGGTGTATTTTCTAGTGACAGGAGAAAGTTGAAGAATATATCAATGCTTGAGCTTTGCAAGCTAGAAAGGATCAAAGAGTCATAAAACACTATTTTCATTTTAAACAGCATATTTAAAGTAAAGAATTTTGAAATTTGTTAATTGTAGTTTCTCTTCCACTCAACAGAGGGAAAAATAAGAATTAAAAAGCAATAGCAATGAGAAAGAAAAAAATCTTGAAGAGTCAGATGCTGCAAGTTTTCTATTATAAAACTTAGCTCTCTCAAATCAAATACTACAGACTGAATTGTCAGCTTGTCCAAAATATCTCCAACAGAAAAGTCAAGTCTTTCTCAAAATTCAGAAGGCTCCAGATTAACCTCCAGATTGACTTTGCTTGCTTACTCTGACATACACTAAACCATGCTACAAATTCCTTCCTTCTCCACATCAAAGTCCCAGTGCCTCAGGCAAATCCCTCCCACCTAACTTCAATGTTTGTATCACTACCTGACAACAAGTCTTGCTTCAGATTCCTCTAGGACCGTTCCATAATTTCTAAAATAACCTTCCTGTCATTCAAACATACTTCCTACTTTAGGTTCAAACTCCCATTCATCTTCATTCCCACTTACATTCCTCATGCTCAAATTCTGAGGATTTACTCTCTCTGTATTTCTCAAATACTCCAGCTACCTTTGTCAGTGTCCTACATATGTCCTAAATTTCTTATGCCACAAGTACTCCAGATGTCAGATATCCAGCCTGTACTACTTTAGTACCTATTTCTTTCATGATGCTTTCCAACGGAGAGCCCCCAGTTCAAAAGCATCTGTTTTAAGTATCAGGATGGTCTTCTCCAAAGAGGTGAATGTTACTTTCAGGGTCAATACATCAAAAGTAAAGAAAACAGTTCTCCCCAAAAGGTAATGTATGTTCTTTTTTTTTTTAAGTTTCATTCATTAGTTGCTTACTTTCCCATAAAATTCGTAATAACAATCTTGAAGTCTTAGATTTAGGAAATTAAGATACACAATTGACTGAGGTAATCAACTGATAGCAGTTTTCTCAAGTCAAGAGATCTCAAATGAGTCAAGATTACCCCCCTGTGTTAGCTTCACATACTTTGGTCCCCCACATTCAACTGCAGAAGCTTTCACAAATCGAACAGGTTGCAAGCCAACAGGTTCGATGCTCAGAGTGTTGTTTTCAACAGCTTCCAGAACAGCTGAGGCCAACTGCAAGAGAAATTTAGAAAGCAGTTAAAAACAGCTCTGCTTCATCCATTGCCTCAAAGCACTGGCATACTCTTGTGGAAAGTTAAGAACACAGAAAAAAAATCAACTCATCAAACAGAAATTCTATTACAAATAAGATTTTGCTTTCATCATGAGCAAGAGGTCCCATTTCCAGCCTCCCCTGTAAATTCTGCCCTCCAAGTAACCCTGCCTTCCCTCAGGCAAGCTAACTACCTTTACATCCAGGAATGTAGACAAGCATGTTTAAAATGCTAACTGTATTTTCAGTCATTCCTCATACACCCAAATAGCACACGTATTCGTACGTACTGTGTTCTTGTCAGAGATTGAATATGGCACAAACTTTATTTTTAAAAAATTGGTCTAATTTTATTGTGTTCTATGAAAAATACAAAATTATGCAGCACGCATCTTCATCTTGACTAAAACAAGTATATACTATGTCACAGTTTTTCAGCTAACAATACCACTAGAAAGGTGTTCAAACAAGTCTGAACAATATACAGAAAAGCCAGTTGCAGCTTTCAAACACTAGTCTGGTTAAGACAAAGGGCAACTTTGGTCAGGTTTTTTATGCTCACTCTTTATAAACAATCATAAGACACCAGAAATGTGATCATATTGCTTGATTAGACTGAACATTTGCCCAAGACCACTGTTTCAAATAAAGGCCATTACGTGATTTTTTAAAAGGTGCAATTTATGTTATTAACAAAATAATTTTGCACCAAGATTCCTTCCTACTGAGTAATAAAGATATTTTTTCTATTGTACTTTGAATATTTTAAAACCAGAATGCTACTATTAAAGTGGTTCACATGAAGTACTCTCTCTGCCATTTCCCAAAAGCAAGACGCTACACATACACACAAGAGGCTACTGAGAGTTAATGTAATACTTCAATCATTCAGATTAACTGCACTTTCAATTATTCAAAAACACAACACGTGTAATTTACTGTTTGCTTTAATTGCACACTAGCCTATAAATAGCCAAGTGAAAAAAGATGTTGGTCACTACACACAGCATCTGGAAACAAAAAATGGTGTAACTGACAAATGCTAGAAGCCTCATTCTTCCCTTAAGAGGCAATACAAATCTACAGCAATTATATTACCACTGAAGAACAAAATCCAAAATTAAGTTGCTGGGAAGACAACAGAATGGTCTACTTACATACTGGAGAAGCAATTTAATACCCATAGTAACCAAGTAAACTTTTTAGTGGGAGAGGTTCAGAGGATGCTGTACACCAACCATAACAAACTGGTATACAACTAACTAAAAGATTGTGTGTGCTAATGGCTAGCAAGTAACAGTAGATGAAAAGCATGGGAAAAGAACATAACACCTCCTGAAAAAAAACAGATAAACATGAAGAAAATGTAGGATTTTCTACGTGAGGTGTTTAATTCTACTGGGAAAAAATATCAATACTTAGGGCTTTAAAAATCCTTATTCTTAATTTAATGAAGATCTAACAATATGCTTCCTTTTCCCTATTGGCTGATACCACAACTACAGCCTGTAAATGCTGCTTAAGAACAAAAAATAAATAAAGTAGTTGGATCTGTAATCAGTTCCATGTTATTTCCAAGATAGCAAAGACTGGAGTTTTACCTCTGTACAGGAGAACATGTGGGAATAACACAAGGAACAAAGTCTCATAATTTGATTCCTCTAAAACCGTATTTACAAACTGCCCCTGTTGAATCTTAAACCCCAAAGTCTAATTCTTGTAACTCAATCCTCTCTTCAAGAAAATGCCCAGACTGTGCTTGCAGTCTGCTTCAACTGATATGAGAGAAAACCAGTCCACAAAATTAAATATATTGGCCTCTACTTCTCCCTATATAAACAAGAAACAGAGACAGGACACTATTTTTACACTATATTTGACATATCAGGAAGAAAACTTCCATCCATTCCTACAAACATCAGATTCTGACAGACAGGAGTACAATCTGAAGAAGTAAACCTAAAAAGGCCATTATCAGGAAGAATATAAATAAAATAGTGAAAAAAAACTAGTCATTTCAATACTCCAGACTAAACTTTAGCACTTCACTGTAAATTGTCACATGCTAATAAAACAGAAATGGTTAAACTGCATACTGAAAACAATATAATAGCCAATTGGCTCCATGTAACATATTTAAGGGGAAGACGTCAGTGACCACATTTAGACCATTTCCATTACCTCACTTTTTGAGAAGGTTAAACATGGAAAAATATCTTCCCGATAAATTTTGTCCAAGAAAGGACATGTTCTGTCCATAGTAGGCTCATCCTTCCAAGATCTGAATTCATTGTACAAAGATAGGTCAGCCTAGAACACACACACAAAGATTCACACATTTTAGTGCTGCAATTATCACACTAGTGTCTATCATTTGCAAATATCCACAGGTAAATAATAAGCATTAAAATGCTTTCCATTGCAATGTGGTTGAATGCTATCATGGTTCAGCTGTGAATACCTTCTTAAATTCACTTCCTAAGACTGTAAATCTAAGCAAATCAAAGCATATAATTTTCAAGACACAGAGATAATGCATTTACTGTTCACCACTACACCATGACTAGTTAATTAACTCTCCCCCATTTTCTAAGCTTCCACACTAGCTTTTAAAAACTTAGGAAGAGCCAAGAAACAGTTGCCATCTTGATGCATCTTCATTACTATATTTTAGTCCATTTCCATTTATGTGAGTTACAGAAAAGCAGAGAAATTCAAAGAAAACAGCTGCAATCCTAGATACTTTACACGTTCATGCTGCATCTGACTCTAGCATACTACTATCCAAACACTAAAAGAAAACAGACTAACACACTCAATATACTAACAAAAGAAAACCGGAAGTCAATGCACAAATCAATTAAAAGTATACTGTTATTCTCTATTTTTTATCTTTATGTCCAAACTCTCTCCTACACCACCCTACAACAGAAAGAAAAGGATATTCGCTGGAAATAATTTATGAGCCTGCTTCCCCCCATAGCTTCTCTAGTCAAAGAGGAAATGCTACAACAAACCATTAAATCATGCTAGGAGTAACTATGTTCTGTATTAGGAAAAGGTAATTGTACCTGCTTTGAAAACACCTTTTTTTGTCATCTCCATGCTGAGATCAGTTAGCAGCAGGAAGGCACCTAACCTGTGTGGTGTTCTGGAGATTGGTACTGGGCTGCTGTTAAAAATCTGTATTTGCATTATGGGGCAGCCTGTCCCATGGGCTGACTACCCGCTAACAGCTGGACCACACTGAAGTGCTCCCAGAGCACATCATCTGCTTTAGGGTTACTTGAGAAAGACCTCATTCATGGGCTCCAACACTGGCCCAGGACACAAACCAAGCAGAGTGGGTGTGGATGTTTCTGATACATGCTCCTAACCCAACATGTAAAACTAATGCCAATCCCAATGGGATATGCAACACCATCCTGTTCCCCAGATGCAACACCATCCTCAGACTGGTTTTGACACACTGCTTCAGCACCTTTTCCCCTCCAACTGTTTAAATCTGTTTCTTGTACTACAGCAGAGCTATACTCCTAAAACTACAGAAAGGATGTATACTGCAGGTGAAAGATAAGCCAGGATGTGAATTTAAAATTTTGCATAATTAAATGCAAATAATACAGGTAAGATAATGGAAAGGGAAAATAATGTATACTAAAAATTTATTTTTAACCCTATCAAAAAGAGCAGTATGCTGCTTTGAACCAATCTCAGTCTTTTTTTCATTCCCCAAGCATTACCCCTTCTCTGAGTTCCCAGCACTTTGCCATTCTTTTACATATATGCTTTGGGAAGTTCTTGCATCACTTTCAGGGCTTTTTTGTTAAACTTTTTCTTTTCTTTTTTTATTTTCTCCTTGAAAAGTAACCTACAAAAATTAGATTGGAAAATTTGTTTTTCATTAGAGCTACTTGCTTCATACTCAGGTACAAACAGGAACAATTATCTTAATTAAGCTATTCCATAAGTGTTCTGGTTGCTAAGCCACCAACTTCATTGTACAAATGAAATTCATTAGGTGTAACTTGCTCCCTAAAGGAACATTCCCATAACTTAAAACCCATCTCAGGTCTGGCTGTAAAATTAATACAGCCAAGAGATACCAGCAGAAAAAACATTTTTGATTTGTACTACAGAATTCTAAAAATTAAGATGCATTTATTATTAACTTGGATATTCTCTAGATTTAACTCCATTTTACCCAAACCTGCAGTTTATAATGCAACTGCCTTGAAAAAAACTGTCCAGTGACCAAAGTTTGATGGATGTTCTTCCTTTACAACCTACAATGTGTGATACATGTGTATCTCCTCCCTACCTTTACTTATGCTTTCACTAGATCAGTTTTGATTACCTGAAATTAAATATACAGCCAAATGTAATAATTCCAGTTAAATTTTTAATGCTTTCATTACAGTAAAATATGACATCAGCAAAACATTTCAGCTCTTTGAACAATACTGATGCATTTATCAGCATTTATGGTGAGGGGATGCTACCCGTCTGCTTAAGATCCAGGCAGCTACTCAGCTTATCTCAATCTTTTTAATATCGAAATTTATTAGACATGTCTATTTATCCTAAAGGTTACTACCACACACTAGGAAATATTTCTCTGGGATGTTGGCAACTTTCTAGCTCCACTGCAATTTAGGGTGGACAGCCAGCCACTCTTGATTCCATCTATATTCCACAAAGAAACCTGAGAGTTGACATGTATTTACACCCAGTTCCATCCAGCATCTCAAAATGCAAAGCTCTAGGTGGGAAACTCTCCATAAACTATACCATCTACACCACAAGGCCACTATGTAGCCCCAGGCAAGGGTACTGTCACACCCCCTTTTGAAGTCAAGTCACTCAAAACCAGAAGAATGAGATTCAAAGCGTTAACAACTCCGTGGAAAGAACATTTAGCCAGAAGGGGACAGAACTAGGGTTTCAGATTCAAGCTCTCAGAAATGCTAAAAAATTTACATTAGACCAACTATTAACAAAACCAGTAAACAAAACCACAAAGCATTGGCTAACAGAGCAGCTGGGAAGGCATGCCTAGCCTGCTTAGAACAATGTCCTCAATACCATGCCAAAGGCAGTCTTGCTTTCTTCACCCCATGCTACATTCATTAAATACTTCTGCTCAGAAGAGAAATAAAAATACTCAAGTCCCAGTGGATGGAAAATCCATGTGTTTCTTAGTGATTCCCTGGGCTGTCACTGGAAGAAACAGTCACCCATTTGAGCAGCCTCAAAGTTTCTCCTTATGCAGCCAACAAAAAGGAGACTGAACTAAAGAAACACGTCAGGCAGACTGGTCCTTCTGCAGCACATTCTTGATGTTCACTACTTTCCCTCCACAGGAAACTGAGGCAAAACAGATTTCTCCCCTCTCTTACACTTGCCCGACAGGTGTGATGCTTACAAAGTAACTGGATTCCATCGCAGTGCCCCCACCCCTTTCTGAAGAGAAATAAGGACTCAGTTTTAGTACGGAAAATATCCTGCATACCACTGAAAGTGGGCAGGCAGGTTGTAAATCATCTGGGTTTTTTAATTATGTCTTTTAAGTCTGAGTATGAAACAGAAACTGAAAGATGCCTTAATTTTCTAAGTTTATAGTAAAAAAGGTGTCTAGTACAAAAGAAGTTAATGATGACTGGAAAAATAAAGTATAAAAATGGACACTCTGAATGACATTGAAGATGCAGTTGGCATGTTACCCCTCTGACAACAGCCAGCAGCCACAGAGATGACTGAAGAGACATGAGAGGAAAGACAGACATGAATTCATTTCATAGCCTCAACACTTCTAGTAATCTGCAGTTAAAGAAGCTTCCTAAGCTAAATGTCCTATCTACTGTCTATGTGCCTTGAGAGGCTTTTCTTTTGTCACTTTGCACGACTTTAGTTTGAACACATTTATATTTTTAATCCTGATACCTCATGACAATGAGTAAAGTTTCATTATGTACTGACTAAAAATTATTTTCCTTTTAGCTTCCAGAATTTTCTTATTACCAGCATTCATTAATCATTGTTCATAATTCATCTTTCCCATGTCACCTCAGATTGCAGACATTTCTCTTCTACCTCAAGTATCTCTCTACACAGAAATCCTTCCACAGCTTTGACCATCTATGTCACACTTCCTTATGTTTTCATTATGTCCTTCCTGAGATGAATATATCAGAGCTGCATGTATAGAAACACATTTTTACTGTTTATATAGCAATAAAATATTTTTGCTATTTATTCCCTTAGTCTCTGTGAGTCTTTGACCATCACTGAGCACTCAGATGGTTTTCAGACAATGATCAACAAAGATGCTATCTTTTTTCCCAGTACAATGTAGCTCTTTCCAAGTTCACAATTGCAAGCCTACTAGTTGCATTTTTTCCCTAGATGCCACATTTCTCATTTATTGATTTTGAATTTTATCTGCTGTTCTACTAACCATCCAGTAAAATAAGCTCCTTCTCAACTCTTTGGTCAATTTTTGCTACTACAATTCCAAGGACTCAAGTACCAACCTCTAACCTCATTATTTCCTCATTTTCAGTTACATGAGTATATATTAAAAAAGAGTAAATCAAAGGCCCCTGGAATTCCAGTGGTTACTCCTCTTCTCTAATAAATCACTGATTTCATCTTTTCCCTGCCCTCTTTCACCCACTACTGATCTATAAAATTACTTTTCCTCTTTTCTATGACAGTTTATACAATGTTTATGAAAGTTTATGAACTTTTAGTGATGGACTTTGTAAAAAGCCACCAGGACTTATCAATCAGTTATATTGTTTTGGTTTATTGTTTGGTTTTTTAAAATTACCATGTTTAAAGTACTAACTCCAATACTTGAAATCTTACCTCAGCTTCCCTTAATGATTTAAAGATAAACAAGACTTGGACAAAATCACCACTTATTGGTATGTAAGGGAAGTGCTTTCACGAATGAAAAAAATCTCTAAAATAGTATGCATTACATGAAGATTTAATAGATTTATGGTGAGTAGAACAAAACAATAAAGTCAGCTTATCAGCAAAAAGAGAAAAATCCTTGTACGCTACCTCTTTACAGTCTTTTACAATTGGCTGCATCATGGTAAGGTCCTGATGACTGCCACCCATAGCACTGCTTGTACTCTTGTTTCTTGCATGGCCTTTCTTAAAAGGAGTTTTTCCACCAGACTGAAACTCCTTAGTTGGAGATGTTGGTGAAGTGGATAGTACTAGTGTTTTCAATGCTGCTACTTCAGCCTGGAGGACATCAATCTTCATGAGGTAGAAGGGAATAAAATCATTAAACAAAAATGTATTAGGTTATAAATATGCTAAATCAATTAACAACATCTCCAGCTATCTTGGTTCAAATTAAAACTTCATCTTCCAACAGTACTAGCAGATGTCTATGCAGTTGCATGCAGTAGTAACATTGGCTTCCTATGCACCTTGCTAGCTATTTGACATGATGTTGAAACACCACATTCATGGGTGTTCCCTAAGTTTATGCCAAGCAACACAAAACAACTTGGAGCATTACCTGTACTCATTATTAGAATACATACTATCTACATCTTTATGAGTCACACTTTAGATTTAAAACCATATGAAAAGACAAAGGAAACAAGCTGGAAAAAACCTCACCTTTCCTTGTGCTTCTTTTAACTGTTTTTCTGCTGCAGCTTGTTTGACATTTGCTTCTTTAACCATTTTATGTGCTTCCTACAAAAGATGTTTAGCTAGTGTAAATGCTCCACAGAAATTTATGAAAAATACAATAACTAAGGACATACTTTTGCTTCACGAAGACTACTTGTGAATATTGAATTGTACAATAGTCTGACAAGAAATAGCTACATTAAAAAAAAAAATCCCTACAAATCTATTATTTGGATTCATCACTGGCCCAATAAAGTTTTTCTTGGTCCTGAGGCCAGATTTGGAAATTCAGCAACTCCACCCACCCTCCTGCAGCAGGAACAATACCTGTCATGAACACCAGGCTCCAATCATGCTTCAGTGGCTGTAAGTTCCTTGACCCCAAAGAGAAAGACTCAACCAGTAGCAACAAAAGCAATATAGGCACAGTAGCACACTCAAAGAACTCCCTTCTTGTAGCCAGAATAACCAGTTTTAGACAACTGTAAATTTCTGCATGAAGGAACCAGTCAAACAACTATGAAGTCTAAATTCTTGCCATCAATAAAACAGACAAAGCAACAGGATAAAAACAGTTCATTGTTTAATAAACACTTCTCAAGTAGAACAGAAAAAGCACTAAAAAAGCAATCCAAGTAAAGAAACAAGGCTAAGCCAATAAAGAGGGAAGCACAAAAGGACTGAGGGTTTTTTAAACATCCTTCTAGCTCGTGCCTCTAAGCCTTTTGTCTGTATAATGCATTTGTTTAAGCTCTGATCCAGCAATTTGTGCTTACGATCAAATTACTGTTCTGATGTGATACTTACTGAAGGCAACAAAAATCGAAATATTAGAGCCACCAACCAAATTACTTGAGATAGGATCCTTTTCATATCTGTAAAGCGCCTAGCACATCTGGACACTATATAAATAAAACAAAAAAGTTCGTACATCATCATACCAAAAGATCTGGCTCCCACTGGCATACAACACACTTGTATAATATGGGTTTGTAAAATTCTCTTAAGTAACAAGACACATGCAGGAATGGGAACATACACATTTATACAATGTGTACAAATACATTTAACATTGACCATGCAGTTTCTGCTTAGTGATGTACCTTGAAAAGCAAAGCATGTTACTGTGCTATTACAGTGTAATAATGTCATATATGAACCCAGCTGTGCAAAACAAGTCTCAATCGTCCACTGGGAAGCATTAATATAAGCCCTAGCACATCCACTTATACAGCTGCTGAAATCAGTGGGATTCAGAATAAAATATGAATTCAAGGGCTGCAGATCACAGTGCAAAAAAATCAATAAACTTCACCACTGTGTCTTGATAGAGCCTCTGAGTGAAAACAAACCAAAAAAGAAAACTCAGGGAACATGCCTATAATACTCTGGACAATTGAAACTCAAACTATTATTACTAACAAACTGAATTTCAAACATAATTTTAACAAATTGACACATTGTTCTAAGCAATGTCATGTCATAAATATAAAATGTCACTAATAATTTTAGTTTTATTCCTCTACAGTAAAAATATCTACCTGATATTTTCCTCCCCCCCAGCATACACAAGTACTTATGCTAAAAAATACCCTTCCAGTCTCCTATTTTTTCACACAAAGGAATGCTTAATATTTTAAGTAACCCTGCCCTACTAGGATGATGAAACAAAATGCAAGAGTAGTTTGTAATTTGATTTCTGGATGTCCGTATTTTCAAACATTTGATAGCACTTTTTCACAACATCATAGGTTTAAACCTTGCTTCTAAAACATACCTAAAGTTCTATCTTTATGCATATTCTGAAAGCCTATACTTACGACTTAGTAAACATACAAATCATCCACAGATTATGAAATTTATTCTGACAGTTAACAATACCACAATTTAGGCCTGAAGCATTCCTATATATATTCCTAAGATAAAATGAGAACTGATCCTGCTTCAAGTTATGCATTTAGCATTCTTCTTTCTGTGTAAGACAATCTCACAATCTTTGCTGGCACTACTTCCTTTTCCTCAAATGCAAAGGTCCCACTTAAAAGTTCAGGCTTCTCACTTGGTAACCAGATTTCACCCTGGTGCATCACTCAGCACTAATGTTTCTTTTGAAGTCTGTGCATGTAGCATGCTGCCAGACCCAAAATTCAGAAGCTGAAAGCATGGTGAAGTCATGTACTCACTACCTCCATTCATCTGGAATTACGTTAATTTTTTATTTAGTCACCATAGCAACTCAAAATTTAGCTCTTATCTAGATAGCCTTGTTGTCAGACAGAGAAGCTGTCTCAAAATAGTTATGCCAAAAAATAAACTTTCTGATATATTGTCCTTATTTTCTTCATTTTGTGTCTAGGCAGATTGACAAGCTCAATAAGGTGTCTCCCATCTAAGTGAAAAGTCTGTTGCTTGCTCTTAAGCTTCTACTTCAACACACCCAGGTCTTCAGGACACAAATCCCTTTATATGCTTATTGCAGAAAAATTCAGCATACAATATACTTGTTCTACATAAAACATCTGGCTCAGCTTCCTTTAAGTATATCACATCGAAGACTCCAACAAACCTCAAACAGACTAGCTGTAAGTTCTTCCAATTCCTGTCCAAGTTGATCTCGCACTTTAGAAAGCCTTTCACATTCTTCATCTTTTAACTTCAGCTCCTATGGAAAATTGAAAGTTATTTATTCTGACTTAGAGTAGTAATTTGGCCTTTTAAAGCTAATACCACGAGAGGGGGGGAAAAGAAATAAAAGCAAAAAATCAGAGGAGCATAAAACCTTTGCTAAACAAAGCCTTTCAAAATTGTCATCTTAACACTAAAAACAATTAAATTTATGCTATGCATATATAGCTGTTTTTTCCTGCTGTACAGAATTATACCAGGCCAATCTAATGCATCCCCCCTAAGCTAAGCATCAACATTTCCAAAATACTCTGAAGTAAAAACCCTTTTTTCCTGAAAGTATAAAAGACTGTATTCACATATAACATAAATCAAATTAATTACTGGGGCAGATACAACACCAGTTCGTCTACCTATTCCTTAAAACAAGCTTAAAGTAATCCTTTTTTAAAAATAACTTTTTTTTTTTTAAAAAATCAAAAAGCACTGTCTCAGGACAATCTGCAATTCTATACGAATCTCAAAACACAATTTACTATAAATACTGTCTTTCAAATATCTCCTTACAATGTTTCCAAAATCATACTTTAATTATGTCCTTGTCCTTGTTTATGTAGATATATAAATAAAATTAAAGTAACTTAATGCAATTCAAAATATTAATTGTCTACATCACTAAAATTTGAGTGAAGTTCTTTTACAGTAATATTTTAACACAGATTTGGCAGTATAAGGGTTATACATGCCCAATCTCATCCATACTGAGGATAAAGTGGAGTAATTTGCAGAGAAGTATAAAAATGTCGGTAAGAAATTTGAAAGAATAACTTTTCTCCCCTTCTGCAACCATTAAACCCTAGAATCTCTTGCAGAAAGAGAAGGATGTAGAGATAAAGTAAAAGAAAGAAAAGTAGCCAAGTCTGACCTTTCAAACCATTTTTTTTGGCCTTAACTCCCTTCCCATCCTCATCCATCTCTTCTTCCTCTACCCCCTGCCAAGAAAGCTATTACACTGGCATCACTCCTGAAATGCAAGACCCAAGGCTGTCACTAGCAGGTTAAAGACTTCAAATACAATCTAGCAATTATTTGCTCTGAAAACCTGGAGAAGTCAGTAAGAAAATCAGCTGCCTTCAGAAAGCTGTGGGAGGCCAGTCACAAGGGAGTAATAAAAAAAGACCCAAATGGCAGCTTCCTTTGTGTTTTTGGAAGGTGGTCAGTATTTCTCTCAAAGTCTTTATGACTGAAGTAATGTTGCACACAACAATGTGGGAAACTGCATCTTGCCTTGTAGCATGCTGGTATTAGGTCTTGCTCTTAATTTCTGCAGTGGAATTGGCAACAGATTTTCCTGTAAGGTGAAGGGTCCTGTTTGATTTCAGCTTCTAGATTTGACAAGACTTTAAGGACTCTTCTAGAATCATTTAGGCATTACTCCATCCTTCTTTTATTTGGTTTTAACTTTGGACATTTTGATTGATTTTTAGTCTAATCTCTTTGCCATTTGAATTTTTTTGCTTTCCATATGCAACCTTCTAACTATTTTATAAGGTACCACTTAAATGATGGGGTTTTTTCCAAACATGGTATTTCTCCAATACTACTCAAGTCTTACTTGCTAGATACTATTCTGCACACAGTCACGTATCTTTCTCAAAAAACAAAATAAAAAAGGCAGCAGGAAAATAGCTACAGACGAAGGCATGAGCAGGAGAAAGGAATACAAAAAAACTAGAGACCAAAAAAAAGGAAAAAAGAAGAGAAGTAAAATTTAATTAATTTTGCGTTGAAGTATTTCCCATATGTAGTATGGTTCCTAATCAGGAAATGACAGATTCTGATGCAAAATGCTTAAAGCTCAAACAAAGTTGAAACTTTCCCTATAAATGCAGAGAAAATGTCAATACATTGCCTTCGGACTACTTCATTGATTTGTAGGGACAACGCTACACACCAATACATCTTAAAAGGAGCCTATATTAATATTCAGGTCAAGAGCTGTCAAACTAACAATGGAAGTAAAACTACCCCAGGTTCACCTTTGGGATACCACTATCAATACACTACTTACACAGTTACATCTTGCCTGCAACTGGAAAGATTAGGAGAGATTAGATTGAAATTTAGGCAGATGAGTAAAGTTTCTTAAGGACAACAATAAGACAACACCAGGCAGTCTACCACGCATGGCTGCTTAGCTGGATTTTTCAAACACTGGGCAAGTTGCCATGACATGATTCAGGAGAAGCATAATGTAAGACATTATTTTTGTCAATAAGTTTAAGCTCAGGTTTTTTAGGCAGGGCAGAAATAAAGAGTGCCCAAAGCAAAAAGATTAGCAGTTATTAGAAACATTACTACTGTCTGTGTCTTAAATGCCTGTGCATTACTGGAGACTTCCCAGCCATAGCCAATAAAGAAGCAGAAAAGACAACTGTGTGTGATAGACTAACCATTCATGCTGCAGTCCTTCACACATTACTGTTCTGAAAAAGTAACTACATGAAGATGACAAACTATTGTAAAGCACACTACAAACACACTTACTAAAGTAGGTAATAAAAAAATTTAACTTGTGGAAAAAAACCAAAACCTTATCATCAAAAAAAAAAGTCTGTAGAGTCATATTGTTGTCAGACTACAGGGTGGGTCTTTAAAAAGAACCAGTGAGATAAGAAATGCAAATTACTGCTTCAAAACCATTCACACTTGAAATTCTAGAAGGAAAATTATCCTACATCTAGTTCAGCAATTTAACCAAGTCAGAACTAGATGTGTAATTCCAAGGAAAGAACATTTTCTACAAACATCACCTAAACTCTGAACTGTGGGATACTGCTGAATTCTGAAGTTGTCAAAAAAGTATTTATATTAAATGCATTCCTTTTTGACTGGTCTTCACTCAGCACACAAGCTAAACAAGCCACATAAAAATCAGTCCTTTGCAACCAGATTCACGAGGATGTTTAATGCAACAGAAAGTCCAGAATATCTTTTCAAAGTTAGTAGCACTTCACAAACTATTGAATTATCTTATGGTGTAGGTGTAGATGCTTCTACTCTGGTTTCATGTAGTCTTCTACTCACCTGAGAAAATTTCTACGCCTACAATTTGCTGCAGCAGCATCAGCGGTGTGGAAACTGAAAACTTCCATCAAAGACAGCCAGAAACTGCTAAAACACCTTCAGAGAACCAATGCATCTTTAACAATCAAAACCTGTGGCCTTACAATTCTACTGCAATTTGATTTTAGAAAGGACTGAAAGCAGACTCTTCAGTAGAGATCTAAAGCATCCTAATTTTTATTGTTTATTAACTTACAAAAAAATAACAAATTTTTAAATGCTGAATGTATTGTACTACTGGAATTCCTGGGTAGTTATTGTGAACCCATTTATTGATTAATCCATGCAGAGTTTTAAAAAGTCAGGTTCTACTGCAGATCTGAAGGCATGAGATCAAATTGAAACACTGTTTCTGAGATGCAGAACGCATACAGGAATTGAAACCTTTGAAAGAAAAATCTAAATCTGAGAATCAGGCTCTGAAACTATGTTGAAATTGACAATACCACATTCTATACTGTCACCTCTTTCACAAGAATTACTGTATCAGTGCAGAAAAAAATCAATTTTACTAGGAAAATGTAATTAATTCATATTTCTACTACAAACAGTCAAACATAGTTTTACTTGTTATTGACAAGTGTACAGATCTAACTCTAAAAACCATAGGAAGCATGGAAACTGAGTATGTTATTTGCTACCATCACCTCTGCTAGACTGCTCTTCCCTCATCAAAGAAGAGGGATAAAACATCAGTTTGTTTGATGAGGAAATAACTTTCGGCCAAATCGCACAAAAATTCAAGGAAAACATGACTATGAACTCCTAAAGCTCAGAAACTACAGGTAAACTATCCAAAATAAATGCAGCATGCCGGCTAAGATGAAAAGCCAAAGGTACTCCTTTGTAAGGACTCCACTAAATTAGTATATCAAGAAATACTATATACCAAAATACCATCACTATTCTCTCAGAGGCTATCTCCATGTGGTTGGCCTACCTTCAATAACCATAGTGACAAAGCTCAATCCAAACATGGCAGAAAAAATGCAAATGCATAGAGATGTGAGGACATAAGGTCCTCAGGCATTAGAATCACTAAGCCTTTTAACACCTCAATTTCCCTGATGCTGATTTAAAAGATTAGTGAAGCAAGAAGGGTTCAGATGATCTAAAGCAAACACTACTCAGCTCCACCTTTAGAATATAGTCAGAAATTAAGACTTCAGTGAAAAAATAAACAAAAAAATTACCTGAAAGGTCTCAAAGATTGAAAAAATCTGTCACTTTAATTAAGGGAGCATTTTAAGGCGAAAGTAGGTAAAGTCTTACATGCTCCATTAGTACAGAGTTCTGCACTGCTGTTAACCTCTAACCCAATCTTATGATTTGCTGCAACCGATCTAGACTGAAGTAGAAGGTATATTTTTCTCTCACCAAGAACCAAGTTTTTGGAAGACTTCTAAAAAATTTTGCCAGCAATGCTGTTTATTTTGAGCACTCTGTAGTCTTAAGAAACACAAGGCATACGTGAAGCAGGAAACAAAAAATATTTATTCTATTCCTGAATAATTTATTCAGGAATCATTTTGAAACACCTAACAATTACACACCTGTTG
>WBMZ01004523.1:0-64256 GCA_013400975.1 Atrichornis clamosus | reverse complement strand
AAAATTTATTTATTTATTTTCTGCTTAAGTCCCAATGAATATCCATCACCAGGCCTGAAAAGCCCTCACACTACCAAGCTCCATCCTTCTTGGTAAGGAGAGGACACCTCAAAAGACCCATCTGCCACTTGGGTGAGTTCACAGCGAGTGCCCACACCACAGGGTGAGCTCTCAGTGCAGCATTTTAGAACAGAAGTGTCAGGAAACAGCTCTTCTAGACAGACATTCCCAACAAGGAAGGTCTTCCCCCAGTCTGTGCTGGGCATGGAGCTGGAGGGAGGAAGGGGTTGGGTAAGAGCCTTTCATGCTACTCCGAGTGCTGGGTCCTCACTCAGCTGCTTGCACCAGTTCCTTTTACTCTCTTCTCCCACTGTCCAGCCAAAGCTCCCCATGGAACCCTCAAAACACATCAGAAAAAGCATTGGGACCTTCTGCACAAGAGAACCCCCGTGATGGATCCGCCAGCCTGGAGAGCGGTGTCACTGCTCCGCCGTCTGCACAGAGCACATCAGCCCCCAAACCTCCTTCCAGCTTGGTCTGGCTGAACCACATCCTGGGAATTCTAGGCTCCAAACTGTCTGACTCAGTCTTTTAGAGGCAAGCAAGCAATGAGAATATCTGCACTTTAGGTGGCTTCAGAAGCACTCGCCTTGTGCAAAAGAGCATTTCATAAATGGATGTTTTCCACTCACAGATTATTTTTTTCATCTCTTATACTTGTGGTTTTTTTCTGAGCTCATTACTGGCTTGGCTGTTAATCCCTTCCACCACTCTATCCCTCATCTTCAGGGGCAGTTTAACAGTCCCTGTGCCTGTGAAAGGGCCTTCAGATCTGGGATCACAAAGCATTAATTATGGATCTGCAGTATCAACTCCGTGCCACTTGCTACATTTGCGAGCTGCCAGAAATCAATGGGAAGTTTGTGAGAATTGCTGGCTGCAATTTAAGACTCCTTCACAAGGAGGAGTTGGAAACCTCTGCATGACTTTTGGGAGAGAGAGGTCTGGTGCATGGGAGGTCACCAATGGCTTGTGACACCATTATTTGGAGGGGAAAGGCCGGCTTTCCACTGGTCAGCTCAGCTCACTTGTGGGCTTGTCTTTGTGCTTGAGCATCCAGGGATGAGCAGACCCTTGGATCTGACCCCAGGCAGCATCATCCTGGGCCCATGGAATTGTGGCTTCACAACACCAGCAGAACTTGTCCAAAAATGCTTTGGCCTTGCACCTTCCTCACTCAGATCATGTCCTTGGTGTCAGTCTGCTCTTGCACAATACCTCAATGTGCCAGTTCAGCCCTCTAAAGAGGAATAAAATAAACCCAACCAAAAAAAAGGGGTTTCTGGCGTGTTAATGTCTTGAACTGGTCCAGCACAGGGCCAGGTAAGCATCCACACCAGACCAGAGGCGAGTAAATATGTTGACACTACTTTTTTATTAATATTTAATATTGTTCTGTTCCAGTGCTGTCTGGAGTCCTCACACAGCCCTTCCTGCCTTGTGCAAAATTCTGCCCAAACCCTTCCCAAACTCCAGTCCCAGCTCCCAAAAGGAGCTCACAGCCCTCCCAGGTCATGCTGGGAAAGGATTTACAACATGTACATGGGCAGGTAAAAAGCCAGCGGTAAACACAGGGCCAGAAAAGAAGATTCCTACATCCCCACCATCCTTGCCCTCCTCCCAAGGCAAGGAGGATGGTGGAGGAAGGTGCTCAGCGGTGGTAGGAGATGCTCTCTGGGGTCTGTCCTGACGCTGCTGCCCAAAAGAGAGCAGCGACCCGCGGGCACGGCAGAGCACAAACCCCGAGGAACCTGTGACAGAGTGAGCACAAGGTGCGGTCGGACCAAACACAGAGGGTGCTGCTGCCCTCTCCTGCTGAGCCAAGCACCCCCTTCCTCCTTGCCAAAGCCAAGGGGCTGGTGGAGCGCGGTCTGGGTCACAGACGTCCGCGTCCCCTCGCATGTGCGACATTTCTGCGAGGTCTGCTCCACACAAAGCCACCCGCTGCCGGAGCTCAGCAGCTGGGAAAAAGCAAGGGCCAAGCGACAGGAACCCCTTGGGTACATCCTGAAAAAGGGTGGAATTCCGCTGCAAAAAGCTGCATTCAATGGAGACTTTGCTTGCAGCAAGGAAGCAAGGTCCCAGCTTCTGTCCAGCCTGGCTTTCTCCTCACCCCATCTGTGTAGGCTGGCCCCTGGGACGGGGTCAGCCGCCCTCTGAGCGTTTCCAGCCGATGTGCCCTGGGGAAGGGCCGGGATCTTTCTGCGGGAGGTTGAATTCTGGGTGTGGGAAGCCACCCCCTTGTGCCCGGCCGTGCTCTGCTGCAGCGCGTTGCTGCCATCGTGAGTCCAGAGTCTGTTTGCAGGGAACAGAGGCACCGGGACACCTGGGAAAAGCTTCTAAGGAATTCCGCGGAGCAGGGGCTGCATTCACTTCATTCATGGGGTAAAGGGCTGCAAGAAGAGACTCGCTCTAAATCCAAAGGATGCTGAGAGGAAGGTTTTTGCCTGTGGATCAGTTTTGCCTGCGTCCTCCTAATGCAGGCTCTGAACCACCCTGGCCTGGTTTAAATGCCACAAGAAGCAACAGAGGCTGTCCCACAGTCCAGAAGAAACCTCTAGGTAGACACTTCTGGGATGCCACTGTTTCTGCAAACAGTCTTGCCCTGTTCTTGAGGAAGGGGAAATCCCTGTGAGAAAGAGCATTCCCAGACCTTCCCCTGTCCTTGCTCTGCTCTTTCTGATCTCAGCTCATAAACCAGTTCCTCCAGGCCATTCTCTTCTCCACTGTCCCTCCTGTTCATCACTGTCCCTCTCTCTGGGGACAGAATCTGTGGTGGAGAACCAGGGTCAAGAGTCTCTGAAACATCAACACTTCATTAATTCCCCTGATTTAAAACACCTTTGGAACAGCAACAGAAGTGGCATGTCTGTGACAGTGAGCTGGAAAGCAAATCAGAAAAGCCTGGATTATTTGTGTTCTCCTTTGAACACAATTATTTCAATAAATATGATTTTTTTTCCTTGCTCTTTCAATCCTGAGGAAGAGCAGGATGGCATGAAGCTTTTCTCTCCTTGGGGGAATGTTCCTCTGGGAGGTCAAAGGCAGAAGATCCTTTCCTGCACAGCCCTTATCAAGGACCCAGGGTGTTTGTTTTTTAGCAAAAGTGCTTTTCCTCTCAACCATTCAACAGGCATTTCAGCTACATGCAGGTAAATGAAGAGCGAAAATTAAACCAGGGCTAAGAAAAAATTCTCCATCCCTGAATATTAGTCCCTTCACACTTCTCAGTGTTCAATATTGCAGCCCCATCAGTTTCCTGGTCAGCCATGGTATCTTTCAGGATTGTGAAGCACATACAAACAGGACAGGAGAGACCAAAATTGTTCCTAATGCAAAAATCAACTGGGGAGAAAATCATAACCTTTCACATCAGTCTCAGGCATCATAAGAAAACAGCAAAAAGAAGATGTAATTCAGTTCTGTTTTCCTTCACAAACAGCCCTTAAACTTAAGCACTACCTGTGCTGATTTACCTGGGAACATCAATTAAGCACACTGCTTTGCTGTTTGCCTATTAGTCCAATTACTTCATTAGACAGAAGGGTTTTAGCAAGGGAGCCTTGAGAGGTTCAGTACAGGTAAGTCGGAAAAGCTCAAAAGCATTAATGCCATGCAACCCTTGTTCAGGAGACAGCTGCTGAGGAAGAGTCTCCAACCAAAGATCAGATCCTGGCCCCGGCACGGAAGTGGGGCTGGAACCCTCCCCTGGCTCTGCAGGGAAGTGAACATTCCTTGCTGAGCTGTGAAAGGATTCATGAGGTCTCCTTCTCACACTCGCACTTGAATACTCCATATTTACCTATGGAAAACTCCAAGTAAAGCATCACTTTGATCCCTACCAGGGCATCATCCCTGGGGTCACATTTCCTGAGGCACTTGAGGTTAAAGTCAAAGCCACCGGGTCTGATGGCTGATGACTCTTGTGGCTTTCTGAAAGTCTCTGCTTCTAGAGTCATGTGAATATTTTCAGACCTTTAGATTTGTTTTAAATTTTATTTTATTCATTTTTTAATTTCTCTTTAGGTTTCTGGCTCTTGTGGTTATAGAATCCCAGAATGATTTGGGTTGGAGGGGACCTTAAAGATCATCCAGTTTCAATCCCTTCCATGGGCAGGGACCCCTTCCACTATCCCAGGTTGCTCCAAGCCCCATCCAACCTGGCCTTGGACACTTCCAGGGATGGGCCAGCCACAGCTTCTCTGGGCACCCTGTGCCAGGGACTCACCACCCTCACAGGGAAGTATTTCTTCCTAATATCTCATCTAAACCTGCCATCTTTCATGTTAAAACCTTTATCCCTTGTCCTGTCACTCCATGCCCATATAAAAAGTCCCTCTCCCTCCATTCCAGAAGCCCTTTTAAATTATGGGGAAAGGCTGGGAAACTCAATATTTATGTAATAAAGGTAAGTTATTAAGCACTGATAGTTTTTGGGTTCCGGAGGAGAGGATGTTGAGTACTTCCTCTCCTTTATCCAGAAATCCTGCAGAGTGGCTGCTCCCACCAAAATCCCAGTGTGTCCCTTGGTTCCTTCCCTCCCACACATGAGACTTGAGGTCCCTGCCACGAAGGGGTTCCTGTCCAAGACACTGCTCAGGCAATCCCAGCTCAGCTCCCTCAGGCTCCACCACAAGGAATTTGCCTGTCTGGAAGCATTAGGACTTCTCTGATCACAGCAGCGCAGCAACCTTCTCCCACCTTACAAAACACCTGGCAAAACATCCCTGCGAGTACAACATGGATCTGCTCCCCCAGCTGTGTCCAACACGGGGGTCCCAGAGCAGGAAAGAGGCTCTGAATGTAGGTGGGAAGAGGGGAGAGGGGACATGAGGAGGGGTCCCCTTCAGGGCATGAGAGTCGACTGCCTTTGAAAGGCAACCTGAGCAGCTGTTTAGCTCAAGCAGCCAATTTTTCCCTCTTGCTTGCACTTTCATGGAGTGTTTGGTCTGTCTCGGCAGAGAGCTTTTATTGCTGAGATGGTTACTTCAGCCTTGTCTCAATTTGCTTTTAGACTAACAAGCAATGTAGCTGCAAATTAAAAAGATGGAAAACAACAATAACCAAAGCTCTGCCTCTCTCCCCGTCCCTCCTCCCTTCCAAGAGGACGCTGGAAGATTGAAAAGTGAGTCATTGAAAGATCTTTCTAGGTCATGGAGACCTTTTCCTAATGCACTGTGAATAGAGGGAGGAAGGGTTTGTGATCGCTGGGCAGGGACCTGGGCTCAGATCTCCACTTGGCTACAGGCTCACAGCGTACTTTGCATCTATTAATTACAGAACTCCAGGGGATTAATTTCTACAAAATGGGTTAAATGATTCCCCTCTTTCCTGTCTGGCTGCTCTATTTAGAAGGTCACGTCTTTGGGGCACAGATTGCCTTTCTGGGGAGAGGACAACCCCAGGCACCCATGCTGCACTCCTCAGCAGGCTGTGAATCACAGCCACAATGAACAGCATGAACCACAAGAGCACAAAACACCATCCCCTCACCCCAAACCACCATTCTTTATATTTTCAGCCAGAAGAAATTTCACTTTTTGGCATTGCAGTCACACTGTTTGTAACTGGGGTGGTTGAACTATTTGTAGGAAGGGCTGTTTTCTGAGGGAACACAATCCTGGTATCTAAAGGAGGATCATGCTTTGAGCACGGACTCTGTTATGAACTCAAGGAAATTATGAGCTCAAGGAAAAATTCAGTTGGGATCCATTTTTGGTAAAAAAGGGAAAGAATTTGAAGCTACAAATCCTGGCTTCAGGTCAGTTTTCCATCCCTGCAGAAGCAAACAGTGGAAACAACCAAGGGAACATCACAATGGCAGCTGAGCATGAGATGGGTGTGAGTTGGACAGAGGAAGTGGGACTACTTAGGAAAACATGAAAGGCATTAATAGGTTAATGGGCAGGAGTGTGGAGTTAAAATATTAGATGGCTGGGAAAAACTCCCTAAACAGTCTCCTGGATATTTGACTGTTTTCAAAGGGAAATGCTGGAAACAGCTGTTCCTGGAGATATTTTTGACTTTGGGGGGGCCAAATGTTATAGGACACGGTGAAGGGAATATTTGCACTAGCTGGGAGGGACAGCTCTTTCCCATGTGTTTTTTATCTGCTTTGCTCCTCTCCCAGTAACATTTTCTCCCTTCTTGGCTTTGAACGTGACGCAGCAGATACCCCACAGGATAGAGAAACATCCTGAGGGAGATTCATAACCCTCCACATGCCTCAGAAGTGGAGTTTCCAGCATGCTGGGCCTCAGGACAGCATCACTCTTGGGCTGGGCCATGGAGGTTGCTGATGGATCTAAAGCCTCAGTCCTCTGCACATGGGACAGACCAGAGAAGCTGAAGAACAACCATAGAATGGTTTGGGTTGGAAGGGACCTTAAAGATCATCTCATTCCATTACCCTGCCATGCAGGCAGGGACACCTTCCACTATCCCAGGTTGCTCCAAGCCCCATCCAACCTGGCCTTGGACACTTCCAGGGATGGGGCAGCCACAGCTTCTCTGGGCAACCTGTGCCAGGGCCTCAGCTCCTTACAGGGAAGAATTTCTCTCCAACATCTAACCCAAATCTACCCTCTGTCAGTTTGAAACCATTCCCCTTTGTTCTGTCACTCCAGACCTTTGTCCAAAGTCCCTCTCCAGCTCTCTTGGAGCCCCTTGGGGCACTGGAAGGAGCTCTAAGGTCTCCCTGGAGCCTTCTCTTCTCCAGGCTGGACACCCCCAGCTCTCCCAGCCTATTTTATAGCAAAGCTTCTTCAGCCCTGTGATCAACTTAATGGTCTCCTCTGGAGTTGTTCCAACAGGTCCAAGTCCTTCTTGTACTGGGGTCCCAAGAGTTGGATGCAGAGATGCCTCTGAATGGGATCCTGATGACTGTGTTAGGGAGAAAGGGAAACCTGTGAGAACAGAGAGCATTTGCAATCCTTCACCTCTTCTTGTGCACAGCCACTGCACAACCAGTGCTGTGCATCCAACACACCCAGTTCAGCATCTCCTCCCAGGAAGGGGACACAGGTTTTTGAACCCTGACTAACTCCCTGTGTCAAGAAAGAAGGAGCACCTTTATTTTTATGGTGGTTGAATGAGACATGGAACACTGAACTCGTGTTCCGAGACAGCTTCACCGTCCCTGCAAATCTCAGCATCAACTGGGATCAGCAAACAGAGCTTAAAGGGACTTGAGGATTATCCAAACCATTCTCTGTGCTCAAAGCCAAGACCCTGCATGCCCCTGTTATTCCCAGCTATTCCAAATATCAGTTGTTCCTTGCTTTTTGAAGACCCAGTGTTAAAAGCCTCCAATTCTCCTGCATTTTTCCCCCCTATTCCTGGATTTTAATTAAGTTATTTGGACAGCAGGTACATTTTCTCTCACTTCTGTTTTTTCTCTATTCTTCTCGAGGATAGAAGAAAAACAAGGAGAGACACAGGGTTTTTTAATTGTCCGAAGATGCCACTGACAAATTGGTTAGTTTTTACTGACTCTCAGTTTCACTGCCGTGGGCTTTTTTTTCCTCCTACAGAAGAAAAGGCCATGCCAGAGGAATATTTATAAGCCTGCACAATGGGGAAATGGCTTGTAAAAGTATCTACAGCAAAGCACAGCACAGACATGTCTATTTGCTAAGGAGCAGGACCAAGTTACTGAATCTTGGGAGCCACTGATGTATGCAGTAATAGAGTGAAATCAAGCTCCAGAATAAAATGTGCAGTCAGGCAGAGACCCGAATGAAATGCCATTGCAGGATACAAATGAAAAATTATCAAAGGATAAAATGAAACCCATCAAAACACAATGTCCTTCACTTTGTTGTTTTTATTCTAATTCAGAAACATTTGGGTTTCATCTCCAGCCAGGCCCTAAACAGAGGCAGACTTGCATGTTGCATTTCAGGCGTTCCTTCCTCACTCTTTTGTTCTTCTATTTTTCTTTTTAATTCCATTTTTTAAGTGAATCCTAAAAAGGAAAAAAAAAAAAAAATTCTGCCTTGTTTCTAATCTGAGCAGTTTGCCCTTTGCCTGCAGGCTCAGCCCTCAAACCCCAACCCATAGTCAGGCCTTGCTCTCTGACCTCCCACTTCCCTGTGGCTTCGCCTGGAGCATCCTGGTGTTAAGTCCAGAGCCTGGGCTGGGACAGGAGGGGCTGTGTGAGAGACATATTCAGGTTTTCTCTCCTGAGAGGAGAATCCACCTGGTCCCCATTATCTCTTTCTCCTTCGCCCTCCAACAGTGCAATGTTTAAAAGTGTAATTGCCCCAGTTTTAAACACTCACAAGTGGTTTTTCCCTTGCCATAGATGCCAGCTGCATAGATCTGTTACTTACTGAATGACCAAGCTCTCTGCTCTAAGAAATCACCTCCCTGCACTCTTGAAGGGACTTGCAGAGAGGAATGCAGTGACTTTTTAAACCATTATGCAGTGGCTTTTTAACTCATTCTGCAGTGATTAGGCTGAATCCTTAATTGAAACACAGGATTTCCAGGACTGGGCACCAGCCTTGTAGCACTAACAGACATTGCTGCTGACTCCCTGGGGCAAGGAGAGGAAAATTAGCTGTGTTGTACTATCAGAGAAGGCAAATTATTTCCTAGAGGTGATTTAGCTAATCAAGCACATTCAGAAGGTGCAGATGTCCTTTCTGTGCATCACCCAGGATGCAGGCTCAGGGCAAGCCATGCTTGAAATGATGGCAAGCAGCTCTGGAGCCATGGTGTGGGTGCTTTTCATAGGTATTTGTGTCTGTGTTACAAGTGCTGCCTGCTGCACCTGCACGCGGTGTTCCTGAGGAGAGACAACCGTGGGAGGGGTTCGGGGAGATGGCTCTGGATCCTTGGCTGTGCTGATCTGCTGCCTCACCAGGAGGTAGCCACCACTGGGGTTTTGCAGGGATATTTTGCGGGGGAAGTTCTGGCACCGGGTTTGTCCATTGGCATTGTAAGATGGGAGGAGACTGAGATCATCAGGGCAGAGGCCTGGTGAGACGTAGCCTGAAGCACTGAGGGTTGGTGAGCAAACCCAAAGAGATTTCAGAGATTTAGAATGTAGATTTATGTTAGATGTTAGGAAGAAATTCCTCCCTGTGTGGGTGGGGAGGCCCTGGCACAGGTTGCCCCAGAGCAGCTGTGGCTGCCCCATCCCTGGAAGTGTCCAAGGCCAGGTTGGATGGGGCTTGGAACAACCTGGCCTACTGGAAGGTGTCTCCATTCATGGCAGGAGATGGAACGGGTTGATCTTTAAGGTCCCTCCCGAGCAAAATATTCTGTGAATCCATTATTCTATCTTTCTGTTGTTTTGGGGGAAAAATCTGTTACAGAAAGTGGGGAGGTTTCCCAGTCTGACTGCTGAAGAAAGCCCAAAAATTGATGTCCGTCAGACACAAGAAAACATGGAAAGGATCTGATCAGCACATCTTTTTCCAGCAGTAACTCAGACCAGCCACGCTACAATTCACCACAGAAAATCTCTGTTGAAATTCAGGGTTAGAATATGTGGAGTTAATTCCCATGAAGGTTTTATCCTCGGGGCATTCAGAAACATCACCCCACAAAGTTCCCAACTGCCACCTCTCTTTAAACCTGCTTCTTCAAATCTTATTTTTCCACAGTCATTTCCTAGCCCTTCTAGCTGAGACATTCAGATATTGTGTTCTTTTTGACCACACGGATCATTTCAAGCACATATCATTGCGTTGCTATGGTTATATTAGAATTGCAGTTTGCCTTTGTATTTGATTCAAACTCGAAATGGGTTCTTCCTACAGAACCAGTTTTCTAATATAGAGATATCACAATTGTGGGTTTTGTTTTTTTTTTTTTTGGAGCCAGTATCAAACATCATTTCAACATTTCCATGTAATAGAAGGGCTGATGTACCCCAGTCAGCGCAAAATTCAATTCAACCTCTGAAGGAAATTTTGCAATCAGTTAAAATTTAGCTGCTTAACTTTTAGATGAGTAAAATTAGAGAAGATGAACGCTGGTTGAAGCACTGAAAATATAATATTTCCAGGAGAGCACACTCTTGCAAGAGTACATAAGCTGAGTGGTGAACATCTGTTGCAAAATGGGTTTTGGGGTCAAACTATTTAAGCCCCTTTCATTTGGGTTGATTTCTTAATTAATACAAGTTCCAGCTTCGGATATGGGAGAAAGACCAATTTTTGTGAGAGATTCAAAATTCTGTTCCTTCCTGCTAAGGTGAAAATACTCACAGGAAGTAGCTGTGAGACTCCTGCAAACTTTCTGTAACAAAGCTCAAGCAAAATGTGAATTGGTAAACCGATCTTGTAGACCCGAAATTAATCTGAGAGAAAGATACCAATAAAAATCTAAACCCCTTTAAGAATCAGGTTTAAAATTAAGGGTAAGAGAGCAGATTTTAAGCACCTTTCTTGTACATCATCCTGGGAAGAGAAAGAAATATAGAAGCCTCACTACTGAGAGTTGTTGCCCATCACAAAAACCTTCCTTGTTGCCTGGACAGCACCCTTCCATCAGGAATAGGAGATGCAAGGCCATCATGTTTCATCTGCCTGCTTGTCTGGGACTGGTTATCCACCATCCTGAGTCCCTGAGCAGGGCTGCTCCATCCCAGGGTCTTTGGAGAGTGACCCTTGAGGCTCTTGGGGACTCCCTTCCATGCCTGAGGGTGGCCCTGGCANGGGTGCTGAGGCCCTGGCACAGGTTTCCCAGAGAAGCTGTGGCTGCCTCACCCCTGGGAGTGCCCAAGGCCAGGTTGGACGGGGCTTGGAGCAACCTGGGATAGTGGAAGGGGTCCCTGCCCATGGCAGGGGGTGAAACCGAATGATCTTTAAGACCCCTTTAAGACCCCTTGCAGCCCAAACCATTCTATGATTCCATGATGACTGGTGCAGTGCAAAACCCCAGCCCTCCTTCTCTTCCATCATTCCAGCTCCGGGGTGTTCAGCACCGTCACCTCCAGTCCCAGCCTCCCTGGAGACCCTCTTTTGGGATCACTCCCGGGCGTGGAGATGTGAAATAGGGGGAATCCGTGCAGTAGGCACGCTCAAGGCAGTGCTGCTTTATTCCTTCCCCCGTCTCCCTCTCCTCCTTTCCAGCCAGAACGAACACCCAGCTCCCGATGCACGGGCTTCTCCTGCCCTCAGCTGGCCGCGCTCCGCAGTGCAAAGTGCCCGGTGTCCAAAATCCCAGCCACCCCGGAGTCAGCTCGGTTTGGCTGGAAGAGCCGGAGGCTTCACCTCAGCATCTCTCAAGGAGCGTTTGATGCCGTCCCTCTCTCCAAACTTGAACGGAGGCACAGTCAGTGCTGGGAGCATCAGGGCAGAGAAAGGCTGAGCTTCTCCATGGTGGTCTGTGTTAACTCGTAACTACAGCTTCACAGTCAGCAGGGAAAGCACTGGAAATGCAGAAAGACTTTATAAAACAGAGGTTTGGTTTGTAAAACATTGATGGTAAACAGGGCAAGAGTGATTTACCCTTGATGTGGGTGGCGTGGGCTCCCAGAACAAAGGGCACTGAACTGGGTGGGATCAACTCCCAGGCAGAAGGAAGGAGAAAATTCCTTCGACAAAATAGGTTATATAATGAGGTGAGTTACTCTGGCACTTCAGTCAAAGAATCACAGAATATCTTGAGTTGGAAGAAAACCACAAGGACCATCAGCCCAGCTCCTGTCCTGCACAGACACCCCAACAATCCCACCCTGTGCATCCCTGGGAGCGTTGTCCAAACACTCCTGGAGCTCTGGCAGCCTTAGGGCCATGCCCATTCCCTGGGGAGCCTGTTCAGTGCCCCACCACCGTCTGGGGGAAGAACCTTTTCCTGACATCCAACCTAAACCTCCCCTGGTGCAGCTCCATGCCATTCCCTCAGGAATATCACTCAGATCATGAATACATTTACAGCAATACTCTTATTTAGTGTCACTATGATGCCATAGGACTAAGAGGACATGGTGTAATCCCCTGGCTGGTTGTGAGTCCACATGTAAGTTAGTTTAATGATAACAAAGTGTCTTAAAAATGGTGTTTTTAAGAGCAGATCCCTGGGAAAATGGAGGTGTCTTTCTCGTGGATTTTGCCATGCTGGGTTCTTCAGAAAACTTGCCAACTTAGGTTTCTTCAATAAAAAGTTTTCGTGGGTTGTTTAGTGAAAGGAACACTGTAAACACCACCGAGTCAAAAATCAATAATGACAACATCTTCAAGCAAGCCCCTCAGGGCTCATTTGCTTTCCTCACGGATCTTGGTGCAAGCCTTCCCCCCGTGCCTCAGTTTCCCTCACCTGTGAAATGAAGATGTTCTTCTGCTTCTCTTGTGAGCACACCTGGGTAGCCAGTGGAGACCTGGCCTGGGTCTGCCTTTTCTAAGGACTCTCACACCTTCTCCAGATGTGCAATGGATTGAGGCTCATCCCTGGCTGGTTCCTCATTTCTACAGAGAACTGATGCTTTTTCCTCCTACACAGACCTCAGCTGGATCAACCACAGCGGAGTCTGACAGAGAAGGGTCCCTGCATTCAGCTGTGCTGTTTGGTCACCCTTTTTAACACCACCAGGCATCTCTGCAAAGGAACAGGAACGTTGTTGTGCAAGAAGCAGCTGAGGTCCGTCCCTGCAGCTTCCCAGTCTGGGGTTGTCACCAAGTTGAGGACAATGTTTAGCAGTATACAAGGAGTCAGAGGTGACAGGCAGGAGTGGTTGTAACTGTGTCCCTGGTCCCCTCTGACAGCACTTCTTGCTCTCCTGAAGATCTCAGAGCTGGAAGTGAAGGGAGAAAATTTAAAGATGCCTTTGGAGAAAACACGGCAGGAGAGGGCTGCTAAGGAGAGGAACAAAAACTGTTCCATCTTGAAAAGTAAAAACACTGCCTGGGGATGCCATGAGAATCCTCCCAGTGGGGACACAGCTGAATTTTCTCCAAACCAAGGCTCCTCAGGAGCATTTTTTTTCCTGTGAGGGTGCTGAGGCCCTGGCACAGGTTGCCCAGAGAAGCTGTGTCTGCCCCACCCCTGAAAGTGTCCAAGGCCAGGTTGGGCGGGGCTTTGAGATGGAGCTTTGAAGGTGTCCCTGCCCATGGCAGGAACTTGCAACTAGATTCTTTAAGGTCTCTTCCATCCCAAACTCTTCTGTGGTTCTGTGGGTTATGGAGGTTTTTCCCAGGTCTATTTTCAAGAGTACACCAGGACATAACAAGGCAACAGCAAAGGCAGAGTTTGCACAGGAGGTTCAATAACTTTGGGAACATGAGAAGGTTCCTGTGACCTGAGCAAGTGTCCTCATCATAGGCACCTGCTGAAACGTGATCTTACTTTGCTTTGGGAAACTCCTCCAATGTTTTTGTTTGTGGTTTGGGGTTTTTTTTTGTTGGCTTTTCTTTTATTTTAATTCAACCAACACTGACTCAGAGAGTTTCTTTCCTAGATTAACTCTGGGAGAAGGCTGTTCCTTCACTCACCTCTTCAATCCCCAGTGCTTCTAGCTGGAATGCAAATGTGACCCAGGGAATGCCCCTCCAGAGTTTATCTTTCCCAGGGAATCCCCTAAACTTGGGAAAGCCAGATGTTGGAAAGGGATGTTTTGTTAAATCTACCACACGAGGGCAGCCTCTCCCACCTTCCCATGTTAAAAATCCTCCCAAATCCAGGATAAAAGGCTCTTTAGTTTGTTTGAAGTCCCTTAGTGAATATATTGCTGTGGTGACACTGGCTGCTGGCTGATTTTCAAGGAGAGATGCACAAACAGTTGGACTCGATGATCTTAAAGTTCCCTTCCAACCTAAACGATTCTATTATTCTATAAAATATGGTTCTATTACATTAAAAAAAAAAAAATCATAGGTCTTCCAAAAAGGATGCCTGGAGCCATAGGAGTATGGCTTAAGGACAGAATGAAAACACTCCCACGCCTCAAACCGTGACCACTGAAAGCATGGGGTTAAAACAAACGTAATTACTGTAATGACTGATGAGTCGTGGGGTGTGTAACACCGAGTTCCTGGGCAACTCATCTCCAGCAGGCACAAACCTCATTCTTCTGGCTCTTACATCAAGAGCCACCACGTACAGCAGATAAATAAAAGCTGATTTTTGCAGCCCAGCTGTAGCAGCACATTTATCAGCTGCTGTTTGATGGAGGCACTGCTGGATGGGGAGAGAACTTCTCACTGAAGGCATTGAATTACACACATATTTTGCCCTGGGTAGTTCTTTTCTTGATTTGTGCACTCACATCCCGGTGGAGGTAAAAAATCTGCCTTTCCAGAGCAGAGAGCAAGAGAAAGAGCCAACGTGGTTTCTTCCAGTGGTCATAGCACTGCTAGAACCCTGCTGTGTCCAAGCTCTGGATGCCAGCCTCGCCGTCAAAATCTCTGGAGAGAGGAGGAACAGCAGTGACTATCATTAAGTAAATTAATTTCTATGTACATTCTTTAAGGATTGGTCCCAGATTTCTCCCTGGGGGGTCTTGAAAGAATTTGATGAAGTGTTATGCTTAAGCTGTGTGTGTATGATTAGCCCCTGGAAGAATTCCTCCTTCCCCTCTCCAGAGAGAAAGGGTGTTTTCCCATGAACGGAGCCTTCATCTAGCAAAGCACTCAGCATCCTCCTGTGCTTGCCACAATCCAGACACAGCAGATTGGCCTAAAAGACCAGAGCCCAACCTGATGAACTACCACAGTATCATCTGACAGTGTGTGGAAGCTGAATTCGTGCAGAAAATCAAGCTTTGAGCTTGATTCCCCAATGCCTCAGCTCTGCAGACTGTCCCAGCAAGTTAATCAGGAAGATTATCAATTTACACCCACTTTGCTTGAACATGAGCAATTGACTATCAGAGCAGTAGTGAATTTGGCACCAGCCTGAACATATTAAGCAAATTAAGAGCTGGGGTAAAAATCATTATATCTGACAGAGCAATTTGTGCATCAGAAGATGGTGTGCTTTTAATTCGTTGACAAGAAGGAGGAGAAAAGGGGGAGCATCCATTTGCTGCAAACCCAAAGATAAGTGGGTGTGGCTTACTCTGGTGCCAACTCTGCCAAATAAGAAATAAATTATCAGGCAACTGGCACAGATAGATAAACATGCAAAAGAATAATTGGCAGTTTATGGCAGAGAGATTCGTTCTCTTATCCTGGCACCATGCTGAGGGAAATTGTGGCATGGAATTGAAAGCAGGTTAGCTCAGGACACCCCAGGAATGGTTTGTTCAGCATGAAAGAATAGCTTTGAAAATCTCTGCTACTTGACACCCACATGACTCAACCAGGTTAAATCTGGAGGGGACCATGGCATGGAGAGATCTCCAAGGCGGGAGTAAAGGCTGAGTGATGGAAAGCTGAATATTGGCATTCCCTTTGATCCAGACTGGGACCTCACACGAGGGAGATGACAGCCTGAATTCCACCTTACCTACCCTCTATCTGTGTGGGAGGACATCGATCAGCCTGAGATCATGGAATTCTAGAACCACAGAATGGTTTGGGTTGGAAGGGGCCTTAAAGATCATCCAGTTTCAAACCCTTCCACGGGCAGGGACCCACTATCCCANCCTTCCACTATCCCAGGTTGCTCCAAGCCCCCTCCAACCTGGCCTTGGACACTTCCAGGGATGGGAACTTCCAGCCACAGCTTCTCTGGGCAACCTGTGCCAGGGCCTCACCACTCTCACAGGGGAGAATTTCTTCCCAATATCTAACCTAAATCTCTTGTTTAAAAACATTCCCCCACGTCCTATCACTATCTGCCTGTGCAAAATCACTCTCCCTCTTTTCATAAGCCTCCTTTAAGTACAAGAAGGCTGCACTGAGTTCTCCCCAGAGCCTTCCCTTCTCCATGCTCAACAACACCAGTTCTCTCAGCCTGCCAAGATAAATATTGCGCCTCTGCTTCAGCATTACAGAAGTAAATTATTACTTAAGACCTACTGTGTTCACAGGTACTTCATCACTTTGAATAGGCTCTGTAAGTTGGGATAGATCTAGATAAAGCAGATAAATTTGGAGTTAGAGGGAAAAAAAGCAAATTCATGGGTTACTGTACCACCATCGTGAAGGACATGGAGGACAATTCATCAGCCTGCCCAACAGAGCAGCTTCTAGACATCTTCTTTAATCCTCTGCCCTTTTTTTTATGCTGTTCTTTCAAGTCTGAGACCCCACTGAGGACTGCTTTCAGCCTACAGTGCCATGACAGGAAATTTCTGTGAGGGTCGATGCAGAAGTGTCCTCTGACAAAGAGGACACAGGACTCTGCCGTAGCAGCTCTCTGTGCTACTCTTTTGATTTAGGGGATAAAACAACCCTCAGAGGTTAATGTTCTTTCTGGAGGGATGGCAAGCAGCAAGGGGACTTTGATGAAAGGTGCCTCAAAGGCTCTGCAGTACCAGGGGCTATGAAAGAGCACAGTTGAGTCGGACAAGACACCAGCAAGTTCAAACCAAGCTGCCCTGGGAGTGGGAGCTTCCCCTCAGCTCACGGTGATCTGAGAGGTCTGAGCTGCTCCTACTTGGCCAGGGGTTTTCTCCTGCACTCAGGGCTTGTAAGATGTTCATAAGGGGCAGGCAGGGATGGCTGGGTATAGAGCAGCTGCTGAGATGTGATGCCTCAGAAAGCAGAGGGCACGGCAGAGGAGACTGGCCACCAGCTGGTTTATTTTTCCAGTCCTGAATAATGATCTTGAAAAAATTCCATCCACCTTTCTCAGACAGGCTGAGAGAATTGGGTTATTCAGCCTGGAGAATAGAAGGCTCAAGGGAGGCCTTAGAGCCCCTTCCAGTATGTAAAAGGGCTCCAAGAGAGCTGGAGAGGGACTTGGGACAAGGGATGGAGAGGGAGAACAAGGGGGAATGGCTCAATGCTCTCAGAGGCCATTTCCAACCTTAATAATTTTACGGCATGTGTGGTGTGGGCATTCCCAGACACTCCCACTGCTGGGAAGGGATATCCGGAGGATGCTGCTGATGTTGGCATGGTGGGATGGGGTTGGGAAGGGCCAGCTTCTGTTCTCTGGTGGCCATTCACAGATCTGCTTCCTCATGCTGAACGATGGAGGCTCAAACAGCTCCATGGTTTTTATAGACTCACAGAATGGTTGGGGTTGGAAGGGGCCTTAAAGATTTCCTCGTTCCAACCTCCTGCCATAGGCAAGGACACCTCCCACTAGACCAGGTTGCTTGGGACCCCATCCAACCTGGCCTTGAACATTTCCAGGGAGGGGAATCCACAGCTTCTCTGGGCAACAAGAAAGCCAAGGTTTCCCTTTTCCTTCATCTCCTGACACCAAAGGAGAGAAGTTGATCATTTTTCTGCTTCTGTGGCCAACATCCTTCTCTTCCCCATACTGGCACCTCAGCTGGGAGGAGAAGGCCTCTGGAGCTGTACTGCCTTAGGAAGCATCTAAAGCTCCTCCAAATCACCTCAAAGACACATTGAAGCTACACAGACCTCCAAAGAGAGCTCCTTCTTTTAGGAGAAGCTGGCTCACTCTCAATGCCAAAGGAGGTGGCAAATGAAGAAAGAAAACAGCTGTAACTTTGTAAACTGGTAAATCACCAAAGACCTGACAGAGAAGGGAAAAAAAATACAAGGCAAGAACCCAACATGGCCTTTTTGGTTTGCAGATAAGCACAGAGTTTGGCAGGAAGGAGATTAGGGCTTTTTCCAGTCCACCTCGCAGTCGATAATCCCCACAGCAACAGAGCTCTGGGTCGCACACAGGCACACATGTTCCCCTGCAGAAAATGGGAAAGAGCAGAGGGACAGAGGGACAGGGCAAGGGACAGCTCATGATTAACTCTGCTGACGCTACGGGAAGGTCCTGACTGATCCCCTCCACACACCTCACTCTTCCAGCAAGGCTGTCCTCTGGAGAAGCATTTTTTCTGTCTTTGCCAGTTCAAAGCTTTTTGAACCCCTGCAATGCTCCTTGGGAAACTCCAGCCTCCCTCTATCAGCTCTTGCCACCAGCCAAGAGTCATTATGATTAATGACAGTAGAAACTGCCAATTGCAGACACGAAGAATTAAGTTGTCACCAACATTTAAAAATCAACATTCGACCATGGGAAGGATGGGGGAGGGAGGTGACTGTTGTACGATATCTGCAGCCTCTCACTCTCTCCACAGTTCCTCCTGGGGTGGCCTAAACTCATTCTGAAAAGAAGTGTAAAAGAAAAAAATCTACATTAAAAATTAATAATTTTAATATCAAAATAATTTTGTAAATAATTTAAATTATTACATTTCTAAGAAGGCCATGCCTCATGTCACTGGAGATGGCCAGTGTCCTGCCAGACACCCAACTGCTCCTCAAAGGATGCAGGTCTCCCCTGGGTCCTGTGTCACCTCTGCCAGTCCTGTGTGGACATTGCAGGTGCCCTGGGACATCTCCAGTGACACCAGTTCTGTTCAAGCAGCTTGGTCAAGTCCCTGCAGTCCTTCCTGGGACACAGACACTGAGGAACCGAGTGAGGAAGAACAAATGTCACCCAGGTAGCAAGTGGCAGGATGAGAGGAAATGGCCTCAGGTTGCACCAGGGGAGGTTGTGGTTCAATATTAGGGGGAAAAAAAAAACATGGAAAGGGTTGTAAAGCACTGGAAAAACCTGCCCAGGGAAGTGGTGGTGTCAGCATCCCTGGAAGTGGTCAAAAACCATGTGGATGTGGCACTTGAGGACATGGTTTAATGGTGAAGGCGGTCATGGTGCTGGGTTAATGGCTGGACTTGGTGGTCTTTTCCAACCTTAATGATTCTATGAGTCTGTGAAATGGAAAGGACCAGGGATGGTGGATAAACACAGCAATAAATTCAAGCAGAGGGAATTGGAAGGAGATACAGAGCAAAATGTCCCCCTGCTCCCTGAAACATCTCCCCACTGTCCACCAGGGATGAGCCTGGGGATGCAGGAGGTCGGAGGTAGCAAAAATCCTCTAAAATCAAGCATCTTTCTCCAGGATGTGTGCTCAGGGCTGGGGGATGAAAAGCAAAAGACCTCACGTCTCCAGGGATCATCTCCTAGAAAAAGTGTAACTCAAAGTTGAGAAGTGCAGCCAGAACTGCAGGAATTTCCTAAGAAGGCGTTTGTCCCACCTCTGAAGTCTTTGTGCCTCCCACTTCCACTGCAAACATGGGGGGATGGACCCTCCAAAGCCCCTCCTGTCCATTCCCACATGCCTTGGCCATGGTGAAATTCCCACCCCTACAGCCCAGAGTGACCTGAGGAAGCTTCATTCCATCATTCCTCACATCCCTGACTTCCACAGGTGAAAGATGAAGCTGAGGCAGGGAAGGGGAGTGCGGACAGGGCCTCCCCTTCCACAGTGGGGGGTGTTTTCCTATCGGGAGCTGATTAGATTTGGGCAGAGCGCTCCATCCCAGAGCGTTCCTTGCAGGGGGGTCTGCCAGGGGCCGTTTGTGAAGTGAGAAGGGAGGGGTGGCCCCCGTGACAGGGACAGGCTGTGGGATGTCGGGTCACACTCCATCCCCGGAGCAATCCCAGCCCTCCACAATGCACAGATGGCTCCTTTCCGTCATCTGACCTCATTGTTTAATCTGACCTGATCCGGTGCTCTAATCTAACGTCCATTTTAATCACCACCACCGAGCTGGGATTGTTTCCCTGGGCTCCACCCTGAATTCCTTCCCTCCGAGGGCACACGCACAGCCCGGACCCATGGTCCATCTGAGGGGACACCCTCAGCTGACTCCTGTGTGGGGATTGCTCGCAGCTCACGCAGAGGAAATGCTGCTGCTCGCAGCCATCACTGCAATAAAAGGGCATTTCCATTTCATCAAGTCGGCACAGGTTTCTCCTATAGCTGCTCCCAAGGGCTTCTAAGACTCTTGGCAATTTTTGATAGATGCTTTTGTAGTGTTTCGAGGGCCCTTAAAAAAGATCTGCTGGTTAGGGAAACAGCCTTTGTCACAAGACTGTAATTATAGAATCACAGGATGGTTTGGGTTGGAAGGGACCTTAAAGATCATCCACTTCCATCCCACTGCCATGGGCAGGGACACCTTCCACTCAACCAGGTTGCTCCAAGTTTCATCCAACCTGGCCTTGAACCCTGCCAGGGATGGGGCAGCCACAGCTTCTCTGGGTTTGCATCATGACTCTGCCCTGGTTAAGTCACTTAGCCTTGGTGGCAGCACCTAAAGCGTAGGAAGCTTTTCCCAGCTTCCTGCTCTGCATTGTGTCCTGGTCCTGCTGTGGCTGTCAGTTCAGACAAAGGCATCCAGAGGTGATTCCCTGTCCATCCTTGAAAGGCAGCACACAGCACAGCCCCAGGGAAGCTGCAGTGCTCTCCAGTTGCCTGTTTGCAGATTAAGATCTCCTCGCCTCAGTTCTCCCTCTTTGAAAGTCCCAGCCCAGCCTCTCCAGGTCTAAATCCACGGGTAGCGCAGCAAAGTAGAAATGGGCAAGCACAACATGCAGCTGAGCAGAGCTGCAGACACTGATGAGTCCCAGATTGCTTCACCCCAACCAGCTCTCAGCCAGCTGCAGGACTCGTGCTGGTGCTGCCTGTGCCCGGGCAAGCACAGCCACACAGACACACACACACATCCACCCCTAAAGCCAGAAAGGGTTTGTTCCACACAGTCCCCCCTGCCTGCAGCCTCAGAGGGTGGGAAGGGGCCTGGAAGGGTCACGCAGTCCATGACATCCCCGCAAGGCAGGATCAGCTCTCCTCTGGCCCTGCTGACAGATGTTTGTGTAACCTGCCCTCAGAGACCTCCTGTAAAGGAAGGCCACGTCCTCCCCCCAAGCCATCTCCTCCTCCTCTCTCTGGGGTAACTCCGAGGATTTTCCCACGCTGTCTGATTTGCACTGCATCCCCCCGAGCTGCGGAGAGCCCCTCTGCTCTCTGAAAAGGCAGTGGCTGCAGCTCTTTTCCCAGACTGAACAAGTAGAAAGAATTTGCTGATACCTTTGCAGAGTGGGAAAAAAAATCCATTCCGGGCTGTCTTTGCTTCACATCAACACACAGCCCCTAATTCACAGCCCTGTCAGCATCTGGGAGAGGATGTGGCTCTGCCAGGACCTGTCTGGCAGCAGAAGTGCTCCCAGCTCTTGCTCTCTCACAGCACAAGGGAAGATTCCCTGCAATCTGATGGTGAGAAGTGAGAATAAAATGTTACTTCTTTTCTGTTGCTACCCCAGGCTAATCTGGGATGACACTCAGTTGCCTTGTTCCGCACACTTTGTCCCACTGTGGTCACCCAAAATCTTCTATTTCAGTAAATTTTGCCTCCGTGTCTCCCTGCAAGACCTTATGAAAGGACACTAATAGTTCTGCTTTGTGCTCCTACAGGGAGGAGCCCTCAAGTGGGCTTTGCACAGAGAAAATCCCACTTCCAAAACACCTTGGAGTTCTCCCTCCTTTCTCCTTCCACCATGGATAATTTACTCTGGGTTTCCTCTAAGATTACAGAAGTTGTCAAGTGGAAAACAAATATTTATGCCCAGACTGATGGCTGGGGGTAAAATTTCTGTCCAGTGTTTGAGATGACCCTTTGATGTCTCGGTGTTGATCCCCACCTGCTGCTCAGGGACAGCATCTCCTCCTCCCCCTCTTTAAGTTTTGCCACTGTCTGTTTTAAGGAGACTGCTGAGACCCTGCCCAAGACATTTATTTGCTTTCTGATGGTGAAGCTGTCATATTTTGCCATTCTTCTCTGCAATCAAGTGTGCTACAACTGCAATGTAATTCTAGAAATTCAAAGACACAACGTTATTGCAGCAGCTGGGACTTTACATCAAAAACACACGTGATCAAATTGGAAAGCTTAGAAATACCAATTCTTCTATTTCCTATGGTATTACATGAACTTTCTTGCTGAAACAATTTTCATTGCAATATCCTACCAGTGAAACTGCTCCCAGATGCCTGAGCTCAGGATGCAGATTTGGCTGTGAAGCCAGGTTTCACAAATGCTCCTGGTGATTTCCTACAGAGCTTGGAAATCCTGGAGGGCTTTTTTCTGTGTCAAGTTCACTTTATTTGATTTGGTAGGCTGAAAAGCGAAAAGTAGATCTCTCAGCAGCCCTGTTTAAATGTTATTTAAATGTGCTGTCACGTTGGCCTCAGCACTGCTTGAGAAACGCTCATCTGCCCCCTTGGAAAGCTGTGGCTTCCAGGGATTGCAGACAGCAGGATGATTTCTTGGTGCAATGCACCAAGGGATTTAAATGCTATGTGCTCTTATAGTTCTGAGGCACCTCTTAATTAAGAACTGATTAAAGTTTGGGGATTATTTTGTAACATAATCACTGTTTTGCAGGGACTGGTGCTCTGCCAGGGCTGGCTGCACCAGTTACACCCTGGGCATTCAGAGATCCCAGGAATCTGGGACTGAGTTCTTTTAAAGGTAGATGGATTTCGTTTGCAGAAGGGATTTTGTACCTCTTCTTCATCTCTCAGCCCTGAGGCACAGTTTGTATCCCAGGTGTGGTAGGCAAGCTGCAAGATGTCCTTAGTTAAATCATAGAATTATGGAATAGTTTGAGTTGAAAGGGACCTTCAAAAGCCCTCTATTCCCACCCCCTGCAATGAGCAGAGTCAACTTCCACTAGATCAGGTTGGTCCAAGCCCTGTCCAGTCTGGCCATAAATGTTTCCAGACGTGGGACATCCACCACCTCTCTGGGCAACCTGTGCCGGAGTTTTACCATTCTCATTGTAAAAAACTTAAATGGAACCTCTTTTAGTTTGAAACCACCACTATCACTACAGGCCCTGATAAAAGGTCTGTTCCCAACTTTCTTATAGACCCCTTTAGGCACTGGAAGGGGCTCCAAGGTCTACCTGGAGGCTGCTCTTCTCCAGGTGAACACCCCCAGCTCTCCCAGCCTGACTCCAGAGCAGAGGGGCTGAGCCCTTGGAGCATCTCCGTGGCCTCCTCTGGGCTCACTCCAGCAGCTCCACATCCTTCTGATGGACCCCAGAGCTGGAGGCAGCTCTGCAGGTGGGGACTCACCTGAGTGGGGCAGAGAGGGAAAATCCCTTCCCTTGAGCTGCTGCCAGGCTTTGATGCCACCCTGGACACGGCGTTCCATGGGTGTAATGAGCAAACCAAGCCCTGCTCCCACAAACCACAGGAACAACTCCCCCCTTTCTCTGCCTGCTCTCATCTGATTTCAGGCCAGCCTGCCACTGCCACGCCATCCTGGCGTGTTCCCCACACCTGGGCTTGCCCGTGTCAGATGTTCAACAGCCACGGGCCCTCTGCTCCTCCCTCTGAACAACTGATGGCCTCCACTGCGGCCTCAAATCCTCTCCTAACCCGCAGCAAATGTTTTTCTCTGCTCGGCCTCCTCCATCTCGTAGTATCTGCTCTGCTCTCCCATCGCGGTGTTTATGCTCTTCAAAGAACTGAAAGCCGTTATCCTATCTTCGCCTTAGTCATAATTTGGCCAGGACTTACACATTTCTTTCTGCTTTTATTTTCTAATCTGCCCTCTAAGGTCTCTCCCGTCAGGAGTCTGGTCTCACAGGCTGCTTGGGTTTCTCTGTTTATCTTGGAGCAGGAACAACTTTTTTGAAATCCTAATAACGTGGATTTTGCAAAGCTAGCTGTGAAGCAAGAGACTTTCACACTCAACAAGCTCGCGGGTGGCAGAGTGCAAGGGGACAGCTGTGGAATGAAAAGGGATTAGAGGAGCTAAGTGGATGCCCCTGAGACATAACCCCCAGTCCCTCGAGTCCCGTCCCCAGAGGAGGGCCTGGTGTGGGCTATGCTGTCCCACCCTGATCCAAATTAGCCGGCAGGATCAGACACAGATCTTGGCAAGAAACTCTTGTGAAAACTTCATGAAAATCACATCATGAGGCTGTAGCAGGGGAGGGCAGTGCCTGCCCTGCAGACCCCGAGCTGCAGGATCAGCTTGTGCCTGAGAAATATGTCTTTTCCTGGGGCTTCCCTGGGGCTTTTCCTGAGACTGGCCTGTCAGCTGATGGGGTGCTTTAGTCTCGCCCCTTCTCAGTCAGATGTGGGATCTAGAGGAGGTCACAAAGGTGACTCAGAGGCTGGAGCACCTCTGCAGTGGAGACAGGCTGAGGAAGTTTGGGTTCATCCCAGAGAAGAAAAGGGTCCAGGGAGACCTTATTACAGACTTCCAGTACTTGAAAGGAGCTTATAAAAAAGATGGATCGGGACTTTTTACAGAGCAGATAGTGATACCACAAGAGGGAACATTTTGAAACAGTAAGAGGCCCGTGTCAGATGTTAGGAAAAGATTCTTTACTCTGAGGTGGTGAGGCCCTGGCACAGGTTGCCCAGAAAAGCTGTGGCTGCCCCATCCCTGGAGCTGTTCAAGGCTGGGTTGAACAGGGTTTGGAACAACCTGGTCTAGTGAGAGGTGTCCCTGCCCATGGCAGGGAGGGTTGGAACTGAATGATCTTTAGGTTCTGTCCAACCCAAAAATTTCTATGATTCCATAATGCCAACAGGCAAACAGGCTGGAAATCACAGCTCACCCCAGCTGGCTCTTGCCAGGGGGGCTGCTGGAGGGAAAGACGAGCAGTTGCAGCAGGAGAGAAGGAGGGAACCAGCTCTGCCAGGCCATCACTCACTCCATGTGCGAGAGATCACGGAATTGTAGAATCTTTTAAGTTGGAAAAGACCCCCAAGATCACTGAGTCCAACCATTAAGATGACTGCCAAGTCACCACTAAACCATGTCCCTAAGCACCACATCTCACATCTTTTGGCAGGTCTGATGAATGACTGATGGGAATAATATGGGAAAAAGGCTCTTCCCATTTTAAGCTAAGGGTAGATCAGACCCCAGAGGAGTTAATGAAGTTAAACCACTGCCAGAAAGCACCGAACCATCACAGCCCTTGGGGCTTGGATTAAAGTTTTAGGCTGCTTGTGACATTATTAGTATTTTCTTTCCACGCAAACTGAAACTTCTGACTATTCACAGCAACCTCCCTCAAGTTTGGAATGGCTGGGAAACTGAAATGAGAGTGACTGGTATGTGGAGGTGCCCTCTCCTGCCCTGCAGAGCAGCGACTTCTGGTGGCATTAGCACAGGGCAGGATGATCCCTGTTCCTTCCAACTCAGGAGATTCTATGACTCTGTGAAACATCCTTCCTGTAGCCACTGTTTGTCTCCTAACCCTTGTAGAAATAAAGGCAGGCAGGAGAGCAATGTGATCCCCAGGGAAAGAGCCAGGACAGGGTCATGGGATACTAGAAATCCCTCTCTTGGCTCACCACAGACTTATGTTGATACTTTGGCCAACTCCACTGCTGTTCTCCATTTTTTCCCTCTTCCTTTTGTGTGGCTGCACTGCAAGTTCACGGGATGGTTTCTCTGTGGCTGTGTGTGGGTGCCCACATGTGTGTGCAACATTCTGAGCTCTCAGTACAATGGCAACACAAACTATATTGTGTCAGGTTCTTGGAGTGGTGGTATTGGCAGTTTCCTCCCTCAGAGACTTTGCAAAATAGCTACCTGCGAAATTAAATTAAACATTTCTTCTCCCGGGGTTTAAACAATACCCTCCCTCTAAGTTGGGCTTAGGGTTTCTTCATGCTATATTACTTTATAGATTAATAGAGTGCAGAAAATTAATTACCTTTTATTCACTAAGACATTTCTTTTTTTGCCTTGCAGAGTTTAGATTTTCAATTTGCAAAGGAAATCTTAGGGGGGACCGCAGGAAATCCCACGTATGTGAGGAATGTAACCTTAAGATCTGGTTCCTGGTACCTGGTCTGCTCTGCTCCTGGGATCTGCTCTGCCTCCCCCAGCTGATAAGAGCACTGCTAGGTCTGCCTGCCACACTCATTCCATTACTCCTGACGCTGTCTTTTGTCTCTGGTGGGCTTTGGACAGGCACAAATCAAAGTTGTCACGTCCTGCAGAGCCCTCTTTGGCCTGGAGTGCAAAGATCTCTGAACTCTGCCTTGTGCAACCATTTATTACAGGCAGGAGAGGTGTGGGGTGGAAAATCAGACGTCTCTTTTGCCTCATTCCTCAACCTCAAACACTGATTTTGAAGGGTGAGCTTTTGCAGCACTGCATCGACCAGAGCTCTTTTGGTGGTCCAGGGAGTGCAGCTGGGAGGGGAAGAGCAAAGCACCACTAAGATCTTATCATAGCAGGGATTTGAAGGGCAGTAAAATATTTGTGAACACCCTTTTTGTCTTCCAGATCATCAGGCAGAGACCCCAAAGGAGAATGTGCCCATGCACACATACAAAAATGCACAAATGCCCCAGATTTCCCCTTCGGGAATAATTAAAAATCCCTCTATCTCATTTTGCCAGGAACTTTTTATGTTTCTACTCTTGCTGCTATAACTTGAAGTCCTTTTGGGAGCAGCTTGGTGCCCACCTCTACTGCCACCACAACACCTCTCCCCATGAATCCTCTGACCAGGGAAGATGCAAGAGCTGGCAGAAGGCAGCCCAGCTGGAAAGCTGGCCAGGGATGGATTTGGCCAGCACAGGTACCACCATGTTCCAGAGGTCACTGAGCCGCTGCCAATGTTTTCCGTGCAAAGCTGGCTCAGGGAGGACTTTCTGAAGTGCAGAGGGCAGCACTTTTATCTGTTGCAGCTGGCTATCTTTAGACAATTTTAATAAATCAGTAGGATTAAAAACATTCCTCCCTCCAGCCTCCTCAGAGGTGTTTAACCCCGTCAGGCTGTGTGATGAGGAGGAGAGCTTTTCACAACTGATTGCATTAGAAAGGGAGATCTGGAGGAGTTTGCAGTTATACCCTCTTGAGCAAGTGTTAAAGGGATGATGCCAGCTTCCAAACCATTCTCTGGGCATATTCAGACTAGGATCAGCCTTAATAAAGGTGCTAGAAGCCATGCACAGAATGCAATCTGTGGATCTGTCCTGCCCTGGTTCCCTGGCGTATTATCTCCATTGCACAGCGGCAGAGATCTTCCTGTCATCTATTAAGTGGTGTGAATCATTTCCACGGTTCTCCTCTAGAAGAAAGGCACATGCATTTGTCCTTGGCAGTTTGGGAAGTTTGTCTGGGGATCTGGAGAGGAAGGAGGCCTTGAACTTGTAGTGAGCAAAATAGGGGCAGGAACTGTCCCAGAGGCAGCCTCTGACACCCATCCAGGGAGTTCCTGATGGATGTAATCCAGCTCCTGTCCTTCTGCACACCTGACAGGTAATACAGGTCAATAGACAGGGCCCTGAACAACCTGATGTGGTGGAGAATGTCGTTTGTCATTGCAGGAGGGTTGGACTAAGTGACCTTTAAAGGTCCCTTGTAACACAAAACATTCCATGACTCTACAGTTCTATGACCCAGAGGGCCCTGTCCAGTGTGGGAGCACGTTTCTGCAAAATGGCCTGCAAGGAAAAATCCACATTAATTGCAGGGACACTCTTCAAGCCTCGCAAGTCCAAACCTTTGCATCTAATAGACCACAACAGTGGTCCTGAGCTTGACATTCCACGTTGCTCCCCAGGGAATGCTGTCACTGAAGTGACTCTGCCATCAGTCTGGGTCCACACTGAGGACCTCCACAAACCATGACCCTGAGCTTGCTGCCCCTCTGTAGGCGTTATCTAATCATCCTTTAGGATTGTTCCCTGAGGAAATGTGCTTCCCTTCCCAGCAGAGCCTTTTCCACTGACAGAGATGGAGCACTGGTGTATGGAGAGGTGCAGAGCTGGCTACAGAGACCTGTCACCTTCCTTCCCAGGTCTTCATGGAGAAAAGCTGCTCAGTGCAGCTCCTTTCACACAGTTGAGACAACAGGAAAGAGCCTGATATTTCTGAAACTACTGAATGTTGAAAATTCACCAGTATTTTTTGTTCAGAATAGTCAGCATACAAAATAAGGAAAACTTTGACTTCAGTGGGGTTTAGAATCTAATGTTACATTCGCTTCAATATTTTTTTCCTACAAATTCTCAATTCTTTACAGACAAACCCCAAGAATCTCATACAGAATTCCCCGTGGCTGAGGAAGAACAACAAACAGTAACAAAGTGCATCAAAATTTGCTGGAAACTTGGCATTGCTACCTCAGTTCTCCCTTTCCCAGCTTTCAGGATACGTGATCCGAAGTTCCTGACCCAGGACTATCTGGTGATGTGGAGCATGTTCTGATTCTGCTTGCCCCAATAAGCAGCACCAGGTGATGTTTTCCTTGAGCTCAGGGTATTTTGAATTTTGAATTTAAAATATGTTTCAGACATTGCCTCTGCAGCAGCCCTGTGCTTATATTTTCCACCTGGCTGCAAAAGGTGATACAGCCTTGAAGGGGTAACTTTCCTTTTTCCTGCTGTCATACAAGTGAGGCCCTGAGGTGTCCAGTAAGCCCTGAAGAGCTGCAGCATCACAGTCACTAATGCAGAAGAAAATAAGGAGAATTTACATAAATTTAAAATGGAGAAAGAGTTTCATCTCATAGCTTTGTTTGTCTGTTTTTATTGTCCATTGCTCCTGGTTCGTGCTCAGCTGTTGATCACATCTGTGGGGATGGCCAGATCCAGCTCTTGTTTCGGGTGCTGCCTCCAAGGTCGGTAAATGCCAAAGCTGAGGTCGCAGCCACCTTTGGGAATGCAGAAAAACTGCCAAAAACATTTCTCTGTGTGCAACAAACTGCTGCCAGACCCAACAAATATTACCTGAGCGCACCATGCAAACCCTGACTGTGAGCAGGACCCAAGCATCGCTTTTCCTTGTGGAACTCTATTTCAGGTGAGTCCTCAACATGGAGCCCAATGTGATTTCTGAGGCATTTTCTAGTAGAAACGCATGTCCTAATTAAGTGAAGGAATGAGAAAAAACAGCTGCCTTCCTGAAAAGAGACCCTCCTTACAAATCTGGTGTTAACAGGAGGAGCGGGAAGATGCCAACAGCTGCATGAAATCACTATAATTAAAAAAGAGAAAAAAGAAAACTTTCCAGTAAGCAGATAGCTGTGGGCATCCTGCAGTGGGGAAAGGTTAATTCCAGCCTCATCTCCCAGCTGGCTCCATGAGGACAGAGGTTAAAGATGAAGCCGTAACACACACATGTCAACACAGCTCAGATCTCTGCCTAACAGTCACCCTCACAGAGTCTGCCCCGAAAAAACCACTTCCCTCCAGTTTGGTAAAGTGAACCCACCTCCCAGCACGTTTTAATGGAGTTAAAAAATAAGTGTTATTAAATATGAATGCTTAAGAGGCTGTGTCTCCACTTGAGACGTCTGGTCTCATGCTGTAGAAGACAAGTATTGAAAGGAGAGATCCCTTGGGGGCTCCCAGCTAGACAAGCTTCTGAAAATAACTGGAAGCTGGAGAATATCTACAGGGGGCCATTGCATGTGCTGGCCCTGCTTGGACCTCTCCCCTGGGGTCTGCTTGCAGCCACACTTCTGTTGGCTTTCCTCTTACACACAGCTTTAGGTGAGACCTCTCTAAGAAGAGGAAAAACTAAAGGAAGAGGGGAAAAATCTGAAAAAAATTTAATGTTTAAAGCCTAGATGTTCCTGAAGGTATCCAAGAAGCTGGTGGGCTGTCAAATGGTGCTCTGGGGGCAGTCCTGGCTGGACAAGGGAACAGAAATTGTCCCTGCTGCCACTGGGATCTCCCACCCTGGTTTGCTCCCTTGCCAAGACTGCTGTCAAGGAGATCCTGTTATTTATTGAGGCCTTGGAGGAGGAAGGTATAAATACAAAGGAGAAGGAAAAGAGCAACCAGGACCTCAGCAAGAGTCTGTCGAAGAGTGGCTGCTCATTTGCTTCTCATTTTCTGCACTGCACAAAGAACACGGGTCAGAGGATGCTGCAAGCCATCTTGTGAAACACCCGTGTGCCCTGCAGGAATGTTTTTCCCAAGATAAGCATCCTCTAGGTTGTTTTCTGGCTGGCTGTGAGTTAATTCACATGGGTGATTAGATATAGCTGTGACTGCACTTACACAGCTCAGTGATAACTAATACAGAGAGTCATGGAATCCTGGAATGGTTTGGGTTGGAAGGGACCTCAAAGGTCATCCATTTCCAACTCCCTTCCATGGGCAGGGACACCTTCCACTATCCCAGGTTGCTCCAAGCCCTGTCCAACGTGGCCTTGGACACTTCCAGGGATGAAGCAGCCACAGCTTCTCTGGGCAACCTGAGCCAGGGCCTCACCACCCTCACAGTCAAGAATTTCTTCCTAATTTCTAATCTAAACCCGCCCTCTTTTAGTTTAAAACTTTTTCCTGTTGTCCTATCACTATCTGCCCCTGTAAAAATCCACTCTCCCTCTTTTTTACAACCCTCCATAAGTACTGGAAGCCTGGAAGGCTGGAATGGTTTTATTCCCTGTCTGTGAGCTCACCCTCAAAAGCATTTTAGAAAAATGCATCACTCTCCCCTCTTTTGGTGGTGATTTCTTCTCTCAGCCCCTGTCCTGAACTTCTTTGCTCCTCAAAACCCTTGTGCCTCATCAGAACCTCAGGATCTACCCTCACCCATATTTGTCTCCATGCAACCCTTACTGACTCTGCCCTTCAGCCACACTTTACCATGCCAGAAGGCTGGTGTGTTAAAAAAGTGATGTATTGAAGCAGCATTTCTCATTCCCAGGTATCACAAGGCCACTGCTGCTCTGCTGGAGATCGGAAAACTGTCCTTGGAATGACTGAGTGCAAGGAAAGCCAATGAACCAGCCCTCCCACTTGTGTTCCATGAGGTTACCTGGTGTGGGTTGGTGCTGGGGTGTCCATAAGCAGAACACCATTCCTTGCAGAACTGCTTTTTTTACCAAGACAATTAAATGACTCCTTTACTACCAATCTCAAGAAATGCAGTTTAAGTTTAGAGTCTGAAAATGGGATGGGAATGTAGGGTGTAAAAACATGGATAGTCTGAGGAGAAGTGTGTGAGCTACGGAGCAGACTGAGGAAGACATTTGCTAAATCCTTGGAAGACTGAGAGCAACATAAATCTTACACCCACTTGAAATGTGATTCCCCCCCATGGGGGGTCTGGGTGACCTTTATCTCTGAAGGTTTCCTGTTGGCATTCAACCTCTTGTACTTTGAGCTTTGGACAATGCTAGTCAGGGAGTGGATTTCTTCTTCCTTCTAAAATTTTGTGAAAAACAAACCAGTGTTTTAAGTGGATGCTTTTGCAAGTGATCAAATTTTTGTTTTGTTGGTGGAAATATTTTCTTATAGTGTATTTTCATTGTGGTTTTGTTTGTTTGTATGTTTTGCAAAAGCCACAAAAGTGGGAAAAACAAACAAACAAAAATATGCTTTTCACCAAAAAGGCTGAATTCTCTATTTGAAAGATTTAGGGAGTTGTTTGGGGTTTTTGTTTTTTGTTTTTTGTTTTGGTTTTTTTTTGTGGGATAGGGGGAAGGTGTTATATTTAAAAAATTAGAAGTAAAAAAATTGGAAAGCTGTGGTGTTTTCCTGTAACGATGGGGACAGGCTGCTGATAAGGAGCGGGAAATACTCCTTTCCTTGTCACTTTATCGTGCCATTCTGAAGGCCTGATATCACCACGAAGCCATTTTCAGGATTGGTTGGCCCAGAAAGCAAAGGCAGGGGCTTAGAGTAATAAGTAACTCTTCTGGACTGATGAACTCTCCATATATAGCAACTGAATTGGGGTAAATGGTGAAAAGTTAGAAAATTCCCTTTGGGAACTATCAATTTAGAGGATGGCAGTGACAAGAGAAGAAAAAAGCTCTCTACACCCACATCAGGAAGTGGAAGACTTTGAGTACTCAGAGGTGCAGAAAAGCAGTTGTTTCATCAGTCAAGAACCTTTTTCTTTACTCACTGCTCCCTTCTCTCTGCTCCCTCCTTCATTATTCCCATCTGTCTCGTTTCTCTCATTTATTATTCAGTTATTTTAGTGTCCAGACAGCCTGATCTGGTTGGCAGGTCTTGCTGTGCAGAGACTCACACCAATACCTCGGTGTCCCACCAATGTCTCCTGGACGACAAGCACAGCCTCCAACACCTGCATTCCTCAGGGCTCCTCTGCCATGAGGTGGTGAAGAGCCAGGTACTCACACCTTCCACCTGAATTTCTCTTTTCCTGTGTTCCTTTTAGTCCAGCAAGGAAAACAGCCTTTCCATGCTTCAGTCTTCCCTGCTGCTGCTCCTTGGGTCAGAAGGGACTTGCCAGAGACATCAACCTGTTCCTTAAGGTCTGAAAAGAAGTGTGGGCTGTTAACAGAAGACGGGAGGGTTGTGGCTGTCTGTTCCTTCCTTCCTTCCTTCCTCTGGAAAACTGAATCCTGCCCATCCTTGGCCCACCCTTGGTGACACCCTCTAGGAAAGAGTTGTCTCACCAAAAAAGAGACATCAAGTTAGAAACCTCTCCGGTGTCACTCTGAGGTGCAGATTTTGGCAAGGAGGATGCACAGACTCTCACCCTCAAGCCTCATCCTCCCCGCTCTGCAAGCACAGCTAGTTTGGACTGAAGGCTGATGGGATGTAAAGGATTGTGGGGTGACAATATTCCTGCAACTCCTGCCTTGCAACTCAACACAGACATTGAGTTGAGTCTGTATCCACAGACACAGAGACAACTCTACACAGCTCCTTTCTTCCATCCCCTACCCTGTGGTATCACAGCCATTCTCAGTTTTCTCTTCAATTCTGAGTCACTTCTGTTGCTTTTCTTCAAAATAGGAAATAGAAAGGGTGGGTTTCCTTTTTTTTAAATTATTCCCTATTAAGCAGTCATTTGAAGCAAAGCAAGAAAGGAGAACTCGCACCAGACAAGCACAGTAATGCTGAAAAATAGCAGAAGGAACAGTTCAATCCTCTCTGAGAAAACAAGTCTGAGGCAACCTCTGGGAATCAAATAAAGTGCACATACACATGAACAGCAAAAACCAAACATGCTGCATATTAATTCAAGCCAACAGCTTTTTCAGGGTAGAACTCTAAAAACATAAACAACTTACTGCAAAAACAGAGGAAATTGGCTGGCATTTCCCAGTCTTCCTTTCACAGCTTTTGAAGATGTTTGATAAGAGATCCTCTCAGTCTTTTGAAGTCAGGGACAGTCCAATCCCAATGCCAACTGAAAGGCAGAGTCATCACTTTCAAAGGAAATAATGGATTCCAACCCTGCTGCATAAAGACCAAACTCCATCCTATGGATCACAGCTCCTCCTCCAGTGGGACAAAACAGATCAGAAGGTGCCTGAGAGCTCCCAGGCAGAGTCTTTCTGGTCGGGGGGACTCGTTAAAGAACAAGTACCCAGAGGAAATGGACTCAGGCTCTGAGAAAGTGGCCCCCTCTGAAGACAGACTTTTTATCATGACGTGTTCAATACTTAAAGCCCTTTTCATCCTCAAGGCCCAGTGGCAAAACCCCATTTCAAGCAGAAGTCTGGCTCCACCACTGGCTCTTTCCATTGATTTTCCTTGGCAGCTGCATAGATATTCCAAGGACTGGGGCCACCGAAAGGGCTTAGCTCAGCAGTTCCCAAGTTACAGAAAACCTTAAGGTCATTCAGAGTGGTCGACACACACACGAGCTGAACCCATGTGTGCAAATGGACAGATTTTTAAACCTGTCTTGGCATCTTTTCCTGGAGAAAGCAGGCAGCTGTCTGGGCAGCAGACACAGCTGGAATATCTCAGCTCCTTCTGTGCCTGCTCATAACGCAGTGCTGACTCAGGTGTCATTGCCAGGATGCCACGTTTTTCTCCTCCTGAAGGATGGTATCCCTGAAAACCAGTGTAGCTGGCAGATAAAATTACTTCTGGGTTGGATACATGCCCTCCTAAACCCTCCTCTGTGGCTCATGGAGGTACAAATAGCTCAGCAGAGATCTTCCCACTCTGTAACGAGCACCTTGTTCTGCTTGGGGTGTTTGTGCTCTCACCTGGACTGAGTGACCTCCACTCTGATCCATGGAAGTTCATGTTTGAGCCTTTTTCCACGGCTATGAAGAACAGATAAAATCTATTCTTCCAAGTGTAGGCAAAGCTATCAGCATCTCCTCTTGAAAAGCTTCTGTGCTTAGCTAACCAACCATGAGTTCCTGGGGAAATCCAGAGAGAAAGCTCATAGAAACTTCCCAAACTCATCCCAGGGACATCAGGCTCTTTGTTCCCATTGGCTACAGTAAGAATATTCCTCAGAAAAAGTTGGATAAAACATGCCAGTGGACCTCCCCTTTATATTCTGAGTAGGTGACGTGTCCTTTCTTGGTGGTGCTGGGTTAACACCTGGACTTGATGATCTTAGAGGTTTTTCAAACCTTATTAATTCTATGATTCCACCAAAGTCAGAAGCTCTTAGTGGAGGGAGTGTTTCTCTTGTGGGTCATTGATAAACATCAAGATCACCCTAAAATTAAATGGTGACCTTGTGTGTCAATCTTTGCTGTCTTTGTACTTAATACACTAATTCCAGGTGTTCTTTTTCCAGGAAGCTCAGCTCACTTGCAGTGCTTTTATTTTGTGAGGAACATCCAGAGCTGATAAAGCCACAAGGATCAGAACGACTCCACGAGGTCCCTTTCAACACTTAGTGTGTGACCCTGTGAACTCCAACCAGAACTCCAGCCAGGAGCAAACTGTCTCATACCTGGCAGATCTGCCTCTCCCAATACTGTCCCTAAAATAGATTTTAGGGATTTTACCTGGCCAATAAGGCAATTCCCCAGGCTCCCTGCACAGAGCAAGACAGGCAACTCCAGAACACAATTCATTACCAGACAGCCAAACCTGTGTGGGTGAGCAGGTCCCTACAAGGGGCTGTTCCTCACCTTTAAATATTTAGGCAGCAAAGATGACCAGATCAGATAGAGGAATCTGAATTTAGTGAAAGCAAACCCTTTACCTTAGTTCTGCCAAAACTAAAATCTCTTTTTGCTTCCTAAGAACTTACAAGGGTCTTGTGGTGCAGCCCTCGGAGGTACCTGTCAGGAAGAACAAGACAAAATATTTTCTTTCTTTTTTCTTTTTTTTTTTAAACCAAGCAATTTTATGCAAATTGTTACTACAAATGTGCCTTTTCCAGCAGATGGGGAGGTCAAGCCACAAGTCCAGTGGTGTAAATCGCTCTCACTCTCTCTCTGTCAGGAGCTGGTTAAAAGCACTTTTAAGGCTCAGAGAGAACTTTGTAGAGGACAAAAAGCCTTCACTGGGGTGAATCACCACCTGCTTTTATAGGGACACATCCTTCCCAGGGCTACTGGGAGGACCTGTGCTCAGGAATGCTTTATTCTTGGAGGAAGCCGTTTAAAAAAAAAATATGAGGAAGGGTGGGGTCACAAACTCTGATGTTATAAAGGAGTAAAAACTTATTCATTAACCCATCATCTGATCTGCAGTAACTAAGTGCCCATATTTGCGATCTTAACACATAAGTGTTGTCCAAGTGCAGGGCTGGCTCAGGCCACTCCTACATTTCTCCAGGTGGGAAGGCTCACCTGGAATGTGCTGATCCTGGTCAACAGTCAGCACTGTGGGTGTGTGGGCTTAGAAGAGACAGCGAGGAGTACAAGGCTGGCAAATTTTCTGTCACTGCTTTGTTGAGAAAAGGCTGTTGGGCTCTGACTTACAGAAACTACTGACCCTCTGCACCACCCAGGAAAACAGGAGGTGAAAGGAAGGCTCTGGGAAAAGAACATTTAGGTTTCAGGCTGAGCAAGTCTGAGGAAGGAGCTCTGTGAGCCATTTGAACTGGATTTTGCTATTTATTGTGCATTTCTTGCCTAACTAATACAATTCATAAAGCTGGAATGTGTAGTAGCCCGAGAGAGTGCATGTTTTCAATGTATATGAAAGCATAATAAAAACAAAGCTTGCTCCCAGAAAGCTTTAGAGACTTAGAAAAAGTATTGTTCATATTTGAGAAGACAGAGGAAGGATTAAAAAGAAAAAAATGATATGGCCAGGAGTAAACAGTTGATAGAAGTAGGTAGGAGATGAACCCAGGTATCCTGACAGCTTTGTCCCCTTGCCTGCTGTGACTGACAGAATCGAAAGCTGGAGGAAGGGAAGGACTGGCACTTGACAAAAACAGGCAGATGTGATTTTTAGGAAGGACACCTGTTTGGAGGAGCAGGAGATTTCCTTATCTCATTGATGCTTCTGTTCTCTGAGCATAATTATTCACTGTTCCCTTCTACTACCAGTATCAAAAGCAGCAGAAAGCCACTGACCCTCTTTTTCTGTGCTTCCCGTCTCCATCCATTTTCCCCTGACGTTTGCTGTGGTCATGGAGTGTGCAGTGCAGTCCCAGAGCAATGGCCCTCACTGATGTACAGCATTTCTGTGACGTGTTTGCTCTGCCAAAAAGACAGCCCTGAATGCAGCAAGAAGAAACAAAGAGCCCATAAAGGAGATCATTTATCCCTTTCCCAGACACATCCATGAAAGCAACTTATCTTCCCCTCCGTGCACCCAGAGCCAGGATGTGGCTCTTATCTGCCTGTAAACCAGACAGAGTGGAGCATGTTGGCCTTTAAGGTCAACCTGTTAAAAAAAAAAAAATAGAAGAAGTAGCATTTTGAAGCTTTGTTTTCTTCTTTCCTAGCAGCTGGGGTGTGTGGGACATGCCATGTCACCATGGGAATCCTTGAGAAATGGGGCCTGTGCCTGCCTTTTATGCTCCTCTAGGGCTCCTATCCCTGATGTTCGAGCTCCATTTGCCCAGTGTGAGCCCAGAGTAGGCCACAAAGGTGCTCAGGGGGCTGGAGCACCTCTGCTCTGAGGAAAAGCTGAGAGCATTGGGGTTGTTCAGCCCGGAGAAGAGAAGGCTCCAGGGAGACTTTATTGCAGCCTTTCAGTACATGAAGGGGGTTATGAGATGGAACAAGACTTTTTATAAGGGCATGTAGTGACAGGACAAGGGAGAACAGATTCAAATTAAAAGAGAGTAGATTTACATGAGATATTAGGAAAAAAATCTCCCCTGTGAGGGTGGTGAGGCCCTGGCACAGGTTTCCCAGAGAAGCTGTGGCTGCCCCATCCCTGGAAGTGTCCAAGGCCAGGTTGGACGGGGCTTGGAGCACCCTGGGATAGTGGAAGATGTCCCTGCCTGTGACAGGGGGTTGGGCTCGATGATCTTTAAGGTCCCTTCCAAAGCCAATCGTGCTCGGATTCCATGGTTTTATGTGCAGGGAGCTGGACAATGCAGTCAGTGGACAATGAGGTGTTACACAACCTCTGCTAACAGAAAGCTCTGTATGGCAGTGGTGAATCACATTCCTACCACTCCTGGCTCTCTGTTGTCTCTAAGTGGAGCCTCAGTCCCCAGCTCAGAAGTGGCCTCCAGCACAAAAGATGCCCAGTTCAAATGGGGTGAATCCACTCTTAAAGCTCAGTCAGATGAATCCCACCCTGGTGACTCAGAGAGGAGGAATTGCAGTAATACAGGCATGTGTGATGAAGTATTTCCTTTCATTTCTCTTCCAGTCTGACTCCTGGTCATTTTACTGGATTGCTTTTTAGTTCCTGTGTTATGAATAATAGTGAGTAACCACTTCCTACTCACCTTCTCTATTTCCCCCCACTGTTCATAGTTCTAAAATGTGATTTTAGAAAAGACACTAGAATGAATCCATACAAAACACATGGATACACTGCAGATTTAAGCAACTCCATGCTGTTATTACTCTCTGTTGTGTTCATTATTCCCTTCCAGTAACTCCTAACATTCAGTTCCCCTGGGCTCTGATGCCAAGATCTCTTTTCTGAGTGGAAATAGCTACTCTAGAGACCATCACTGTGTATAAATGTTTAGAGCTGCATCTCCCACATGTGCATTACTTTGCATTTACTATCACTCAGTTTCACCTGTCACTTTGTTGCCCATCCGAGATGATCCTACAACTCCTGATGGGAATATTAGTTTCAATTACCATGAATAATTCTGTGTCATCAGCAAATTTCATCACTCTTTTATTGTCAATCTTTTCCAAATCATTTACAAGTATGTTCAGGAACACAGTTCCCATTGGAAAACCCTGCAGGACTCCCCTGGCAATGTTTTCCATCATCAAAACCAATCAATTCATTGTTTTTCACCTTTTAATCAATTAATAATCTACAAGAGTAATTAAACCCACATCAGCTTCATTTTTTGACTCCTCTGTTGAAAGACCATGCTGAGAACTCTCCCATTTCCACTACATCATCTGGATCATTTCACCACGTGTTCACAAAGTCCTTTAAAAAATTTTGATTTGTGAGGGATGATTTCTCTGAAAGAACTGTTGTCTTTTCCTCCACATGTTGCATTTAGCCCTGGGACTGAGGATGCTATTCCTCCTTGCAGACCCCACCAGTGAGTTTAATTCAGATGTCAGCATTAATTTCCCAGGTCCTTCACGGTGCCCTTCTCAAGAATTCCCAACACAATTGCTATTTCATATTCCCCTGCAGCCACGTCTGATTGAAGCGACAAGCTGCACACCACGATTAATAATACAGCAGTTTTGTGTCTCCATGCTCCCAGAACCTTGAATCATGTTTCCTTTCTTTTCATTGATTTTTAATAATTTATTTTACTAACCCTTCCGTTAGAGATCATTGCTGTGATTGACTGACTCCCTCTTCTTCCCCAAGATAAATGTTGATGTAGGAACCATCAGAAACTACCCCACATTTAACGTGATTGGAAGAATTCATCAAACCTTTCTGCTGCACACAGTGACCATCTCTTCCTGGCACATCTCCTTTCCTCCAATTATAAGTCCCATAGAGTCCCTGACAGATTTTTGTACCAATAAATTAGAGTGGGGTTTTATTCATATTTCATTTCTTTAGTAAAATGTTTCTTCACATCTTTTTAACATACTTTATTGATGTTTTATGTTAAACTTCCATATATTATGGTTTTTTTATTCTTTATTTCTCCTTTAGATCTTTTTAAGTATTGTCTTTTTGCTTCAACCACTTTTAGTCTTTTACTAGTCACATATTTATCTAGGTTTATTTTTTCAAAATCTTTTTAAGACATGATAAATATTTATCCTCTGAGCGTCCAGTTTGCTGCCTTCAAAGTATTTACTCTGCCATCTATAGGAATTTTGCCATTTCTTACAGTTTCTTTTTGAAAACTTCTCCCTTTTGACTAAGTTAAACCCCTTTGGGGCATAAAGTTTCATAAGTGGACATTTTTTACTTTTTCCTCCCTTGCAAATATTTGGGCTGATGTGCATTATGTTCACTGTCACAGTACAGCGTAGGTTGCCTTTGGAAGCTGCTGGAATTCCCAGGCTTCAGGAACAAGGAAATAAAATCCTGTGATTCCTCCTGTATCATGCCATTCTTTGCATAGTTTTCCTTTAACCACTTTTATACCTCTGGTAGAGAGCAGAAAAACCTGGTCTCTGACAGGCATTGATGACAGCACTGAGGATGATCACGGTTCAGTGATAGCCTGGAATGAAGCTCTGAAAGAAATCAGAGTTAATGTCAAAGTTAGATTTTGTTGTAAAAGGTCTCATCTAGCCAAACTTCGAACCTCTCCAAGAAGGAGATTCTGAAGCTGTTGTAATAGTCAGTTGTGCCCAGGGTGAAGAATCACACCTTAAAACCAGACAGAATTTCCTTTTCTGCTTTTTTTTTTACTTGTCTCTCGCCATCTCAGTGTTCACCTTTTGAGGAATGTCTTCTCTGGCCAAAGTCCATCTTCTGCTGCGGCCTCATCATCTGCCCACCCAGTCCACACCCCTCCAATCTTTATATAAACACCTGAAGGTCTCAGAAGTCCTTCTTAAGTACAGGTAGGTAACAACAGCTGCTCTTGCCTGTCTGTAGAGCCAAGCAGCTCACCCCAGAAGTCAAAGAATTTGACCAAACACGGTCTGTTCTCAGTAAATCAAGTTCATAGTCCCTTTTTAAAATTCCTGTGCCTGCAAATATCTAGCAGGAGGACTTGCTCCATTATCTTCCAAAGGACTGAAGAAAGGCCAACCAGATTTAAGTTCCTTGGACTCTTTTACCTGCTCCTTTGAAGCTGAACGGGATATTTGCCTTTTTTGATCAGGAAACTCCAGGAGTTGCCAGAGAAATTCAAAAAAACCCCATTGGCCAGTTTCCTGATTCTCCTTGAACATGTTTTCTGCTGTCCCATGGACTCTCTTACTGTCCTAGTTCCTAATTTAATCCTCCTCTACTTTAAGCAGTGTCTCTCTTCCCTTGCCACAAGGCAGGCAGGTCTGGGAAGTTTGAAGAATTTACCGGTAAATACTGAAGCAAAGAAAGCACACAGTTATTTCCATATAAAGAGTCCTACACAGTCTTTTGGCAAAAAAAAAGCAGCTGCCTCTGTGACCTTTTCCTGGAGCACTTTCAATCAGAGACACACACTTTTAAGGGCAGCTTTTCTGTGCAATGTCATCATCATTAGAACAGAGTTATGGGATACCTGACGATGATATCAGCTGCTTGTTTTGGAGCTAAAGCTGTTTTTCTCAGCGGGTTGTGCAAGGCTCCACGCTCAGTAAATGCTAACCCATCCCACAGATGCTGGATGTCAGCAGAGCTGTGATTAGAAAGTTCTACTAAAGGGTCAGACAGCTCTGATACTGCTGAGTAGGGGGCAAGAGGAAGAGCATCCTCTTCATCACTGCTGCAGGACAAGGAGTCATCCATCAGTTACCACTAACCCGCGGCCCAGGATTAAACCCCAGTGTCCAACAACCACATGCTGCCTGCAAAGCTGAGCTGGAAGAGCGGAGGAAGGAGTGTTACTGCAGTCCATCCTGTCTGTTGTTTTTGCAGGATCAGATTCTTACTTTGGTGTAGTTCAGTCTTTGGTCCTGATTTGTCTCGTACCCCAAAGCAGAGTCCAGCTCTGAGTTTGCACAGGGAGTTTGTTGGGAGGAGGTTGGCCTGACACTTCCTTGCTCTGGAGCTCCGGAACTCCACTAATAATGTGGACCAATATTAATTAGAACACAGGTATATTTTTATTCTGTTCTTCCTTCCACACTGCCAAGCTCTTTCCTTTCCCCCCACCCCAGTGTTCCTTCCTTAAGTCCAGCCCTCTCTTGTTGTGGCTCTGGTCTGAATTCACAGTGAAACCTGCCTTTCATTTCTCTGCCTTCTCACATGCCAGCCTCCCTCCCCTCCCTCTGCTCCCTGTAATTTATGTTCTCCCCCTTCATTGACACAGATGGGATTTCACATTTAAACAATGTTCCACCAGGTACCAGTTCCCCCTGATAAGTGGACTCAGTCCCAGAATGACTCAGCTCCATGGCATGCAGGTAATTTCTCCAGCTCCCTCCCATGGCATTCCTGCCCCAGTGCCTGCAGCTGAGAGATTCCCACATTCTGGGTATCAAATTCTGTCCTAGGTGACTGCCTGGTCTGTTTGCTCTGCAAAAAGATGTAATGTGCAGATTTAAGAGAAATCTTCATAGCAGCTCTGTCTTGAAAATCTCGAATTGCCCTCCTTAGGAGAAAAGGTGTTCAGAAAAGTTTTTCCCAGCTGGAGTCAAACGCCTGCCAGCAGGTCCATATCAATGCTGCTCTGAAGGCAAGATGTGTTCGTGGAGTGACACATCTCCATCCCACACAACTGCCTTGCAGAGCCCTCTTTGGCCGTGCCAGGACACCGGCTGCCACACCCGGATCACCAGAGATGGCCTAGCAGTCCAGGGTGGGCTGGATACTCAGCACTCTGGCTTCTCCTAGCTAGAGGGCAAGGTCCTGGGTATTCACAGAGTCATGGAAAATACCTCCAAGATCAAGTCCAATCATTGATCAAATACCACCATGCCCACTAATTCATAGAATTACAGAATCACAGAATGGTTTGGGTTGGGAGGCATCTTAAAGATCATCTCATTCCACCCCCTGCCATGGGCAGGGACACCTTCCACTATCCCAGGTTGCTCCAAGCCCTGTCCACCCTGGCCTTGGACACTTCCAGGGATGGGGCAGCCACAGCTCCTCTGGGCACCCTGTGCCAGGGCCTCAGCACCTTCCCAAGGAAGAATTTCTTCATTATAACCAATCTAAATTGCTCCTCTTTCAGTTTAAAGCCATTTCCCCTTGTCTATCTCTACATGCCCTTGTAAAACAAATCACAAAGTGCCACATCTGTTTGTTTTTTGAACAGGGATTCCACCACATCCCTGGGCAGCTTGTTCCAATACTTAAATCTTTTCATAATATCCAACCTGAACCTCCCCTGGTGCAACTTGAGGCCATTCCATCCTCTCTGTCCCATAACTAACTACACATCCATTTATGCTGATGAATTTTGAAGGTTTCTCTGAGACTGTTTTTGAGCTGCCTCATCCCTCAACTGAGTGGTTGAGACGGGTTGGAATGACACCGTGAAGGACCCTGCCAACACAGACAGACATCACTACAGAGAGAACTGCAGCTTTTTTCCCCCCAAACATATGTTTCTCTTGTTCCCAAAACTGGAAGCAGCTTGTGGAAGGAGAGCCAAGCAAAGTGTCCCAATATAAGTAATAATTCACAGATCTGATGGGTTGCGTCAGGATTACGAAGGCAAATCCAAGACAGTTACAAATCTACGGAGTAATGGTGTGCTGATAAAGAGGAAGAGGGAGGAGGATCACATTCCTCACAGCCCAGCAGGCTGACAGTGCAAGAGAAATAAGAACATTTAGTGCTCTGCACACCGAGTCCTCAGCCCAGCAAAGTGTGTGAGCCTTATCAGCTGGACGGGGACTCTGTACCTCCCCGAGCCCTTCACCGAGCCAGGTCACCCCTCTGAGGTGCGATCCCCATCCCAGGTTTGTTTCTGCTTTGCAGTTCTCAGCTGGGCACTTCCCCATCCCAAAAAAACCCCCACTGGAGGGGCTAAATTGGCCTGTTTTTTAATTAGCCTTATTGTTCCAAAACCCATACTTTGGAGTTCACCCACAAGTGATAGAAGATCTCATTGTCCATTTTTCTTCTCCTGTTTTTTCTCTGCTACCACAAAAATGTATCTTTTCCTTTTTTTTTTTTTTTTGAGCTTTGAATACTGACAAGTTCCCCTTTTCCCACTTACCTGAGTCAGGCTGTACTTGGAGAGGGATAACAAATGTGTTCATTATAGGTTTATTTGAAGGCTGGCAGATCAAGATGGTCCAATCTAATCATAGAGAAACATCCTCCTCCAGACTGAGTTGTGCTGGCCAGGGTACTGCTGGAGGGTACCACAGATCTGCCTGTGAACTGCTCAGAGAAACACTGCCAAATAGGGGAAAAACAATATAAATGAATAAATAAATAAGTCAGAGGCATTGAAAAACATCTTTCTACTCATTTTAAAATCGAAATATTGAAGTGCAAAATTGCAAACCTGGCTGTGATTTAAGTTCACCTTTCTTAAGAGCTTGCAGGGATAAGCAAAAAAAGCCACCTGATTTGAAATGTTTCATTTTGAGACAAACCCAAAGTGATGACTCAACCCGATTTGATTTTTTCTTGCTTTTCAATTTCTGTGAAGGAAGAAGGGAAAAAAAATTCATTTTGGTTCAACCTACATCCATATTTTGATTTTGACTGCCTATATTTTCTGAGAACAGCTTCTGAGCCAAAAAATCTCCCAGATGAAGATGTAACACCCATTTTGACTCCATGAAACAGCTGATAACCACCAGACACTGTTTCTCTGTTCTTATGGAGGTCACTTACATTTAGATAGGTATTTTTGGCAAATATCTGTGAAAATAGGAGATGTCAATTCCTTGCATCAGCAGCAAAATCAGAAATCCCTCCTAAGTTCCTGGGACATGCCCCTGTGCTCAGTCTGCTGTGGATGACCCTCTCTGGACACACCTGCACGTAGGGGACCTCCAAGGTCTTCCAGGGAAGGACCTTGAAAAGGAAGATGAGCCCTGGATCCAACTAGAGAGCCTGACTGAACTCCCAAAGAACAGATGTCCTGCTTCCTTCAAATTTATTTCCCATTTGACTCTACTTATTTACTTCATTTCTAACCAACAAATCTCATAAGCCGACTCCCTTCATGCACTGAAGATGCCCTGAAAACTGTGCAAGTCCTTAAAAGCTGTTTTCCATGTCTGCTCTGCATTCCAAGAGGAAACTCAGACCAGCTCTCACATCCCAACTCAGGTCCAGCTGCAGAGGAGAAGTGATTTACAGGCAATGCTTCAGAAGAAAACCAGGTTCACCAAAAGGAGTTTGTGCCTGGCCTAGTCACCTCAACACACACGGTTTCAAGAAACTGGACCAGAGCTCTGGGATCAAAGACAGGAATCTGTTTAATTTTTACATTGCAAATCTGTCTGGAGAGCAGGAATGTCATAATGGTGTCACCAGTCCACATCCGCAATCCCTGAATCGCCACAATAAATCACTGTCAATTCTTCCTCAGTGCCTTTTCGAAACAGGATAGTCTGAATGAATACTTAGGGTTTGAGCTACTTTAAAATATTTACCCCTTGTGGAGGTGGAAATTCGTCTGCAGCACTACCGGGGAAGATACAATCAGCTATTTGGGAAAAGATTATTAGATGATCTTTAAGGTCTATGAGATGTTCTTTAAGGTCCTTTCCAACCCAAAGCATTCTCTGGTTCAGTGAAAAGATGGTGTCTGCTTTCACTTTCACTGCCAGACTTGTGCAGGCTCTGGAGCAGACACACGGAGACGTCCTGCTATTTACCTGGAAGAAAGACAACACCAGTGACTATTTGCTTTACCTTTGTGCAAACAAAATGTGGATTCTTGCTCTGAAGCTGATTCGGGGTCACTTTTAGCATCCACCTTGCACACAGTGTGGACCCAGTCCCTGCCTCATGCGTTAGCACAGAGATAATGAGGTGGGACGTGCTTTATGAGGGTCACAAAGAAATACCAAGGCCCTTGGGCTCAGCTTTCCCCCTCTGATGGCTCACAGTCTGTTCCAGCAAGCAGTCAGGTCACTGCAGTTCTTGGCAACAATGCTTGGCAGAGGAATGTGCTGCTGATCACACCCTCGTGCCTTCCTGCAGCCGCTGGCACAAACTCCCCTGTGCCAGGGCAGCAGCTCCTTCAGCCAGGCTTGAATTTTTGCCTTCGAATCCTCTGTTTCCCTCACTTAGAACCATAGGCTGATTTGGGTTGGAAGGGAAATCGAAGACCATCTAGTTCCACCCCCTCTGCCATGGGCAGGGATACCCTGGCAGTTTTGCTGTGCTTCTCCAGGTCAGAAAACTGGGAAGTATTCTGGTCACCCGAAGGCTAAATGTCACCATTCCAAATTTACAGGCAAGGGAGGGCCAGAGTGGACATGTGCCTTGTCCCAGTCCCACTGCAGCAGGAGAGCTCAGCTTATCCAGCTCCTCAGCTCCATGACAAGCCACTAATTCCTTGCAAGACTTCCCACCACCACCATTAGGCATGAGGAACTCTTTGTGGATCCTTCTGGATGTTTTCCTCAACCATTGGTGCACAGTGTTGAATCATGGGGGTAGTACATGTGTGTCTAATATGTTATGTCTTGGCTCCTCTGAATTTTGAATTCACTTGGCTTTATTTGCCACGCTGCTGTGACTATTATTTCATCAGCCTACCCCAAAACTCCTCTTCTGACCCCACCTTTCAGCCACGTTGACAGCATAAAGTTCATTCTGGCTTTGTGTCCTTGCCTGTGAGTCTCTCAAGGGGTTCCCCTTGCAAAGAGGGGTTGTATAAGTGGGTGTAAATTATTTCCTTCTCATGAAGCAAGTTTTCTTTGATTTCTTTAATAAAAATTTGTGGAAGTGTAGATCCAGTCTCAGTGATCAATGTGTTCCTTTTATTTTCACATACTAGGAAGGGCATCTTTTCAATTTATCCAGAAATAAAACTCTAGCAAATACCTCTTAGTTTGAAACTTCTTTCAAGTAGCTCCACTATAACAAAGGTTTCACTTAACAATGCATTTCCTTATGTTCTTTAACTCTCAAGAGCATGTGAGTATATAATCAAAATCCTGGCTAAAACAAAAGTTTATTTTAAATGGAAATATCTATAGAAATTGTCAAGAAGGATGTTCCGTCAAACGTCACTGCTCTCGCCAAAAATACATCTCCACTGGCATTGTGTGATGGCCTCAAACCCACGGAAAGCTCCTGGAGGATAAACAATGCACTTCAGTGCACTTCCAGGCTGCAGGACAGATGGTGACACAGGAGCTGTTAGCTATGGGTGAAGGAAACCACCAAAGGTTCTGACAACTCCAGGTAATTGACGTGTTGGAACGTATTATAAGATAAAATATCTCAATTCCAATGATTTAGCAGAATTATGCCTGAACTCTCTCACCATTCCAGGTTCAGTTGGGTGCCTGCTGTAAGATTTTGTCAGTGGACTTCTGCATACACAGCAGGACCTTTGGAGGATGAGCGCTCTGGGAGGTGTCTCCAGAGGGTTGGATGACCTCTGCAGTCCCAGTGCACAGCTAGTGCAGCCTCAACTCCAATCTGGGCAGTTCTTCCTAGTCAGGGATATGGAATGTACTACCCAAACCCTTTGGTTTATCAATCCCTACCTCTGTTGGATGAGTTTTGATGGGTTTGAAATTTCTGGCATGGTAGTTTTGCTTGCAAGCAGTTCAGAATCCAAAACTGGGTGTTTTGTTTGGCCAAGAAAGCCACATGGTGTCAATTAGGTGCTCAGATGGACTGGAACATGACCCTTAAGTAGCTGAAGGAAGCCTCCAAGAAAGATGGAGAGGACTTTTACGAGAGCGTGGAATAACAGGAGAAGGGGAAACAGATTCAAACTGAGAGTGGGTTTAAATTAGACATTAGGAAAAAAGTCTTTACTGTGAGGGTAGTGAGGCACTAGAACAGGTTACCCAGACAAATTGTGGATGTCCCATCCCTAGAAGTGTTCAGGGTTGGATGAGGCTCGGAGCAACCTGTTCTAGTGCAAGTTGTCCCTACCCATGGCAGGGGGTGGAACTGGACGATCCTTAAGGTCCCTTCAAGCCACTCTATGATTCTATTAAAATAAATGTCCAGTGCAAGTGCACAGTTATGTAGATACATGTGGCAAAACATGTAATTTTCCCCCTTGACTGGAGTTTTCTTCCTGTGGCTAAACCATAACAGGTGTCACACCCCCATTGCACCAAACACCCACTGAACGAGTTTTAAAGCACATTGCAGTTCTGACCTAATCAGCAGTGTCCAACTTCCTGACCCAACAGCCTTTTGGTTTAGGATCCACAACGACACAAGTCACTGAAGCTGTGAGACATTAACTTCCCTCAGCAGGAGGCTTTGAAAAATAACCTTATTTGCCGCAGTTCATCTCCATCACTCAAGATGACTTTCAGCGCCACAAATATTCTGGGAATATCAAGATTTCCTTGTCTGGTGTCCATTAATTTCAATGATGTTTCTAATTTAAGCCTAGAGAGAGAGTCCTAAATGACAGTGAGTTAGCCGACCACAAGCAGATGATTTAAGAGCAGATGCAATGATTTCGTTCTCAGAAGTTTCCTCTCTGTCTGCCTGGCTGGTGAGTTCAAGATATCCTAAAGGATGCCAGTAGCTCAAGTGCTTCCTGTGACTGGAATAAAAATATGCCCTAAAATTCTGTCCATGACACAAAATATGTTTGGGGTAATGTCTTTAAACTGACAGAGGTCAGGTTTAGATTAGATATTAGGAAGGAATTCTTGGCTGTGAGGGTGGTGAGGCCGTGGCACAGGTTTCCCAGAGAAGCTGTGGCTGCCCCATCCCTGGGAGTGTCCAAGGCCAGGTAGGATGGGACTTGGAGCAACCTGGGATAGGGGACAGGAGGTTGGAATTGGATGGTCTTCAAGGTCTCTTCCAACTCACACCATTCTGTGATTCTATAATTCTGTGAAGCAGCTTTCCAAAGAGCAGTCCACCTAGTTGGGCCTAAATCTTGGCAAAATGGTAGTTAATTTGTTTTATAAGTGATGGAGATTCAGCTGCTCAAACCTCACTGTGCAGCAGGCAAGGGTTGGGAGCTTGTGAGATCTGACAGACTTCAGATGGTGCTCAATGCAGGTTCATGCTGCCCAGTGATGTAGGACAAATATTTTTTGCATTGTATTCTCCCCCAAATTCAGTGGATTTTCAACTCCACCAGCCTCCTCAGAAAAAGCCTGGTGAAAACTTCTCACAGATGACTCCAGATTTTTCAGCAGTGTGCTTTTTTAGGGGAAAAGAGAGTTTGTGTGCAAGCTGTGCACACACACCCCAAAATTTCCAGGAAGAAGAAACTGTGGTAGGAATGACCTTATGAAGTCAACCAGAGTTTGGAGTTTGCACATCAGCCTCTTCCCACATCAGCTCTGAGGATGTGCAGAGGGTGTCACCCAGGAACAAAACCATCCACAATCCAAAATGTGAGTGTCACTTTGAAAGGAGGTGCAGAGGGTGCTGCATTCCTGCCTTGGGTATCTTCCCACCTTGCCCAAAGCAACTGGGAAAACGTGTGGTAAGTTTGGTGACACAGCAGCAGCATCTTCTGGAAAGTAGTCAGAAAGAGTGGAATTGTCTTAGAGGAATATCCTGGTCTCAGAAAACAAGTACTCAGTGTCTTTTGGTTATCATGGCCAGACTTCTGCTGTCCAAAAACTCCTTTTTCTAAGTCTTTTTTCACACCAGTGAGCCCCAGGTGTATTGTAGACTTTACACACCACAAGGTGAATCTCATAGCCCTGGACACCTCTCTTTAGGAAACAGAATCCCAACCTTCACAGCAAAATTAAGACACCTGCTCTAAGGTGTATCCTTGTGAGCTGGGAATCTAAACTCCCATGACAGTCCATGAAAACTGAGGGCTCAACTCAGCTGAGCCCTGGCAGCAGCTGAGATGCTCCAGGATATCATAGAATATTCTGAGATGGAAGGGATCCCCTAGGATTGTCAAAGTCCAACTTCTGGCCCTGCACAGAACACCCCACGAATCCCATCATGTGCCTGACAGCCCTCTTTGGGGGATACAGAAATCTTACAGATGTTTCAGACGCCTCACAGAGAGGACTCAGATGGTCCAATAAACCTGTGATCAGGCAGCTGAACCCCACCCACGGTGTGTGACGTGGACAGGAGTCCAAGGCAAAGCTCAGCCTGAGGAGCAAGTGGCATGGAAGATGGAGGACACCTGCGCTTGGTAAGAGCTTCTTCACTAAGGGAGCAGAGACGGGTCAGGAATACCAGACATTATATGGGATTAGTTTGCATAGCCAGAGGCAGTTCCCAAAACAAAACTGGTCTGGATCTCATAGCTTTGCGGGGGGCTAGTGCAAAGCAGAGGCTACTGGCACGACCAGCTGTGTGCTGAGCCTTCTCCTGCCACTGTCCCCATCCCTCAAACGCCACCTCCTCCCTCCACAGGGGCAGCTCCCAAACCCTGGGGACCAGGAACCCACCAGTGGTGTTTTGCTGCTGTTTGTTAGGCACCAGCAGACCCCTGCCAGCAATGATGGAAACTAAATATAAACTGGCTCAGGCTCACAGATTTCATTATCGAGCTCACAAGAGGAAACACCTGGAGCGAGGGGAGGAGGGGCTGAGCACAGCCAGCTCTGGAGCTCGCAGGGAATACCCGCCCCAGAGGCACTGGCGTTCCCATCACAGCCTGCTAACAAAACAACACACAGATAGTGTTTTCCACGTCCCTTCGGAGTCACTGTCCAACCTCGAGCTGTAATTACTGCACCAGGCTGCTGCAGACTCCTTATGGAGCTCTGCAGATCCATCACTCTTCGAGGGATTGGAGAGGAAGAGCTAAAACATTCTGTCTACCTGCCAGCCCTTCATCTTCCGCTGGCCAGGACTCCTCTCACAGGGGACAGCGAAGGCTTGAACAGAGGGATCCCCACCCCACTGCCCCCACCACCACCTAGCTCATGGAGTTTGTCTTTCCTCCCTTCCCAGCCTCCAGCTCCAGCCACCTCCTCCATCCCCGGCCTCGACTCATCAAAGGGCTCTGTGTTGTGCCTCCCTCTCCTATTGAGGTCGGCACCACAAATTATCCTTTCATTCCTGCTGTCGTCCCCTCAGCACAACACTCAAGTCCCTGTCCCGCCTTTACTCGCTCCAAGTTCAAAGCTGAAAACAAAAATTATATTTTGTTTTACCCCGTGAAAAACAGTCCACCTGCTCTGACTTTCATCCCCACTCCATTCTCTGCCCTTCCTTGGTGTGTTGCCTGTTCTTACAGGAAAACATCCACAATGAAAGGAATCAGAGGCAGTGGGGAGGATAACAGAGGAGCCAGCATCCATCCAGACAGCTGCTCCTGCTCCACCAGCCAGCAATAAAGATTTTGTTTTCCCCTCTCCCTTCACATGCTAATCACCCAGCAGTGATTAGAGCTGCAGCCTGACTCCAAGGGAAAGAAACAGAGGCGAGGGGCCGAGAGGAATTTTTTGAACTCTGAGTAGAAAGAGGGGGGACAAACTGGGGAAGGCAAAACAAAACAAAGCAGCAAAACCAAGAAATGGGACTTGAAGAAGCTTCATTCCTTATGGTTGGTCACGTCCATCGCTTTCAGCATTCAATCCCAGAGTGACCAGGCAAGGGGCCTATTAAAGATCCCTATTTTGTTATTAGTATTCCTCCCTCCCAGCCAGAGGAGGTGGAGAGGGTGGAAAAGGGAGATGGGAGCAGGTCTGGGGAGGGCGCTGGGAAATTCCTGGCATTTTTCTGCCTTTGTGTCTGGGGGCTGAACTGAAAGGGAGGGATGCCGGGCTGCATTAAGCCTCCTGCCCCCTCCAGCAGAGAAGGGATTGCGCTCCCAGAACTGAGAGCCTTTTTATCCCCTTCCTTAGATGGCTTCCAAGAAAAAAACTACTGATTTGGTGGGGTTTTGAGGGAGACACAGCTCTCAAGGGAACTCTGAGTTCTCCCTGCCATCTCACTTGATAAGCCTGACTCTTTTCGATCCACATAGGAAAGCAGATCTTCTCTGTACGTCCTTGGGGGCTCAATCCCTTCATTTTTTTGGCTGGTTTCACTTCATGATTGCAGTTTGATGGGACCCCCCTGGCTTCTCTTTTGACAGGCTGCTACAGTGCTTCTTTTCACTGTCAGATCCCAGCTGGTCACATTCCTCAGGGAATAACAGCCACCACTGTGGAGCTCAGCAAAGCCTGGTCTGAGCCACCACCATGTCCCCAGAATAACCAGGGGTGGATAAAGGGGGAGAGTGGGAATGGAGGAATATTCCTAGAGAGTGCTATGAGAATTGCAGCAGTAGGTGATCTCCCCAGGGCTTCAGCACGAGGATGTTGGTCCAGAGCACCAAATTCATCCACCACCAACAGCCTTGTCCTCCGTGAATTTTTCTAACCTTTTTTCAGCTTTACTCATGCTTCTGGTTTCCACAGCATCCTGAGGCAGCAAGAGACACACCTGAGGTCTGCCTGGCTTTTGCTTGGCTGAGGGATGCTGCCCAGCTGCTGGAGTTAGGGGAAGGAGCCAATGCTCCTGCCGCCTCCCAGTCGCTGCCGTGTCCCTCCGGATGCTGCGACCCAGGGGCTGTTCTCCTGCTCAGCTTTCTCTGCTGCAGACAATGGAGTCCCAGTCTATTCCCTGGGTAGTGCTTACACAGAAGTCATTCAGGGCCTAGAATTGTTCCTGGCGCTTTTACCTTTTCCAGCACCATTGTATGCTCCTGAGGTGGGGGATCAGCATTGTACACACCACACAAGAGGTCAATGCCCCGGAGATTTACTTGATGCCACAGTGGAGTTTTTTTAAACATTATTCTTTTCTTACAAACTCTGAACTCCTCTTTGACCTTTTTGACTCTGGCTGAGTGCACTGATGACATTTCACTCAACTCTTTCCAGGGACCCGAAGATGTCACCCTGGGAATGGCTAATTTGGAGCCTGTGTGTGCTCAAGCTGCTTTTTTTTCTTTTTTCCATGGGCAACCTTTTTCACTTTTCAACATCAAATGTGGACTGTCCCTTTTCCTGCTCACTTCCTGCAGACTGGGAAGAAAATCCTTCAGCAGGTTTTCCCTATGAGATTTCAGTTGTATAAATCTCTGCTGGTTTCATTATTCAGACCCTTTGCCAGATCACCCCTGAACAGTCTGAGCAGAACAAGACCAGCCTCACGACTCTACTGGGAAAATCAGCCATGCATTCCTGTTCTTTGTTCCCCAGCTTTAAACATTTAATTAATCCACTGCAGCTTGTGAATAAAGACAGTAGGATAGTCTCTCCAGGAATTGGATCAGTCAATCATGGATTTGACCCATGTGCCAACTCACCCATATTTTTGACAGAGTCCAGCAAAAGAGGCCAGGAGGTTCACAGTGGCAGGATGGCCTCTCTCCTGATCTTCAGACTTCTTCTTTTTGGTGGCTGGCAGGAAGAAATCCCACAAGGGCTTTTCCTGTAATCCACATCATCCCATGAGAAGATGAATGTTCCTAATATTATGAGGCTCAAGCATTAAGATAGTCATAGAATCATAGAACAGTTTGGGTTGGAAGGGACCTCTAAAAGTCATCTAATCCAACTCCCCTGCAATGAGCAGGGACACTTTCCAAAAGACCAGGTTTCTCAAAGTGTGACCTTGAATGTTTCCAGGGATGGGACATCTACCACCTCTCTGGGCAATTTGTGCCAGTATTTTTCCACCCTTAATGTAAAAAATTTCTTCCTTGTACCTAATCTAAATAGACCCTCTTTTAGTTTAAAACCATCACCCCTTGTCTGATCACAACAGGCCCTGCTAAAAAGTTTGTCCCCATCTTTCTTTAAGTATTGAAAGGCCACAATAAGGTCTCCCCAGAGCCTTCTCTTCTCCAGGCTGAGTCCGTAGAGCTCTGCCTGGATTGATTTTCCCTGGGGGATTCATCTCACCTTATCCCACCCAGCCCACCTGAAGGACACCTCTCCAGCCCTTCTCCCCTCCTCCGTCCCACTGGCACCAGGAGGAGAAAACGAGCAGGATTTTACATCATGGAGAGCTATAAGCTGCATCCAGGTCTGTTGCATGGAAAGAATGACGAGGAGTTGACACATCCACACGCCATCTGATAGCTGAAAATAGGGAGTGTCCACCAGAACTCTCCAACCCCACCTCGGCACACCCACGGAGCGCCGGTGGGACGTGTGTTTGCAGCTGCACAATGGGAGATGGTGAGTGCTAAATATAGGGAGAGCTGCTCTTCACACAGGGAGGTGGGGTGGAATTTGTGCCGTGCCAGTAGAGCAGCTTTTGGCCAGTAAATAAGAGGTGACAAGAGCCAAGGAGCCCAGGCAGGAAGAACTTCATTTATTCCTGAATACGTGCTGTCCTGTGCTTCTGTGTCCTGCCAAGAGTGACCTCAGGGAAACAGGGAGCTCTTCACCACCCCCTGCTCCTGTCCTTCACTACTGCTCTTCCTTTGCAAGGGCCAGCTGGCCCCGCTGTTGACCATCCTCAGAAGATGCACAAGCACCACGTAGTGAGAATTTCTCTCATTCATTGACGAATAAATGTCTCATATCTAAACCAGGGTTCACTGGAGAGGAAGAACTCTCCGTGACTAATACACCAGGGGAGGTTTCAGGCTTCCATTTTCTTTCTCACTCTTTCCTGTGATTATTCCCTGTGCTATTTAATGAGGAGTGAGTGGTCCAACCCTGCCTGGTGCTGTAGAAGCTGGGGAAGCAGATGTTGCAAACTCAGTGATGTCACATCAGAGATCCCAGCTTGGGTTGGTCACTGCTGCTTGGCTTTCTGGTTCTCACTCATCTGAGGTTCAGTCCTCAAATTGGACAAATGTGTTGGGAACCCACTCACTCAGTTTGGAGGGTGAGTTCAGGCCTACCACATTTTGGTTTGTTATCTGTAGGAAATGGTCACAATATTTCCTGTTTTCCATGTTTGCCCTCCTACCTGTAGGACTAAATGATGTCCTGTGATGCCATCCCATGCAGACCCGTTAAAGAGACAAAGAAAACAGAGTTTGAAGAGGACAAACAGACCTTTTTTGGAGAAGATGAGGGGGTTTTTTGATTCAGTGTGTGAACAACGTTACAGCACCAACCTGTTCTTTAATCCAGCATCTTGAAAAGCAACATTAAGAGGCAACATCTGGGTTTGTCATCTACCCTGTGAATTCAGTTGCTCTGAAGGAGGTGAGGCTCTTCCTCCAGGGAAGATTCTCACGGGACAGCAGTTGTATTCACATTCCCTATTTCAGAGAGGTTTTTCCATATTATAAAGCCGGAAGTTTGCCTTGATCCAGTTGAAGCTTTACACATTAACTAACCATGTTCCTTAAGTCTGGGTAGGAATTAATTTTGTCCTCAAGATCTTTGAGACAAAAGGGCTGGAAGTTCTTCCAAGGTTACCCGACTCTTCCCAGCGCTGCAGCTCCCTTATCACCCTTGTGAGCCCACCCTGCTCCTTCCACCCTTTCTGCTGGGCTCTCCAGGATATCATCAGCGTGGCTGCTACATCTGGATGGGCAACCCTGCCTTCACTGGTCATCTCAGTGCTTGAGTCCACTGTCCAGAGGCTTAGAAAAGCAGAAATGCGACAAACTTAACTTAACTTTTCTTGCTGACTTAAGTTCCTAAATACTTCCAAATATGAAGAAAGTTAGCATGGCACAATGTTCTGGGATGTGAGAGGATAACTGTGCCTCATCTAACACTACCCAGAGAAAAAAGTGAACATCCATGTTAATCTCCCTCTGTTCATCCCACTCAGGGCAATGGAGACTTCGGTGACTGGTGGTGGGAATCATATGCAGGGAAACATCTCCGTCATCTCCAGTGGCTGGAGAGATGCTGAATGGAGAGGCACACATGAAAATATCCAGCTGCTGGTGTTGACTGAGACTAAGCTTCCCTTTGATTGACACAAGGATACATAGATAGAGACCAGGAGTATAGCTAGAGATCAACAGGATAGACTCCAGTTCCACCCTGCTCTTGGCAGGTTTGGGATCTAGCTCAAATCCTGGAGCAGGTCAATCAAAGCATGGAAAGCACAACCTCTTTATCCCCTGCTGCCTGATTTGCCAAATCCATAAGCTTGATCCATCATCAGAGCCATGGGACCTCTCCAGCATGGCCACTGCAGGTGGTGTGTGGAGCTGTAGCTGTTTGCAAGCCTGTTGGGATGGAATTGCAGCTTTTCTTTGAGTGAATTTCTCATTTGCTGGCAGGAAAACCAGTCAGGTTCAACCTGCTGAAGAGAGGTCGAAGCCTTGTGTGTCCTTGTGCATCTTTTGCAGATGTCCCATTCAGTGGGCCGTGGCTCACTCACGTACAGGATGTAGTGACCGAACGACAGCTTCCTCCGGGCCCAGACGTTTCAGCAAAGCTCTCCCCACAACGGGGGCCTTCCCACCATGCTCCTTACAGAGCCAGAGGGGAGGCTGGAGCGGCTCCAGCCCAGCCCCCTGTTCTTCCCGGAATTTCCTTTTATTGTTCATCTCGACAGTGTGAAACACAGACCACATCTGGAGTGTTCCCCTGGACATTCAGCTTTCCCACCAGCCACCCTTTTCCATGATGTTTATTCCCTTCTCTGAAAGGAGAGATTCAAGCTGCCTCCTTGGTTAGCTGTTATTTTAATTGACTCCTGAGGAATTTCTCTGCTTTGCTGTGTCCTGCCGTGCACTTGGCACAGAGCTGAATCCTGAAGAACCCTCCCCGCCTCTCTGCAGTGTCTTCAAATCTCTTGCCCTTCTATGTGCACCATTGCACGGGCTGCTTGGTATAAATACACCCCTCAAATGCAGAATTACCAACAAAGCAGCCACATCTTTCACCTCCAGGAGCACAGGACGTCTCCCTGGACCCTTCAATAAGTTCAGTGTCCATTTGAGATGTCCCAGAGAATGTCCCATGGCTTCCAGCTACTGCTCCAAAAAGACACGTGCCTCCTCTAGTTACTGGGACACATCTGCCACTGAATGTCCAAAAAACTGACAATTTGAACCACATTCCACCCTTAACTTGTGCCCCAGAAGTGGTCACATTTTGATATAGGGCAAAGAGGGGTTGTCAGATGTGATGTGCACCCTTCCAGGTTCCTAGATCCATATTGTAATCCTTGTGTAACTGCGAGGACTCTGCTGCAAGGATTCCTGGAGAGAGAAGACCAAGGCACATGTCCCAGATTGCTGGACATTTATTGCCCTATTTGTTAATTTTTCTTCTTTTTCTCTCCACTCTGGCTTTTAATTATCCTTTTATTACCTTTGTAGAGCTGCAGCCCATCACTCTGCAGAGCAGGGGGTGAGTGGGGGCGTGCATCCGACTGGGGCAAGTGTAGGGGTGCCCTTGCAGAGCTCCCTCCTCCAGGCTGCTCAACCTCAGAGCCAGAACTGACATTTTTAGGACAAAGCAACTCCCCTGCCATCACCGCCTGCATCTGTGAGCTGAATCCCTCCTCCCGCAGGTAGCAGAGAGCTGAGGCACTCAAGCAGGGCTGCATCTGATGCAAAACACCAAGGTGGAGGGTTGTGAGTGCTGCTAATTGTCCTTCACGAAATGCCAGCTCCCCAGGTGCCTAATTAACAACCTTAACGCAGCCAAGAGGATGTGGTTTTGTGCTGTGCTGGGACAGGGATGCTCTCCATGCCTGTTTGCACAACATCCAGCAAAAGGCAGCTTTGAATCCGTTTGAGCTTTCTTAGATCAGTCTGAACCACAAGAATGAACAGTAATATTCCTTAGCTCTAATAAATCCCATTTCACTGCCAATGTCCCAGGCTAAAAGAATAATTTCTTTTTACTGGTAGAGGCTGCAGGCAGACTGCCTCCAGGCTGGCTTGATCTCAAGGGGGTGAAGTGTTTGCACAAGGTCTCCTGGCAACAATTTCCACTGTCTGGGCAGTAGATTTGGCTTAAGCTGAATCAACAGTGACTCCACATTTGGGGTGATTTGGGTTAATAACTCCTGCCTAACTTATCCTAGATCTGAGTGCCAGAGAAGAAGTTAAAGTCATCACAGATCACCAGAACCCAGCTGCAGCGGGGAAACACACCATAAACCTTTCCCAAAGTCAGCACTTTGCTGGGAGTCCTGGCACCAGCAGAGGGGAGATGGTGACAGGATCTCGTATCTTCAAAGTCTTCCTTTCCCAGCTGCTTGCAAGGCTCTGAGATGTCTTTTCTTTGCAACACCAGGCAAAATTTGTCACGCTGGGGGTGTTGTGGGCACCTGCACAGAACTGCAGGAATGATGAGGAACCGGCTGGATGGAGATTTCCCCTGCTATCCTCACCCCGTTTCCCTTTTTCCCCTGACTATTTGTGGTGGTGGATGCTTTTGCAACTGGAGAGGTAGAGAGCTTCAGCCGGCTTCCCCTGAAGACTGCTTTGGCCACATGTTTGGGGGAAAGGAGGAATTCTTCTCTCTTTACACTCATCTAGCAGGGAAATTCAGGATTATCTCCATCTTTATCAATCTTTGGGTTATGCTGCATCCATCTAAGCCAGACTTAATTTATTCTCCTGTCCCAGCCAGGAGTCACCAGTTAAGATCCATGTCAAGGAGTGGGCCAGCAGGTCTTAGTAATGCAGTTTAGCTTTGCTGTCCATGGACCACACCAAAACAAACTGAAACCTGCTGTGAATTGTCCTTACCTTTGTGAGGCTGCAGGGATTTCAGGGGGTTCTTTGTGCAATCAGTGTCCTTCTGTAATTGCCATTAGTGCTGAGGAGAGTGACGCATTTCCACTGAGTGAATGCCCCTTAAATTAGTCTTCACTGAAACATGGGAGTAGGGAAATAAAAGGGAGGCAGAGTTTCAATTAGCTTCCCGTTTGTTTTCAGCCTTGTCTTTGAATAGGAGAGTTCCACACAAAGTATTTAAAAACCCCACACTATTAAGCAAGAAAAAGAGCAAATGAGTTTATCTGTACAAAGCTTTAGTTCATGGAAATAATAACATTTATTATTTCCACTGCATGTTCTTTCTGTAAATCTCAGAACCTTTCACAGACCCAGCCCATGACTGTCTTGTTAACCTTGCTGAGATGCAGGATGTCATTTAGAGCTTGCACTGGGAAACTGAGGCACTGGAAGAGAAAAACATGTTAAAAACTAAAGCAGCATCAATATTAGAACTGAGACTTAGGAGTGGGGTTCACCTCATCTGACTGCAAGAAGTGACTCATCTGGCCTAGCTTGGGCTCCCACTGTAGAAATGAATTCCCCTTTCCAAAAGGATATTTCTCACCTTCATCTACCACAAATACCAGCATAAGGATCGGAGGTGCCGGTGTGACAGAGGATTTACACCAACCCTGCCATGCTGATATCCCAGAGGGCAGCTCTGGGGGTGGCAGGAAGCCAGCTGTGGTGATTTATGTCCCAGCAACCCAGAGTTTGCACCAGGCACACGGGAAACGGCTCGCGAGGCAGCTGGGAGCACCAACCCCACAGCGGACATTGGAGTGGGGAAGAGGGTATGAGATTTTTGATAGTACTGAAGGAAGTGGAGGGGTCAATCGCTACTCTAGGACTTGAGGCTTCCATCTGACCCCCTCTTCACCCTTTATTTTTCTACCATGTCTAAAAAAGCCCAAGGGAAAGCAGGAGGACCCCAACCGAAACTCTTGCAGTCCAGGAAAGGCACAGGGATACAAGCAAACAGAGATTTGCCCAGGGATATCTGACCCAACCCAACCAATAACCCTCTGGTCCTCACCCCCAGCCCTCCCTGCCCCCCAGGAACCCTCACAATGCCCCAACCACATCCTAAATGCTCCGTGGAGGGGCTCCACAAAGACAAACCACGTACAACAAGCTCCACCCCATCCCCTTCCCCACTCCAGGCTCCAAACCATTCCCCTCATCTCTAATAATTCAATGAGCTTTGTTATGACAGGGCAATGCACTTAATGGAGAGTGAAATTGAAGAAGAATGTGTGGAAGTTGCAGCTTTCATCTCTAAAACAAATAGTGAATTCCTCAGGGCTGCTGCAGTCCCAAACAAAGATCCAAGCTGCTGGACCTTTGCAGGTTGCCCTGGTAACTTCCAGGCTTTTTTGGGGCAAATCCTTCCCAGAGGGAAGAGGTGGTGGCAAAGGCACTCTGAAGAGATGTGGAGTTGCTGTTTGGGGAGCAGTGTGTGCCCTTGTGGCAGAAGATATTTGGGTTGGAGAGACGTGCTGCAGCCAGGGGTCATCTTGGAAAATTCCCACTGAATCCTGATTGGAATTTCAAGGAGTTTCCCTGCTCCGTCTTGAAGGAAGTATTGCTGGTCCCTTGTCCAGCAAAACAGAGCAATCCATCCCAAATTTGCTTTAGAGGTCTCCCACGGGTCCTTCAGAGCCCACAGACCTCTGCAGGAGTTTGTGGGGAGGATGAGCAGAAGGGATTTTGGAGCAGGAGTGATCCACTTACTGTGGCCTTCAAAAAAAGAGATGGAAAACGCCCCTCATAAGAGACTTTAACTTGATCGGCCCTGAGCTGCTCAGGAGGTTGGATGAGATGGTTAATGGAGGCCCCTTTCAGGTGAAAGGCTCCAACACCACCTCACATGGAGACATCTACAGCTGCCCCGGGGACATGGACACACAAATGCAGGTGTCTTGGTCCGGTGTGGTTGAGATGCTGACCAACACCCTGGTGCGTGGGCGTTGCAGGAAGGTTGGCAGCTTGCTGAATGTGAGGTTCCTCGCTTTTTCTCTCAAAAAATTAAACCCAAGTGAATCAGGGATTACACCTGTCTGAGCAGTCAAGCACAGAGAAAAGTGGAAAAACAGAAGTTCTTCAAAATAGGATCACAGCTGAGATCAGGAGATTATTTCAGAGGGCTGAACCTGGATTTTATAAGTCTTTGTCTAATACCAGTGGGATTTTTGCCTCTTCAGTCACAGAAGTTTGGGAAAAGACAGCTGGCATTGAGAGAAGTATCCTGGGCTGTTCTTAGCTTTCCCAAGACAATTCCTGCTCCCGATGCAAGCTGCATTTTGGTTCCCCTTTCCACATGGTACTTCTGACTCCCCATCTTCTGAAACACAAATTCAAACATCAGACCTCAGGTATTTTTGTCTCTTGATGAAAGGAGAGTAGTTTGGGTTTGGGTTTTTTTTGCTTTCCTTCCTGAAATAGCCACTAGTGATCTTCCACCCAGGAGCCCTCGTGCTGTTGCTCACTCTGTTCCTCACGTCAGAGGCACCAGCCCTTCATCTTCCCATCTTAGCCCCAAATTTGAATTCCAAACATTATTACTTTGTGCCCAATCGCACAAGGAAGCAGGTGACGACACTGAATAAAATCGGATTACTGGCAATTTAAATGATCCTAAGCTGGATCTCAGCCTGAGGATTTTCAAGCTGCGTAGGCTTTCCTCGGTCATTTTCTGTGAAAAGAGGCAAATATTGCGAGGCTGCCTGGAGACGTCAGTCAAATGTTGTGACGAATCCCAACACAGCTGAGAAGGAATTACAAGGTGCAGGGAAGATAAAGCTGTCTTTGGGAATTTACCCCAGCACTGTGAAGCACAAGGGCAACTCCTACTTTATGTTTCCTTCTCCTTTGTCCGGTTTACTTTTAAATTGCAGGATAAATTGGGTGTCTACACCCTTTGGGGAGTCACAAAAGCATCTTGGGATTTCCCCGACAAGGAAATCTTGTGTCATGTGGAGTCCTCCTCCTCCTGAGACCGTTTCAGCCCAGCTGATTTACATACCTTGAAACCACTGACTCCCTGTGCTGCTCTTTCACAGTCTTACGTAAATATTTAGCTGGAACACACAGACCCAGGTATATGTCAGCTGTGTGCAACCACAGCAATGTCAGGATTAAAAGAGACACTTGACTGACTTAAGCCCATGAGGTTTTAAATAATAATAAATGTCAAGAGTAAATTTTAAAGTACATTCTTATTTTTTGCTCTCATTTCTCAGACAGATATGCAGGCCATTCTCCAAAGGGTTTCTCTACACCTCTAAGACATGACTTTCATGTTTGGAGTTGAAAGAAAAAGCCTTTACATAATATCCTGGCCCCGTGATGCTGGTATTTAGGAAAACCTCCAGAGCTGGGACACTCGTGATAAAGCTCCCAGTTAGCAATGCTGCATGTCTTTGGGTATCAAAGACTGTTTACATCTCTCTGTGAAACACCAATGCCTTTTTGACACCCTTAGAAGTGCCCAGTTTCCCAAATTAAGGTTTTTCCTGACCTTTCCCCCAGCTGATAGATGGGCATTGGAGCGGGATGCGCTTTAACAGACACCCAGCTTTTGCAGCAGTCATGCTAAGTATCCCTTTCTTTTTTCCATCAGCTGCTCATGATTCATAGCCTTGATCTGACACCCTCAGTAATTATCCCCTCTGCAGCAGAGGCGAGAGGCAGATTAGGAGCCAGCACGAGTGGGAAGGTGCCAGTGCCCTGCAAGCAGCAGGAATAATGGGAGACCTTCCTGCTGCCCTCCTGGAAAAGGAGGCTTAGAACCATGTTTCTGGATGAATCAGTTTTTCCAAGAAGTGGAGGCCATGCTGTTATTTTTGCCACTATATCAATTGCCAGCAGCCAAGGCTGGGGCAACGGAGGAGCAGCACATCCAACAAGTCTGTTGAGAACTCACAAAACTCCCTGTGTAAGTGCCAGGGCAACTCTTCTGATAATTAAGAGAAAACCTACATCCCACATAAGCAATCTAAAAAGACTTAGGCATCAGATGCTCAGGGGGTGAGGCCAAAGGACCAGCACAGCCCAGATCTGCTGATAGGACCAGTCAGATGGAATTTTTCTTCTCACTCTCATTGCAAACATCGCACAATAAAACCAAATCCAGCCTGATTTTTAAGTGGATTTCAGGCAATTCTGTTTTCCTTAAGGCTACCAAGGGATCTCTGCTCCTTTCTGATATTCCCACAGCCCTCTTAAAGTGGAGACCCAACGTGCCTTGGGAAAACCCCCGTCTCCCACATTGCTAATCCAGTGCAATGTGCCACGGGATATATTTTTAGTGTTTTATGGGCACTGATGCCATAAACTGAGAGTTTGAGGAACTCAGCATCACCTCCCTCCTCTCCATCCCAGGGTCACTGCTATACTGAAGCAGCTCAGGTTTTTCCCTGGGCTGTCTTGGCTTGGCAGTAAACACCAAAAATTGGGAGAGTGCGTGTGTGAATGGGATCTTTTGTTAAAATTATTCCACAGGGAGAGAAGGAACTGCCTCTCTGATACTGGCAGGTTTAATAACGTGCATCAACACATTCATTCATTTATTGCAACTCGAGTTTCATCTTCTGGCTGCAGTGTAGTGCAGAGCTGTAGCAAAAGGAGGTGAGGCTGGGCTGAGGCACATGGAAAGTGTCTCTGCATTAACCCTGAAGCTAAAATCAGGATAAGAAACCTTTTCTGGGCACAACATGCAAAGCAGGTAGGGAGGGCTGAGCCATCTAACCCGAGCATCAACTCGTCCTCTCAAGGTGACCTTGCAACAAGAAGAAAGTCCAGCTTTAACTGAAGGCATCAAGAAAACTGTATTTGAAAAGTCCTTTTTGGAGTGAAGGTTATTTTTACCACACCTGGGTCCAGGCGGGGAAGGTTCCTGGTTTAGCTGGATCCATCAGAGCCAGGAGGAGGATTCAGTGCAACTCTCTGAGCTTATTTTTAGTCTCCTCCCAGCTGCAGCCAGCACTCCTTGCCTAAACGTTAGAAAAAAAACTTTCCGTGCCTCAACACAAAACCATGCCAGGATTTGATAATTATTTTGTCCTTCATACTTTGAGCAGGTTGCTTCCTTTGAGACATTCTCAAACAGGTGCAAATCTTTCCTAGAAAACATCTTGTGAAAATGTGCATTCTCTGGGGGGAAGAGGAAGGATCAGTGTGTGTGTTGTGTACATGCAGAAGGCAATCCCAAATTAATCCAACCTTCAGATAAAAGTTCCAAATAAACCCCCAGCCATGGTGAGAATCCCAAAACGAACCCAATCTAGGTGAAAATCCCCAATTAACCTACACTGGATGTGAACCTGAAATCAAACCCCAAACACCCATCCAGATTAAAATCCCAAAACCACCTCCAAATTCCCATCCTGATAAAACCCACAAATTTTTGCGATGCAGGTGGGAATTCCAAAGTAATTCTCAAGTCCCCATCCAGACAAAAATCCCAAATCCTTATTCATGTGGGTGGGAATCCAAAATCAATCTACAGACCCCCATCCAGAGAAAAAACTCCCAATCCCTCACAAGTCTTCATGCTGATAAAAACCCCAACTCCACCCTCAACTCCAATGAAAACCCCAAATCACCCCCATGCATGTTCGAATACGAAATCGTCCTCACTCCTCCCATTCCAATGAAAATCCCAAAGTCCTCCTCAACATCCCAAATCCAATGAAAACCCCAACCTCCCATATAGATGGGAATGGCAAATCCCCCCTCAAACTGCCCACCCTGACAAAACCCCCAAATCCTTCCAAAGTCTTCATCCTGATAAATATTTCAAACCCCCTCCATGCAGGCAGGAATCCTCCCATGTCCCAAGTTCCCATTCCTATGAAAATTCGAAATGCACTCCAATCCCAGCAAAATTCCTGAATCCTCCCATGCAGTGTAGAATCCCAAATCCCCTCCCCAAATTCCCCCATATCCCCAACTCAACGAAACACTGAAATCCTCCCCAACCTCCCAATCCCAATGAAACCCCCAAAATCCCCTGTTCAGTTGATGAGTTCAAATCCCAATCCCAACAAAACTCCTAAATCCTCTCCAACCTCCCAACTCCAACAAACCCCCCAAATCTCTCCATGAAGTTGACAGTCCCAAATTCCAACAAAGCCCCTAAATCCTCCCCAACCTCCCAACTCCCTCAACCTCCCAACGAAACCCTCAAATCCCTACATGCAGCTGAGAACCCCAAATTCCTCTCATACTCCCATCCCATTGAAACCCCCAAATCCCCTCCATATCCCCATTCCACCAAACCTCAAAATCCTCTCCAACCTCCCAACTCCAACAAAACCCCCAAATCCCCACCGTGAGGTTGAGAACACCCAATCTCAATAAAACCCCTAAATCTTCTCCAACCTCCCAACTCCAACTAAACCCTCAAATCCCTACATGCAGCTGAGAACCCCAAATTCCTCCCATACCCCCGTCCCATTGAAACCCCCAAATCCTCTCCAACCTCCCAACTTCCATGAAATCCCCAAATCCCTCCAGGCAGTTGAGAACCCCAAATTCCCCGCCATGTCCCCATCCCAACGAACCCCCACATCCCCTCCGCAGGTGCATCCCCACGCTCCTCGTCGTCCTCTCCTTCCCCATCCCACCCGCGCTCGCTCCCCCCGCGCCGGGGGCGGAGGCGGGGGCGGGCCGGGGCCGTTCTGCGCCTCCCCCGGCGGCGGGAGAAGGGGGGCCGGTGGCCGGGGC
>WBMZ01004522.1:31023-130962 GCA_013400975.1 Atrichornis clamosus | reverse complement strand
TGGCCAGGCTCAAAGCAAAACAATGCCATGAGCTCTCCATCTCTCATTTCTAAATAAAATTCTCTGCTAAAAAACATATAACTATTTGTAAAAGAAGTAATTCAGGCAAGGCTGTGACCTATCTTGTCTGTCATGTAAAATAAAATCTTTCCTGGTATACAGTCTATAAATTGATCTATACATTTCCCTCTAGTGGCAAAGTGACATAGTCACTATTTGATCTCAAGTTAATGATTAATCTGATATTGTTTTGACTTGCGGCAGATTTTTGTGTAATGTATCCCCATAATTGAAATTACCATGTGCTGGATTACTATTTGTAATATTCCAGGAAGTGAAATTACTCCATTTCTCATTCCTTTTTTTTTTGTAAAGTAAAACATCAACCTTATTCACTTCTTTTCCCTAATGACCTTCTTAAATTTTCCTATTTCAGACTTCCTGTCTGAAAATTAGAAAAATAGTAATGAGTAAGTGTCAGCTATCAGCTCAATGAATCTCAGCCTAAATCAAGCGTGTAGACAAAGTCTTGATTGATTTATGGTAATGCAGAAATTTTTCATAACCCCAAATAAATCTAGTCTTTCTTCCTAACACAGTTATTTGTTGTTGTATCCTTAAATGACCTACAAGTAAATAATTATATGTTTGGCTATATAAACAATTTCTTAGTACGTAAGATATTAGACATAGACATTTATTTCTCAGCTTTGGTCCTTAGCCAGTTTATTCTCAGTTGTCCAGAACCCTACATTAGGGATGACTGACCAAAATGTTGATAATAGGCCAGACAATTGGTCCTAATGTTGCATCAGGCAGTCGAGTGCTGCCTTTAAGAATTTGTGATTTTTGTTGAAAATAATGTAGGTATTCTAATATTTCTGCCTAAAGCCCTATCATTTTAGCACATTTTTTATTCTGAGGCAAATAGCTATGCTGATACATCTTCTAAATATTTTTGCTCACTTTTTACTGGATCAGAATATGATTAAGTGATTAGAGTTGCTTGTGACTGTACCACTGGATTGTAGAGATATGGGCTGAAAAAGTGTAGACTGAATTGAGGGCAAGCAAGAGTACGTAATGAGGTTCAAACTAGGAAGACCATGAGTTCATTTAACTGGGTTGAGACCAAGATAGAGAGGAGTCAATTGATGGATGTTGGTGGAGGGGAATTGTCAGAGTATAGAAAGATGCCACTGGGCAATGTTAGTGTGTAGGAGCTATGGACCTCTTCCCTTCCAGGCTTGGGTCCAGATTGTAAAGAGTGTTTTGTTTCATCCACATCATTTATTCTACACATATTTCTGAAAGCCTTTCCTTTATCATGGGAGGTGGTGATATATATCACACATTTGACTTGCAGAGTAATCGTCCCCTTCTTTATGCCTGCTTTGCAGAGTTCCTCCAAGAACAAGCTCAGCCATATCTGCTGATGATTATTTGAGGAAAGCTTTTCCCAGTCCCACCCTTCAGGGTGTTGATAGGGAAGCAAATTAAAAATTCAAAGCCTCTGGCATAGGGGTGGCTGTTTCAGATACAGCAGAAACTGAAGATACCTCCTCCTATCTTATTTTGATATTAATCAGATAGCAAGACATTGGCAGGTTCCAGCACTCTGCCTAAAACAATCATGTCATTTCTACAAGTAGGCTTGAAGCTCTTGGCAAACCAGCCCTGTTTGTTTCTGCAGTCCTTATGAGCTCTGTTATTGCTATTCCTGGTTGAAATTCAAGGTCTTCAGAAATTCAGTTGATGTTAGAGCCAGACTCAGAACTCTGATGTTCTCCATTCCTGGACACCTCTTGGGGCTCAGGGACCTGAGCATATCGCCTGTGCTAGAGCTAGCTTGCCCCTGTGGCAAACTCCACAGGCAGCAGCTGAGTGACCAGGAACATTTTCTGGAGGGTCACTTTGTCCTTGGCTAAGCCATAACAATCTCAGTAAGAGATTATATGACAAAATGTGACTGTAGTTGAAATACCAAGAACAGACATATGATTAGTGAGTCAAGAATCTCTCCCTTTTTTCTCTCACAAAATGCTCATGGATTATACAGAACTCCTAAAGCCATTTGAATCTACTCTCCATATGAAAAAGCTTCTCACTTCATGTCTTCTCCAGTACCACATAACCTTTTTCAGGCATATTATTTTATAAATTAATGTTTATCAATAAATTCATCATCTCTATTACACAGTACCTTACCATGACCAGAGACACTGAAATGAAGAAAATAATGTCTAATTAATTCATTTTTTTTTATACATGCTGTCAGTTTTTTACCCAAGATAGTGTGAAAGTGCTAGCACTCCTCTCTCAGTGCACAGTCACAGGTTTTTCCAGGGTGCTCATTGCTCAGAAATGGCAGGCATGGCAGAGGCTTACACACAAGACTAAGATGGAAATAAATGGAAAACTTACCATAGCTAAAAATAGACAGAGCTATTATTTAAGTTTCCACATATAGGAATTAGTTGCCTAAGGAAGATCTTTGGTATAAAAATTCTCTAAAGAGGATAACTGGAGAGGCCCCAGATAATTTTATTGATGTTTGCCAAGTGACAAAAGCCAGTAGTTTACTGTTTAAAGGGTATTGGAAAGGACCCCAAAAAAGAAGCAAAACATCCTTTTGAAGTCTAATAGCCTGAGGAGATAAGTAATTTGAGATTTTCAAAGATAATATGGGCAACACCATCTCTATGGGGAAAAGCTTTTCACAGTAGTAACTACTGAATCTAACAGTAATGAATCTAGCAATAATGAATCTAGCATCTAGTACTGATGTAAGACTGAAGTTAGAAAAATTGCTATTGGAAATGAGGAAATTTCAGTAGTGATGTTGATTAAAAACTGGAGGACCTCATTGCAGACTGGGGGATGAATTCTTCACAATCTGAAGTCTTTATATCAAGACTGAATGTCTCAGAACACATATTGTCATTTCCTCTTGAGATTACTGGACTTTATACAGAAATCACTGGGAGAAATTCTATGTTTTGTGTTTTGCAGAAGGTGTCAACATGGTCCCTTTTGACCTTAACACCTGTGGAAAACATCAGAGCCACTTTCCTTCTCTGTAATAAGAAGGCATTCTATGACAGGTCAGAGAGTATGAATTAAGAAACATGATAAAGTTAACCCAAGGAGAAACATATCACTTTACTTACAAAAGGAAATATCGGATGGTCTTACTACCACTGCCAATCTCTCGCTGGATCACACAATATCAAGCACTGTGTTTATACAGCATCTAGCACAGGTGGAAGCCAATCTCTGAGGATGTAAGTACTCTGACAGAAAACTAAAAGTCTGAAAAAGGAAAACATGCTCCTTGGGATTACTGCTGAAATATAGCTGCAGAGGAGGTTCCTGAGGCCTTCAATCTCCAGGTCAGGAAGAAGGGGCAGGCTGGGTCAAGTTTCTGAAAGGTATGGGGACATTTAACTTATATGACACCAACTGACCGCTCACTTTTACCATTAAATTACATGTATTTGACTGATACTTTCATTCTTTGCCATTTTAAAGACTATGGGAGGTTTAGCCATTTGTTTCTGCAGAAATAGGATTTGACTCTTCATATATGTGTAGAAATGGAAACCTGAGCTTGATCCAGTTTTCTTTGCCACTCCTTAAGAGCAGGACTTTAGGTTCAGTAGAAAGCTTTCCTGTAAAAAAAAGTAAGAACCTGATCCTGTGCTTTAAATTCAGTTCTGAAACAATCATAACAGAGATAAAAGCTGTACCATTTTCTGGGAGATGACAAAGATTGAGAAAGTAACGCCCTCCAAAACAAAAAATGTCATTACAATGGCAGAAGAAGGCATGTGAATAAAGCAAACTGGATCCACCAAATAAAAACATGATGATGATGCTGTAACACTACCTTCCTTCACTGATCTCATTCAGTTCAAGCTTCACATAAATCAGGCAGGGGTGTGCTTGAGAGGCAGTAGTTCACTGAAGGCATCTGACCCATGTCAGAGACTGTGTGAAAAACTGGAGCATGGCTCCAGGCATGGAGGTTGAGACCAGACTTGGGGTTGAGCAGCAAGCTGCATGGATATTCCCTGCTGAAATGCATCCAGATGATCTGGTTCATCAGGTCAAAATGATCCCAGCTTCCCACCCCACCCCACCCTGGCTCATCCATAAGCAAGGCATACCATTCCAGCAGGCTCCTGGTGGCATGGGGCTGAGGTAAGCTAGCAGAAGGCTGCTGGGCAGCTCTCTTACAGGCACACACTCCATTTCATGCAAGGCAGCAGAGTATACACAAACGTGGCATTTTCAGAAGGTCTGCTGCCTAAGTCAACACCAAAATCCCTGCTGACATCAGCAGATGCAGGCGTAGGTCACTGCTTAGTGCTTTCAGACTCATTCACCTGTCCTTGTAGGCGGCAGAGCAGGACACCCTGGCACGTACACATCCGTCAGTGTGACACTGGTGTGAGACAGCAATCAGAGATCAGTGCCAACCCTCAGCCTTTGTAGGGCTCAGTTCACCCCCAAAACAAACATGAAGCTGTGGAACAAACCAGTCAGGAATCTGCCCAGCTTGGTACTGAGGGAAGGCGACCTCCTACAAGGTGCTAACAGACTGACCACACTGCTGCAATGGGAGAACACTCCTCCTGAGTGAGATTCCTGAAGGAGAAACACCTCAGGAGAAGCTCAGCACCTGTCCACTTAGAAAAATTAGGTGAAGATTTTTTTGTCTTACTTCATATGAGGGAAGTCCATTTTCACTAATAACTGAAATCCATTTTCATATATTTCCTAACTAAACATACACAGTGAGCAGAGCCTTTTTCCTATGATAATTACATTTTCTCTGCAGCCAGTCAATCAACTTCCTTTAAATAAAAACATTGATAGGGCAGTTGCATCCAGCAGTGCATTTACATGTATTTTCTCACAGTGCACAGATAAAAACCCAAGTATTCCCTCTTTGCTAGAGCGAGCTCGGATTGTTTAAGATGGAAGTAGTTGTTGGGATAAGGATATACTAGAGCTCTACCCTGCATGCATCTCCAGGCAGGCCATGCTCTTCTGTCCCTCCTCCCCTCATCTTTCTCATGCCCTGGGGAAGCCTCTCTTGCTGCCTCCTCTACTCCCACACCTCATCCAAATCCTCACCCTCCTTCCTTGATATGCCATATCCCACACCCAACACACATGTCCTTCCTTCCCCTAACGCAACTGTGAAGGAGGAGCTGTGGTCTGGCTGCAGATATCCCATGCTGGAAGTCTCTCTACAAAGCAATTTTAGCCTGAGATGGATTCTGGAGCAATCTCAGGTGAAATCTGCTCTTCATATGTAATGGTCCCTTGTGGTCACCTCTGTAAAAGTAGCTCCGTGTTTCAGAGGAATGTCCACCCAGATATTTGTGCAAAGAAGATCTGGCTGGTCTTACCCACACTGAGAGATAGTTCAGGAAAATGAATGTGGTGGATGTCCCAGTAAGGGTTTCTCATGTGGCTTTCAGACTGTGGCCAGGTGTGAAACTCGGTCCTGAGAGGGGCACTTAGTGGAATGATAAGCTTAAAAACCTTTCAGGCTTCACACAAATAAGAGCAGTCACTTTAGTTACTGGAGTAGATTAACTCTGCTGATGGTCCCTGGAAATGCCTGCATGTCCATCTTGTCAATGGAAAATACTCAAAGTGATTTCACGTGAAATTGCCCTAAAACTAAAGAGCAAAAATAAGGACAGTGGGGAAGTGCTTTGGCAGATGGATGGGATGTAAGGAAGTTAGCATTAGGAAGTTAGCAGTAAGGAACTGCATGACAGTGGAACACAAGAAGGCATCTTTTTACACAATATTACAGAGAAATTTCAACAAGGTGTATGATCCATGCCAACCAGAATTGCCCCAGAAGGTGTCACTGCAGCAGCTGGTACTGGTTGCCTGAGACATTCAGTTTCTCTATTTATTAAGGGCTTGCTCCTGCCAGCTGCTGAGCATGCCCATCTTCTGTCCCTTTCAGCTGAAAACAAGGACAGTCATGTCTGCATGACAAGAAGCTTTGGCAGGATGATAAGTTTGAGGGCCAAAATTTCCTCGTAAGATCACATTAAACATTTACATGTTAAAAAAATTAAAATCTGGAACTAAATTAAAAAATCAACAGCTCTGTCTACCAATAGGTAAACCTCCTCATTTTCTTGCCTTTCTCCTGATCTGGGTTTTAAAAACATGCTGAATTGCGGGAAGCCATTCCAGCCCTGCATAATTAAAATGCAGTCTTGGAACAGATGAATCGTGGCCAGGCTGTTAAATACAGGACATCAACCTTTACTACTGACACAGACAAACTTCTGGGCAAAATTTGGAGAAAACAGAAAATTATATACATGAGTAGAAGGAAGTATCTTGATTAAATACCTGAAGGAGAAAGCATGTTCTTGTCAAGAATACTCTGCAGAATCTGAGACAACCAATGGATTCCTAACTTTTACATTATGTCAAACTCAGATTACAGAAATAGTACTAGGATGGTAAGATTGTGTTAGGGTCATCTACTGTACAGAGCATCCTGTGGCATGCAAATAAACATATACATTCAAAAAAACACATACATTTTTTAATCCCTGAGGACACATTTGATCTGTGGAGAGTTGTACAATTTAAGGATTTGTTAATAGCCCAGAAGGTTTGTAATGCTGCAATTGAGAAAGCAGCTTCTAAGTTATTCAAAGCAGAGACTACTATGAAATAAGCAGGTTTTTGAACATTCTTCCTACTTTTTCCATTTATTCACTGAGGAATATCATTGGCAGGACTGTGGTGAACATCAGTCAAAATCCCAGAAGACCAAGATTTCACAGGTGATATCTGAATCATTGACCAGACATGATGGCATGTGTCTGCAGAGACTGACAACTGAAACCCACAAACTTACAAAGCAGGAAGCTGATAAAGGCAGTGAAGATAAAAAGGATATTGAATAATGTAGCAAAACACACAGACTGCAGAAACAGAGTAATTCAGGCTGAAAACCTCGTGAATTGGTCCCATGATATAAAAGGAGATAATAGTACTGGGATGGGGGCCAACCAGTAGTTTTACTGTTTCAAAGTGGTGTGGAAATTAAGATTAATGGAGAAATAAACTTCAATTCTAAGCAGAAATGTAAAGGAAATTTTATTGAACAGATCAGAGACACCGGGGACCACAAAGGAACTGATGAGAATACTTCTAAACATTGCTATCCCTCCACATTTTAGAGAGTAATGGATGGTTGGATGGATGACAAGTGAGAGCACAGTATAGTACAAGGCAGACACATCAAAGCTACTATTAAAGAAAGTGGAAATGGATTAGCCACTGTCTGAGGAAATCAGATATCAGAGCTAGCAGGCAAACCATGGAGTGGAGGCTACAGGAACAGAGAAAAAAGGAAGACCATAAAGGTTTTTGCTAAAGAAGATCCATCTGGTTTGGAAAGACATCAAACAGCACTCTAAGAAAAAGATGAGTTATGGATCATCTCAGAGGCCCTAAGTGTCTCCTAGATCAGTAATATTAGCAGGAGACTTGTCCAGTATGCCTTTAGACAAGCCTCTGTGAATTGCACTGGTAAATGGAGCTCTGTTAAATAGGAGCTTTACATGCGTCCTCACGAAGTTGACACTTTGTGCATTGATGATACACTGGCTACTTAATTGTTGTTGAAAGATGTGTCAGCTGTAATATATACCATTATATTAATTATGCCATCTCTTGTTTCTCACTTTGTTCCACACCAGCCAAAATTCTTTTCAACCCCTTGTTTCCCCTTTACCTTAGCCACTGGCTTCCTCCACTGCCTTTACACAAATTTTATTGTGACAAAAAAGCAGGAAGCACAAAGTGGACTTCAAGTTATATGGAGGGGAGGAACAGACACAAATGGGGACCAGACACAAGGATCTTTATCTTCACACATGCTTTGTGGAAAAGAGAAGTCACTTTCCTTTGTGGAGTGACCAAGCTTCCCTCCTAGGAGTCTACAGCAGACACTGGCCTCAGAGGAGAGGTGAGAGAAATGTTTTGTATTCCATATTGGCACAAAGTTAGCTAGTAATGTGGGGGTGAGCTAACCAAAACATCAAAATAAACTACACAGAGCACACACACAGCTTTCACATGAAGAACCTTGCAGAGTGGTTGCACCATGCCTAGTGCTTATGAGTCCAAGAATAAACCATCCATCTAACCAAAATACAATCTTTCATCAGGCAGGTTATTGGAACTAGACAGATTTGGAATTATTGACATTTAGAAACTCATTTTCAGAGACAAGCATAAGCCAACAAATGAGGAGTATCTAAGGCAAAGAGGCTATTGTAATGTGCAAAATAAATAATGCACACACTGAATTATTTATTTATTTATTAATGGTATAATAAATAAACTTTTACTGCCTAGCCTTTCAAAAAGTGTAAACTCATCTAAGTAAAAGTAACAGTCAACTCAAGCTAAAAGGAAGGGAAAATATTTCTGGATATTGAAACAGTGAAGTAAAAAATCTTAAAGAACATTTTTGCTAAAATTCCTACCTTTGGGTTCACAGAGACTGGAACTACCAAAATACCAATGAAAAAGATGGTATCTCCAGCACAGTAATTTATCAAAATACCTCATAAAGTTCTTAATTACATTGTTAAGAACACATATTCCTCAATGTCATTTCAACTTAGTTATCCTAATATTCACTCATCTTTAATTGCCAGTGACTTCACTCATGAGTTATTGACAGTTTCTGTCATGAGAAGCTTTGCCAGTAAATTGGCAAAGAGTAGCAGTGGCACAGATATTTGTTCATGCAAACTTTTTTTCCTTTAAACTCACCTTTATTAAAACAAGTTTCCACAATATCTACAGTTTTCTTACCTCAGAGTTGCTTACAGAGAGTTAAGCTCTCTGTCTTCAGTTCTGCCAAACTCATAGCCCAAATGATTCCCAAACCAGCCTCAAAGAGAAATATCCTTCAGCTCAATATTTGGAATCATGGCTTTTGGCTGAAAATGCTTTAGGGAACTCTCGTTCTAGTACAAACTCACACAGTAATGAAGGCATAACATTAAAAGCCCTGAAGTGAAGTAAACCCAACTATTCCTTGGCCCCACTAAAAGTAAGCTTGACACATGAAGTTGTTTTCTGTTTCCTTGGCTGTTCCTAACATATTTTCTGAGGAATAGCATCTGGTGGAAAATAGTTTCCTCCTCCCACAAAACTACAAAACTTCGAGGTCTTTCCAGTCTTGAGTTGGAAGACACCCAAGACTTTTTGAGGCACTTTGCAGAAACCAAGAGATGCCCTGGCAGCCAAGAGCCTGGTCTGAGGTGGTCAGCACTGATTGTCCTTCTCCCTGGGCTAGCAAGCCGCCCATTTGTTCTACCTCTCCAAGGTGAGGAGAACCATTAATAAAGAAAACAAACAATCATGTCTGCAAAATGAACAATTTTCTATAACAAGCATAGAAGCTTTCACAGAAACCACCCAAAACACATTCCTTATCACTCCCCAACAGAAAAAATGCTTGAGAAGGAAAACAGTGAGTGCTGTTCCCTTGGCCTGGAGCTGGCAGAGTATCTATCCAGACTTGGGCTTTTTTCTCATCCCAGAGGAGGGCTCTAATCCCATCCAAACGGGATGTTATGACCAAATAGTCTGTTTTGTCCTTGGGAGCACTCCTCTTTCTGTCCCTGAAAAGAAAATTAAAGAAAAAGAAAGTGAGAAGAGAAGAGAAGAGAAGAGAAGAGAAGAGAAGAGAAGAGAAGAGGAAAAGAAAAGAAAAAAAAGAAAGGAAAAGAAAGAAAAGAAAAGAAAAAAAGAAAGGAAAAGAAAAAAGAGAAAAGAAAAGAAAAGAAAAGAAAAGAAAAGAAAAAAAAAAAAAAGAAAAGAAAAGAAAAGAAAAGAAAAGAAAGGAAAAGAAAAGAAAGAAAAGGAAAGAAAAGAAAAGAAAAGAAAAAAAAAAAAAAAAAAAAAAAAAAAAAAAAAAAAAAAAAAAAAAAGAAAAGAAAAGAAAAGAAAAGAAAAGAAAAGAAAAGAAAAGAAAAGAAAAGAAAAGAAAAGAAAAGAAAAGAAAAGAAAAGAAGAGAGAAAAAAGATTTGTTCAATACATACACATCCTAGTGAAAGATTCTGAACCCTGACCAGAGCAGGCAATATCTAACGAAAAGCATTTGGCTGCAAAATTAATGACCAACTCTATTTGAAAACTGCTATTCAGAGGTAGCTTTAACTCCCACAGCTCTCTCTGGGCTCCTCCGTGTTTGCTTTTCCATATCCCCTGGTAAATTTGCACAAGGGTTCAAGGTCTGCTGCTGTGCGTGCACCCTTTGCCAGCCTTGTTTCTGTGACGTATTCAGGACGCTCCACAGTGACCTTTACAGTCGGATTTCGGTGCCCGCCGCAGCCCCTGCCCTCAGAGCGGCCTCTCTCCCGCAGCCCCGGCCGAGGGAGCGGACACGGAACGCGCCGCTGGGAGCGGGATGCGGGATGTTGCCAAGGGACTGCCAATCTCATGAAGCAATGCGGAGCTGCTGGGGCTGCCTGACCCTCCGGGACAGTTCCTGACGCTTGGCCCACAGCACGCAGCTCTGGGCGGATATGGTTTCTTGGCACTGCCCCCAGCACACCCTTCCTGCCAATTCCTCCACATTTGCATTCTGCTGGTGCTCCCAGTAGAAAAGGCACTGCTCCCACAAACGCCAGCCACACCTGCTGGTGGGTCACAGTGGCCCAATTCATAGCACAAACCTTCCAAAACTTCACCCTGCCTTACCTCAATTTCTGCATCTGCCTTGAGGCATCCTGTGGGTTGATCTCTCCCAGGAGGATAAGCCCCTGTTCCCTTTGCCCCTCTCCCAATGGCACATTGCACAAGCCAGCACGTCTACAAAAAAACCTCCAGAAGAGTAATTTTAAAGTCTGTGTTAGTTGCTGTTCTAAATGCAAAGGGAACGACAAAGAAAAAAATATTACATATTTAAATATTACAATACTTAATTTTCAGATTCTTGATAACAAAAAACTTTGTTGAGTCTACAACTAAAATATTAGGGAAAGACCATCAACAAATGAGATTTCTTTGCATGAACAGAAAGTTCTGCAGAAAAAAAAAAGATGAAATTAGAGTAGGATGAAATCAGATGACTAGGGTGAGGTAAAATCCACAGTGGAATCAGGTGGTTGGCAGTGGCTAAATTAAGAAGACATAGCTGAAGAAACACAATATTTTAGGCTTGACTTTCATTAGTAGATACAAGCAAGTATGCATGGAAAGTAATCCAAACTCATTGTACACCAGCTGCTCTGAGCAAGCGTGGTAAGGACAGCCCAGGCACTGGTGCAAGTTGTACACAACCCTAGAGCATGATCTGTCCACGAGTCACTTCTGGCTGCACTTCACACCACAAAGGCAATGCAATTACATGTGCTCTTGCTTTTCCTTGTCTCTTTTTTGGTATTCTGTCTATTCTTTCTTTTCCTTAAATTCTCAGTCTGTAACCTAAAAAGAGGATGACATCACTTAGTAAAATGTAATTAGACTATACGAGGGAAATTGAATTTACTAGGAGGAAATCCTGGTTTTGCTCTAATGCTTCCTGCCTGTTCTGGATATTAGGCTCAAAAAGATCAGAGAGAGAGTACCTGTTCCATCATCAGTATATTTTTCCTTAAAATCTCTGGACACCAAATTTACACGTTTATTTTCCTAATCAGCATTGGTATTTACTCATAGCCTTACTGACTGGCATCTAATAACATAAAAAAGTCAACTTATAGCACATCACATTCATGGTTTAGCCCTTTCCACTTCTGAAGGAATTTTGCCCCAATGGCCTATGCCAATTTCAGTAGTGCTGTCCTGCCTCATTAGCCCACCTTTTCCTGTACAAGCTTTCTTCTCTCAGTCCTGCTCACATTTCAAAGCACACCGATGCTACAGGTGAGGGATTCAGCTCAACTTCATCTCTTTTACCTGCTGGAGGAGTGACCTCCCTGAAGAGGCTCAAAACAAGGTGAAGCAAGGATGCACTGGGGATAGGAACTGAGGGAGCAGTTTTTCAGCATCTTTTGTAGAAATGTGTTGCATTGGGCTGCAGATTGCAGCTGGCCAGCCATGCTGCTTCAGTGACCCACGGAGACTTGGAATGTCTATCTCACACACTAGTGATGGGAATGCAAGCAGACTCCCCTATGCTGGTGTATGTATGGGTAGCAATGCAGAGCTCGAGCAGAGAGCTCTGCTCCAGCTGCAAAGTCCTCCAGAGACAGGTGTTTAGCCTGTGGGAAGACAAGACACGAGGTTATTTTAGGCCGTGGTTCCTTTTCCGATTCCATGAATGGCCCAAGAAACTTTGTTTGTGTCATCCTCTCCCTGGACTCAGCATGGTCACTTTGTTTGTGTCATCCTCTCCCTGGACTCAGAGAGGCAGCACAAGATCTCACCACACTTGTTCTCAGGCGAAGTGACCTCAGCTCTATCCATTTGCCTTTTCCAGTGGTGTTTCCTGCTTCACCTCAGCATGTGCTTTGCTCTGCACAGACTGTGGAAGGGTGTATCCACTCTGTGCGTGCCGTGCTCCGAGGTGGTGCCCCTCCAGGATGAACAGGCAGTGACGCCGGAGAATGATCTGGGAGACCTGCCTGTTTACGTCAATCTCAGTCATGTCCCAGTGGTGCCCAGTGGCTCTCCTCTATTGATGCTTTTCCCAAGGGCCTCTCTGGTCTTAAGAGTTACTTTCCTCTGGATCTGCCACCCCTGCTCACACCAAAGACAAATCTAGGGAATTCTGGCAGGCACTGCTCAACAAAGCCGGGCTCTTGCCACCCCTTGCCCCTGCCCTTCCCTGTTCACACATCCATGGCCAGTCACAGTGGCCACACACTGGGCAAGGGGTGTTTGCTGTCCAGGGGTGCCTTGCCTAGCCTCTCACTGCTTGCTGGTTCTGCATATATTTCTCTTGTTGCATAGGAAAAAGCATTAGTCTCAGTGTCCTCGGGTGTTTTTTTGCAGATATATATTAATTTGGACAAAGGAAGTTAATCACCTTTCGCTAAAAATAGGAATGCCTGCAGTGCAGATCTAGCAGCAGTATAGATCCTTGGCGATTTAATTTTAGGGCTCACTCTTGGAAGAACAGCTAAATATTCCAGCTTTCTAAAGGTTAAGATACATGTCTATTTGTGATCCATTTAGAGCATATAGTTCAGTCATCCAATACATAGCCAAAAGTGAAAAGTACTTCTTTAAAGGCTTGGGTGGCAAGACAGCTGCTTACCCCTATGTCCTAGCACTATCCACAGCCCCCACAGTCCAGCAATAACTTTCAGCATTTTCTGCTACTACAGTTCAGCTTCTTTCTCCTGGCTCAGTGCCACCATGCTCTGCACTTTGACTAGGAGTTTATACCCAGGAAAGGCAGGGCTATTTCAGTTAGAGTGCCTGAGTGCAGCTAAGGGCTCTCCAGCACCCATATCCCTTCTGCCTCTGCCAGAGCATGGTGAGCTCAAACAGAAACATTTAAACTCATAATGTTTCCACTACTGTGCTTATAAAATGAGAAAAAAATGGGATATCCTCTTCAAAGCACTTGAAAAATCTGTGGATGGAAAGCTCTACAGAAGAACAGAGAAATGGAATAATGCTTTCTAACTAGCTCTTTCCTAACAGAGAGATGTAAAATTGCTGGATTTTAATTTAAAATAAGTGGAAAACATGAATTTTTTTCTAGATAAGATTTTTTTAGATTGTCAAATTACAACACCCAGTATTAAATTAATTTCATAATATTAAAAGTTTATGAGCATAATAACCGCAATATGACACAAACATCCTACACGTGTCAACTTAAACAAATGATCTGCATTTCCAGTTCTTTTTCTATGTATGTATCTAGAAACGGAGCAGTGACACAGCAGCTGTGCCGTGTGTCAGCGATGTGAAAGAGGTTCTGCCCTTCACACCTGGCTCAGAGGAGAATTATGAGGTCAAGTATTGTCTCACCTCTGGGAGTCTGACATCCAAGACATCCTGATGCCCCAGAATGAGATAGGACAGTGGGTGCAAATTAGTTAAAAATTCAAGAAAAAAAAGAAATTTTCCAGAACTTTAGCATATTTCTTCTGGAAAAAGCACATTTATGTTGCTCTGCCAACAGTAGGAACATGCACGGTGTAACGTTGAGTGGACCTCATGGGTGACTGAGTTTTCACCAAGTATGGACAGAAATTTTTATTGTATATAGAAGATGGGTTGCCCATAGATTTTCCTAAGGGCTTGTTCTGCAAAGAGTGTCAGAAAGGCTGCTCTCTTGCTGTGTCCAGACGATCTGCACAGCTAGAGGCTCAAGAAGACTGCAAAGGTCACAACACTATAATGTGAATCTTAAATTATCTTTTAAGGTTCAGAGTAGCTGTTTGTGACAGAAGACTGTGATAAAATCAGAATATATGCTGTGGTGTGGCACAGACTGGATAAGCAGGATGTACTCATCCTTCTCAGACAGAGCTGGTCTTTAGCCTTCAGTCCTGCCTGCACTTACTCCGTTCAGAAAGCACATTCCAGTGGAAACCAGTGGCAGTTTTGGCAGAGACAGCACCATTTAGCATCTTTAGAAAGAATACCACCTTTGCCTTTTTAAACCAAGGTCCTTCTGACTTGTGTGATTGCTACTTGGGGACTAAAATAGACACCGCCACAAGAAGGTGTCTTTGGGGGTAGGTCAGCAAAAGCAACCAGGGCAACCAGTATGCGATGCATGGGATGCCCAACCTTAATTCACTTCCAATGTTGCGGCTTCCTGTCTGGACAGATGAATACAATCTGAGCCCAGAAGGACAACAGATATGTTAGCTCTGATTAAAACTATTACCTCTCATTGTATATTTTGCCTCTCTACATAAGGCAGGGGCACAGCAATTGACAATGGGATGGTGCCCTTAAAAGTGCCTGCAAAGACTTCCCTGAGTGTGAAATTCATCTTATGTCTCTTGAGAATGGGACAAACTTGTTTCTCTGATTGAAAGCAAAACTGACAGGCAAATAAGGAATACTAACTCAAACTAGAAGTAGAGGTGTTACAATTTCCTCTCTCAATCCAAACGGTGCCTTTCTGTAACTGCCTTGACAGCCATAACCACCTCTGTAGCCAAGGCTGGAATAATTCATTAGCAACAATTAATGGAATCACATTGCAGAATTATCAAAATCAGGAACTGTTACTTTAAATTAAACCTCTGTTGAATTTTCCCTTGTGGTACCTTTGTTAATCTCTTGTTCCAAGTGAAAGGTGAAAAGTCTTTTTTTAAACTTCACTTTATTCCTAAAAATAAAACTAGAACAGATAAACTTTGAAGTATATGTAATTGAGTCTCATGTGATCAGAGGATCCACTGTTGACAGGGACTCTCTACGCAAATTAAAAGATTATGTTCTCAGGCAGTACTAGTGGAGAGCATGTTATTGTTTGCAAACAGCATAAATCTGCTTTTGATTTGTAACATTGGTGGATCACCTCTAAGAAACAGACTGAGCTAATTTTAGGTTAGTATTTGTAATATATCAGTTTAGATCTGTCAGCACATTACAGTAAAATTTAATATTGAGGATTCCACAGAATTTCATGACAAATCCTGGTACAGAAGCTGGAAACCGTGGGTTTCTAAGGTGGAATCTGTTTAGCTTTAATGCTACATGCTATTTAAAGACTTATTAGAATATTTTCCAGAGCTGCACTGGCCTGAGAGATTGCCTGGGAGCAATGGTGCAGCTGTTTGCTTGCAGCACACGAAGGAACCGTGTTTCTCCTTGTGGGGCAAGTTGGCACCTTTTTGTTTCATAGTGGTTGTGTTTTGCTGAATGCAAATAAAGCAAATCATGCTTGTGTGACAAGGGCTGCCCCTTGGTCCCGAGTGCAGCCCATGTTCTCTGTGAACAGTGAGCTACCCGTGTCCTGATCTGTTGTTTTCTTCAGTGGACCAGCACTGCTGGAAGCTGCCTGGCAGTGCTGCCCCACGCGCTCTCCTGTCGCAGCACCCACCAGCGCTGCAGAGAGCAGAGGGGACCCGTGAACGGGGCTGGGGTGGGCTGCAGGGCCTGCCTACAGCCTCCACTGCAGGTACACCGTGGTGCTCCAGCTGGATATGCCAGCCTGGCTGAGCACAGCCCCACAAAGCAGGTGAAGAGGAGCACAGCCGCTGTTTTACCCATGTTCTCATGGAGCCAGGGAGGTTTTCTTGTACCGTTGCAGAAGTGGGTTTTTGCTTCTCTGTCTCCATTGCCATAAAAGGAGGAGAAGAGCACTTTTCTACTTCCCAGAAAAACTGTGGCTAAAAACAAGTGAAGGATTTTGAGTCACTCAGTAACAACGATGAGTATCAGATAGCATAAAGCAGAGATCATCCCGCTTGTGTCCTGCATTCTGTGTCAATTGATTCATTGCTTTCAGACTCTCTCAAAATTGTTTCATGAACTAAGTTTTCCATGATCCTAGTAATTATAGTATATACAAAGTTTTCATCAAAACCTTTTCAAACAAAAAATCATTTATAATAAATGGAAACTTTTTTCTTCTCCAAATTACCCAAAGATAATTTCTTGGACAAATCTCATGACTTCCGCTTTGTTTCGGAGTTGTTGACAGAGAAGCTCCTTTAAACACAAACTATCTGAAACAACATTACCATCTAGTGGAGAATATGATCCAGCACTGATGTGAATGCCTTAATGCAGAAATGTGCACTGTGTGACTGTTGCACAAATGCAGAATTAGGAAGCCAATTAAATATTCATTTTGAAAATCAATGCTTGTTAGCTGACTGCTTTAACAGAGGAGTAAAAGAGTCTTTGAGTCATACTATAGATCAGTAATATTCAAAATGCAGGAAATCAATACAAAAATACCTAGATTAGTTTTAATTCCCTAAGATTTTCAGAAGGAAACTTCGATATGCATTCTGACAAAGCAGTTAAATCTTTATCTGAAAAAGAGATTACAAAATGCAATTACTCTCTCTATATAAATTACATAAAAATTAGAGCCTGAATTTAATCAAAACAAATCAAACCCAAACTCTCATCTTTCAGGTTGGTGTAAATGGAAGTCTTGAGGCAGACTTAGCCACGTGGCTTGTTCTGGAAACTTCATTAGGCCCCACCAGCTGTCCTTCCCCTGTCCATCCCCTCGCGTGCAGGAGGTTCAGTGTCTCTGGAGCCGAACACTGTGCAGCACTCGCAGTGTGCAGGACAGGAGCTGGCTATCAGTTGGCCAGCTGCAGAGGACAGGACTGCTGCTCACAGGGCTTTCACTTCCTGCAGCTCCACCCTACACTTTCTACACTGTCCCTCTGATGCTCAGTTTGTTTTGGGTTTTTCTACCATGTCCCACCACCTGCTTCCGCTGCACAGGTTTGGTACTACAGCCAGCATTCTGTGGGGCCTCCACACTGAAGCACAGTGCTAGAAGCATGCTGGACACATTACAACCCTCTTAAATCCGTCTGGTGTCATTTAAATCATCCCTGACCTACCATGCTTCTTTCCTGATTGCCACATTTACTTCAGCATTGCAGCTGAAACCAGCTTGCAGTTCTAGACTTGGCTGGCTTGTCAATCCCATGGCCTAAACCCCTCTGATTTAGGCAAAAGTTAAGTGTTAGGAAAACACACCATCCTCTGGGGACACTAATTTTATCCAGTGCTCAAATGACAAAGTAGAAAGTTTGATAGAAAAATCAAGGTCAATGAGTGCTTTTAAATCCACCCATGATGAGGGCCGCATTTTCACTTGTAGAAGGTGTCTCTGCCTAGAGCAACATGCACATGTGTGAAAAGGCATAGTAAGAACTTGGTTCAGCTCCTCTACTCTCCTTGCTGTCCTGTACAACCCCCGGTATCATTCAGAAAGGCTACATCTCGTGGAAGTCGCTGTCTGGAGGTGACGGAAGGACTCTGCACAGCACAGCAGTTGCACAATACTGAATAACAATGTTACAGCACCTCCTTGGCTTGGGATCACAGTAGTTGCTTTGCTCTGGAGATTACAGGCTTAGGTCTTAAACTCAAGGTAATAAACACATAAAAAAATAACCCAGCAACAACAAAGGAGCCCCTCCCTCAGAGGCAGTTTGTTATCTGAGGTAGGAATAGTAAGGGTGTCATCCTGTTCCTGTTGGAATCAATGATCAAATTCGTCCCTGGGGATAAATTTGGGTACTTAAATATCAGGAAGGTAAGTAAAAAGAGACAACAAAATTTCTGCCAAAAGTGTTGTGAGTTTTCTTTTTAAAAACAAATTTCTTCCCTTCCTGATAAGATGCAGCAAGGTAATGCTTTACAATGTTGGTGTTTCTTTGCTTACATAGACAGAACATGCAAGAGCTGAGAGAAAGTCCTTAAAACTTGTAATTATGAAGATCATTCCCATCTGCCCATGGCAAGCTTATATTATAATCAGCCTTATTTTTGTGATGGGCTTGGGTATGAGAGCTGTTTAATTTTTAAACCTTCTCCAGTAACAGCAATGGCTACATAGCCAGGCTAATTGCCCGAAACTTTACAATCCTTTTGCAGGAGATAGTTGGAGAGAGCTGGAAAAAGCTCTTTCATTACAGCCAGAAAATAGGAAAAATGGCCAAATTAATTAAGGCAAGAGAATGAGATTGGCCTTTTCTTTGTGGAATATGCAGAACATCTTTTCACAATTCCATCTAACCTCCAGTGAGACTCCTAGCTGCTTTTTTTGCTTCCAAATTAGGCCAGTTTGGTATCCAGCAAGAACATTAGTATCTGAATGTCCAGGGGCTTGGCAAACTAACACAGCTGGCAACTCGAGTTGTTTGCTTTCAAATGTTTCTCCTACCTTTAAAAATGCAACCATGATGTGGTCTCAGTCCAGTGCTTTGCCCACCTATGTAGCAGTGGGGACTGGAAACAGGGGAAGCTGGGTGGTGATGATGTACATAATTCCAGACTGGAAACTTCAATGAATCTTCCAAACCTCCATAAGGGGAAAAGAAATGCAGGTATAGAATATTTTCTCCACAGATTATGTTTTAGAAGATATGACTTTAGGAAGGCTTCTGACTGGGCTTGATTCTTGTATGCTGTCCTAAGGAAATAAAATGTTTTAATGCAGTGGAAGCTACATAATTGGGAATGAATAATCTATGCTGCAGCTACAGAATAAACACCTGGATGATGGAAAATTACAGAAAAGGCCTTAGGAGCCATTGTCAGCATTTTTAACATGAGTTCCCAGGGGGTACTGGAAAAAGATGAGCTAATGCCATCTACAAATATGGAAATAAAGAACTAACCAGAGGCATGCAGAAGACACCAATGGATCATCACATATTGTTTCTGCGCCCGTCTTCCAATAATTATGAATAATTGAAGGTGGTACAGAAGCCCACAACATAAATGGTCAGGGGCTGGCAAAATGCTTCATATTGCCTGCATTTTCATCGTATTTTAGTGAAGAGAAATCTTGAAGTTGATCTTAAAAGCACTCAAAAGTATGTCAACGTGGAATGGTGTAGGCTGACATGAGCAAGCTCTTTTTATACTCCAAGCTTGCTGGGCACAGGCTAACTTCAAAGTGTGACTCACATAACTGCCTGAGTTTGGGACTGCACTGAGCCAAACTAACAAACTTGGCTAGGAAGCAGAGCAATAAGATGTGGGTTCTGGGTAAAACTAAGTAGCTTGTTTGGAAGGCTCAGTATATCTCAGATCACAGACAACTTTTTGTAAATCTGCCTCTTGGGAATTGTGGAGACATGCCTTGAGAAATAGCTGAGGATCAGAAATGAAAGGAAGGAGCTGAATTTGAAACCATGCATCGCGAATGGTACATGGCCTAACTTATATCCTGACTTTCCTGACTGAAAAAGCAAAATCCTGACATGCATAAATGCTTCCAGACTGCCCATGCCCTTGGTTTTCTTAGTGAGAGGGCTGGCAGTGCCAACAAGTTCTGGGCAGAAACCATACTTGGTAATGAAGGCAATCTGGGAGAAAACATAAAACCTTTTAAGAACTCTATTCCAATGGTTGACCTGCCTGAACAAAAAAAAAAACCCAAAAAAACCCCCCCAAAAAAACAACCAAAAAAAATCTGTAAGTTTTTCCTCTTGACTGTTTGGCTCATCAGGTCAGGGCAGTTAAGTGACAGATCACAGAGGTTGCAGATGTTTTGGCTTCTGTCGGCGTTGTGTACATGTCCCACCTTTATGTTGCAAGACAGAGTAGTTGGTGGGAGGGGAATACAGAAGAGGCTTTCTGAGAGAAGTCACTAACTACAGTGACTAAAAATTCCTGAAATTTGCAGGCCACAGTAGTGCACTGGTGTGCTTTTTTTCTGAGCTCTTACTGGAGGTCATACAAAGGGTTTGGGTAAATCCCTGCTGTCAGCTCTTTTGCTTCTGAAACTCTCATTTCCTCCTTCTCTCACATACACTCATGTTCCTTTAATCATAGAACTTCCTACTTCTTTTTTAAGCAAAAGCTGATAGTGGAAGTTTTTATCTTTTGTTGAGGCATGAAGTTTTTTTAAAAGGGGAAACAAGAATTTACCATACTTGCAATACACACTCAGCAAATAATAATTAGCACAGATCTACTAAAATGACCAAATACATATTCCTTAATTTGTCCACAATTTTAAGCAACTGTTGCCTTCATCTATACCTACTTAGTCATGTCTTGTAAACATCTGCCCCAGTTAAAATGGTATTTCTTTCTGGAATTGAGATGCCTGGAACAAATTTTGAGATAATCTGAAATGCTGCCTTTTTTTTGTTTTAAACAAATGCTAATAATTTTGGATGCCTAAAGATCTTCTGAGGATACATGCTGTTTAAGCCTGCTTGAGTTTGGCTAAAACTTATTTTTTCTACCCCATACAGAACTTGGCAGCCGCCAGAGTGTGGGTAATGGCTTGCTACGGCACCTTCCATGGCAGCCAGCGTATCTAAACCAGCATGCAGTAACACTGAAGTCAGTAGTCATATATGACTCCTCCCTGCACTCCTAAATCCTGCAGGATCCACCTGGAGTTTCTGCAGCTACAGTTTCTGTACAGGCAGGGTAAGACACCTACATATATTCTGTCTCACCATCCTTTTTCTTGTTTTCCTGTAAAGTCAGTGCATTAAAACAATCTTTCTACTTCGTTGATGTAGTTTAGCAGTTTAATGCCAAACAATGATGTTAAGGTCACAAACTTGACAACCAAACAATAAAACCTAAATGTTGTTAGCAAATAACTGTCTTGTTGAACCTAAGGTAAGGCGGCAGGTGTCACCAAAAACGTTTCCAGCAGGGACCTCATGAAAACAGATCAGCATCATGGACTGCCCCTGTGTCAGCTCCAGCAAAGTTACGTATTGTAAGTGTCCATGGCTTGGAAGTTGCTACTTAAACTGTTATTTGATTGCTGTTTCTAGGTACTATTGAAGCTTGTTCTCAGCATGATGATGTCAGTGCATCCCAGAGATATGCCAGAAGCTCTTGGAAGATATTTTTGTACTAGAAATCTTCCTTTATTTTCCATTCTAGCAGGAAGCAAACTTTTCTGACCAGATGACTATGTTATATAATCAGGTCTTACTTGACTTTCTCCCCTGTCTGAAAAGAACAGAACAATTTCTTCATCAGAGAAACCTTGCTCACACTGAAGCCTGCCTTTATGAACTCCATCAGGAACTGCAAAAAATCCTGATGATTTTCTGAGGTTTATCCCAATTATTTCACTATGCTCAGATTTGTGTTGCCTCTCAGTTCAATGGATATTTGCACTCACACCTCTTTATGGCATGTCAGACATCCTACTGCAAGTCTTGAAAATATCATGGCTTTACCCTGTCTGGCCCTACATGTTGTCTTAACAGTCCACCTCTTTCCATTTTTAATAAGCATCTTGGCTTTTCCTTCTTTCAAAATGAGCATAATATCTACTAGCAACTGGCTTGACACATTTACTGTATAGGACGCACTTCAAAGGTGCTAGAACTATTCCTTACTTACAAACTAATTATATTGCTATTTTGCCATTTGCAAGGTTCACTGCTCCTCTCTATCTGCCTATTACCTCAGTCTCTAACCACTGAAACCACCATTTAAGATTCCTTCCAAAAATACTAGACACAACTGCGCTATCAGGCCATTAAATACTAAACAACAACCGCAATTCAGGTTTTGTTTGTTTTGCAATCAGATTTTTTGTGATATGCCCTATGAGAAAACAGCAAATAATGAGCTGGGAAAAAACATACATGTACCACTAATCCTACCCTGAATCCACGGCTTCATGAGCTCAGAGTCCCAGTCAGCGGCTGACTCTTCCAAGCGACTCAGCTCATCTTAACTAGTACATGGAAGAAAGTATAAGTCAACCATTGTCCTGGCAATTTCAAATCTTTGACATTACAAGAAATGTCACTATCTACAGAGCCAACAACATCCTAAGCACTGAATGTTGGAAACATGGAATAAAGACTGTACATAGGAGTGCTATCAGTATTTACTCATCCTGTAACAGTTTATGAAAAAAAATCTGAGCAAACTGGACTTGAAACTTCTTAATGCTACTTAAACAGTCAACCCCTGCCCCTTCTTTCCCCTTCCCTCCTTCCAAAAGAAATAGGACGAATCAGATTTCAGGAAGACTTTTTTTTCCTGAGGACCATCTTGATTAGAATGACTTTTAAATAACTACTGAGAAATGGAAACTAGTTGCCTCATTAACAATAGAGGAACAGACAGGTACCAAAGGTAAGTACCATATTCTGCTTTTAGCTAGAAAATGAAAAATGTATTTCTATCTCCTTTGTAGACAAGCAGTCTAGTGTGAAATGATAACAAAAGGAAGGTATTACAGAAGAGTGTTAGACAGAGACAGAAAAAGTAGGCATCTAGCTGTACCTAGGATCAATGGCTTGAACATTTTTGTCAGTCATTTTATTCCTAATCAAGAGAGAAATGTCGCAAAATTTTCTTAAAATCTCTTTGGTTCTGAAATGGTGCACAAGAAAAGTCAGGGATGGGGAGCTAGTACAAGCTTCCCAAGAGCCCCTGTTTTAATCATCTCTGTTCTCTCTGCAAGAGGAATTTCATCATCTTTCAGTATCTATAACCCCAATGCTTTTCCAGCACCATGAAAATATATGATACAATTAGACAGAAGGAAAAATGCATTTATACAAAAGAATAAATAGAGTCTAATACATAATGAACTACTTACTGATTTGCTTTAGGTTATACTGAAAAGGCCTACTTTGAGGCACTGAATTCTTGCAGCCTCAGGTTTGTCTAGATGAAAGGAACATTTTCTGGCAGCTGCATGAGCAAATGAGTACCTAGTGATCCACCCTAATTTAGGTTATGTAAAACTTGGTGGGTGTAAGCCACATATGTGCCTTCCAAAGGCAATGCCTGGGTTGCACTCCCGACAACTGGCCTGGCTGCCAGCGCTCTGCTCCCTCCCACACACCTGTTCTAGTAAAGCTCTGTTGAAGAAAAATTACTTCAAATCACAGGGCGTGACACCATATAAACACTGTGCAGTGATCTAAGGTGCCTCAGGCACTCACGGCATTCATCCAGCTGTAGTCAAAATGTTTTCATTTCAGGCACTTTTTTTGGTGTCATCCACACCAAAATTGTGTTTGCAAATATGGTGCACTGTTGGAAGTGAAAAAGAACAAGAACACAGTATTTTGAAATAGATGGAGACTAGTAAGGGCCGTGTTACACAGAGCAACCATCATGCTGGAGGTGCCTAAGCAGGCTCTAAGAGAACAGGCTTGCTTGTTCAGGGAAGAGCAGTGGCGTGCACAGACACCGAAACAAGCCTTGACCAGCCCAGCCCCTCAAGCAGCAGCATTGCAGGTGAAACCTGGGCTGTGCTATAGGGCTGTGCGCTGGGAAGCAGCAAGGGCTGGGCTGCCCTGCAGGGGACAGTGAGCCGGGAGCTGAGGGGGACAGGCAGGCAAAGGGGACAACTTACTGACAAGGGGCATGGCCCACAACACCCAAAAAAGACAAGCAAGGCAGGCCAACAGTTTAGGTTGGCAGATGAGGAAGGCTGAGCTCAAGAAAGAGAGCCAAGCCCATAGGTCAGGATCAACAAGGGTACATGGCCAGATGCAAGTGTGGCTGCAGCACAGCTCAGGCAAGGACCAAGCACAAGAGACTCAGTTTAAATGCATCTTCTAAAAGATGGTGCAGGGTGGGAAGGACATGTCTTCTAGCTTTTGTTGAGTGGTTTCAGGGTCAGCAAACATTGAGGACCAAAGCTGCTGAAGGCCTGAAGTACCAGATGTCTGCATTATCTAATTAAGCAGCCAAATCTCCAGGAGAGAGGGGAATACACTGAGGGCACGGACTCTATCCTACCTGACTTGGCTAAGAAGTGGTGTGCTCTGCCATTTTGACATATCAGACTGTTTTATTACAGTGGAATTGCAGCACCTATTGTAGTGGACTGGTAGTAAAAAAAAATTGGATTCAGTTCCTTGCTCCACTGAATGGTGGAGTAAGATTGCAGAGGAGAAAAAGCACCAGCTATGTTATATTCTTTGCCACATGTAGATTACTCTCCTTCATTCAGAGTCCTACTAGCTGTAGTTTTATGACTTAGTCCTAAGTAATGACAACTCTTACCAGATTATTATGTTCAAAAAAGATGTCAAGAATATTGATTGACTTGTGATGCTAAACTACAGTCTTTGCTGTTCAGGACTGCTGCCAGTGCATCTACTCCAGCATATCAAGCAAGAGCTGGCAGGTGCTGGTACCTGCAGAGGAGTTACCTGGTTAAGGACACAGCATGTTTTAGTGGGACTGAGAGAGTTACTGCTGGGAGGCAGGAACAGCTGTCAGCACAGGACAAGGTTCCTGTGGCAGCATTTCCCATTTTACATTGTTTTGGCAGAGCATTGCCTGACATACTAAGTACGTTACAGACTTTCTGGAACAATCTTTCAGAAAACCAGCAACCAGTGAGAAACTGAAACTTGGTGCAAGTCATTGCACTTCTTTGTGACTCAATTCTCACTCTAAACAAGGGAATTTGTGCCTTTATGAAAGTGCTTTAATCTTCCCATGGTAGGCACTTTATAATCATTCTCAGATTCTGTATTAAGTAATGATCTCTGGAAAGATAATGTGGCAAAATATAGAAGTATATCAAACAGCCAGAAGCACAGGGAATCCCAGGTACCTACCACAAACTATCACTCACACTAGTCAGAAGAAAACCAAACCAGAACTGGGTGACCACAACACACCACAGCTGGTCTTCCATCCATGCAGTGCTGCTCACTGCTAAGGTTTCAGAGGTCCTGCCTTTTTCTTATTGCACCTGCCAACGTTATTTCTTTCCATGTTTCAGGCTAACCTCTCTCTGGACAACTGCATCAGTGTCATTCACTAGCACGCTCACACTGCACCCCTTGCTGCCTTTGTCATGCACCCTTGGGAGCCTAGGTTGCACATACCAGTGAACTCCCTCCTTCTTTCCTTCTTCACTGTTTTTTCATTTCTTCAAAGACTGCTGGGGACTTTTATCTGTAGAAGTGATATGGAGAAAATGTTGAGTGTTTCCATTTTCCAGGAGTGGTTCGTTTGCTATTTCTGCTGAGGGATTCATTGTATGGATTTGCAGGTGGGTTTTTAAAAAAATATTCTCTGAATCAGAAATTACTGTTCATATGGAAGACAGTATGTAATGACAATTGCAGGCACTCAGATAATAGGAGATCTAATTTTACACATTCTTAAGGCTGCTCAGCTATAATATTGTTGGAATATCAAGTATCTGGGACTAGCTCTGGGCTCTTTTACTTCTTTCTCATACTTCTGAAGGGAAAAGCCCCAAACTTTTACAAAGTTGGGAAGTTGGTAAATTCCTCCCTCCACCTTCTAGTCCAAAGCCTTTTACTGAGAACTTGTGTAGTTCCATTAGTAAGTGCACTTAGATGAGGAGTGGAGTCAGTGTTCTCAGAAAGCATGAGTGGTAAATAGGTAACAGGCATCTTTATGCTTTTCTGACTATATAAAAGCAACAGTTTCATTGTACCAGGGAACTGAATGGAAATTGATAACCAATGTAGATGGTATCACACTTTCAGGGGAAGTTTCATCTTACACAGTTCTGAACTGGCACCCCACCAAATGTGTTTTTGTTTTTAAATGTCAAAAAATGTACAAAAATAAATGTAGGCGTGGATTATTACTATTTTTATTGCTCTTGTTAAGAAGTCAGTGTATGAATTATGTTACTATGCTGTAAAAATGCAACATTACTGAGTGCTCTAACAGTATGAGGTGCATTATGACAAGATTTTAAACATGAAATGTGAGCTTCACAAGTTTCCAAATAAAAAAACAAACTTAAGAGGTAAATAGATTAATAATAATTGATGTATGTGGAATTTCAACACTAAACGAATACAAAGTGGACTAGCAAGAACCAAACATATAAAAATCACGTCCTGGGTGAATCTCCACCATAACAAAACACTGATGCCTATTAACTCTGTGCTTGGGGACTGAACAAAACTATGGCACTATTCTTAATTCTGAAGAAAACCCAAACAACTGTGTATCCACGGGTATTATTGCACAGTGTTGCTTAAACTGACTTGAAACTACTTTAGCTTTAAGGAAAGTAAGAATGACTTTTTTATATATATAATCTTATTTGAAAGATGCATTGCAAAAAGAATGGTGTCCTAATTTGAACTGTTACACCTTTTATAAAACAGTTTCAGCATATCTGGCACACCGTGAAGCTCTTGAAATGACTCTGCTTCTACAGAAAAAAATCTTAACATTTCTCAGAGGATGGGTGGGCACAGAGTACCAAATAAAGGGAAAAAATTGACAGTGTACATTAGTTTCCCAGGAAAAAGATGTCTTACATCACACAGCAGTTCAGAAATAAATAAGATGAAACTTGAGGAGTCTGAATATAAATCCTTGAATGATGCTGCAAGTCACAGGCTTCACCAAATTAATGTCAATATATTTTGTTAAGAATTATATACAGTATGTTTATCAGATAATGCCAACTAACAATGCACTAAATTAATGGTTGTTAAACAAGAAATATACTAAACCAATATACTTATAAAAACAGATGGAAACCCCCCAGTTATGCATAGTTACATATAATAAAGTTCAGCTCCCTGGAATCCACTGGATTGACACCTTCAGGCATCAGGGAGCAGTTCTCTGAAGCGTAAACAACATAATTAACAGAACCCAGTGAAGCTGTAGGGGAATTACACCATCAAAAATCTCAAGTCCACTCACAAAACTCCCTGCAAATGCTACCACTGCAAGGCTGCAATGGAGCCGTCATCCGTTCAAATGTTTTACACTGACATATTTCTTCAAAGGACCTTCTAAGGGATGTGCTATTCAACATGGTGGTGATCCAGACAAACAAAAATGTCACAAACCCAAAGCACTTAGGTTTAGAAGCACTTACTGAGGAATCTGTAACATGTTTACAGTGTATTGTGTTTAACTGCACGCACTATTAAGTTTCTCCTGTTTACTATTTATGTGGTATCTTATTCTTCATAGTATTTCTACATACTAGGAAGAAAAGAGTCCTCTCCCCAATAAATCAGCTTCTCTGATGTGGAAGCCACTGTGCCCGTATCTTGCTTTGCTACAGTAAGGCATGTACAATGAACATGACAATGTCAAATCCCCATGGATCATGACAAAATGCCTCAGTTCTTCCCTTTGTTTCTTGCTCAGCTTCTCTGCTATGTTACAACTTTCCATGTCAGTCAGCATCTATGTGTTCTTGTCTAGTAGGCAGAGGTTTTCCATCTGTATCACCCATCTTTTTTCGCATCTCTTCCATGGATTTCAGCAGAGCTGCTCGCTCCTGCTCAAGAGTGAGAATGGACTGCTTCAGTTTGCCTTCATTGGTCAATAAAAGTTCTACTGTAGCTTCAAGGTTTTGGATTTTTCCATTAGCCACCTTTCAAAGTCAAAAGATAGGAGAAGGGGGAGAAAGGATGGGCCGGGAAAAAAAAGTAATTAATTAATTACTGAAACTGTCTTTAAACTATTTTCTTGAGATACATAAATACATATAAAATACTTTAGAAATTATGAAAAATTGCGAAGTTAAATACAAGTATGAATGTTACTACATCTGTGCACTTTAGACTACAACTATGATTTTGTCTATAACAAGAAACTTCCCTCTCTCAATTTGATTGCTTTGGTTAGTTTCCAATTAAACTCAGAATATAATGTAAAGTAATGAAATTACAAAGTTACCAAGTCTGTAAATTTTATACCATAGACCTGCAGTTTAAGATAAGCTTCTGCATGGGTCATTTGGGAGACATTTTTGGCCAGCCACATTTGTTGCTTTGCAAAGCTTAGACAACTCAACATGTGAGCTGCATCCTCATTTCATCTTTACATTGAGTCCAATGAATGCCAGATTTGAAGGCAAAGGGGAAGAAGAGGATTTAGAACCATATGCAAATGGCAAATACAACAATTGTGAAAAATGTAAAAAATTCTCCTTCAAAAGGCTGCACATATTGGCATTCTACTTCATGGCCAACGAAGTAGGAGATCATTCAAACTCATCACATGAGATCTGTAGCTGAGGTACTTTGACAACATTAGATATCTGGAGGTTTCAGCACTGGATAACATTTGGAGACGAGTACTGGGTGGTCTTGGCTCTGAGGGAAGTATTTGCCTTTCTGATGAGCTTACTGTCCATCACATAATACGACGGGTTAGAAAGCTCAGCTTTTGGGGACAAAATATTGACAAACTGTGATCCACATCATCTTGTGATGCATTTTCCTCCCATCAACGAGTCACCTTCCACCATACAAAATGAAGTTCTGATGAAACCCACCTCCAAGATAAAGGGATTGCTCCAACACTACAGATAGTTCATTTCCCCACTGCTGACTTGCCAGCACTCAAGTGGAAATGAGCTTTGTAATAAACTGCTTAATGCTTTAGGAACAAGAGCCGGGGAGAAGATCACAGAATGGGTAAGGTTGGAAGGGATCACTGGAAGTCACCTAGTGCAACCCTTCCTCGCAACCAGGGTCCTCTAGAGCATGTCACTCAGGATTGTGTCCTGATGCCTTTTGAATGTCTCCAGAGAAGGAGACTCCACAACTCCTCTGGGCAACCTGTGACAGTGCTCAGTCAACCACACAATAAGGTTCTTCCTCATGTCCAGGTGGAACTTCCTGTGCATCAGTTTCTGTTCTATCACTCCACACCTCCAAGCAGAGCCTGGCTCCACCCTCTGAACATCCTCCCTTCAGTTACTGATAGATATTGACAAGGTCCCCTCTTAGTAGTCTCTTCTCGAGGCTGAACAGGCCCAGCTCCCTCAGCCTATCCATGTAAAGATGCTCCTGTCCCTTAAACATCTTTGTTGCCCTCCACTGGACCCACTTCAGAAGCTCCATGTCTCTCTTGTCCTGAGGAGCCCAGAACTGGACACAGCACTCCAGATGTGCCTCACCAGGCTAAGCAGAGGGGCAGGATCATCTCCCTCAACCTGCTGGCAATGCTCTTCCTTATGCATCCCAGGATCCCATTGGCCTCCTTGGCCACAAGGACACACCGATGGCTCATGGACAGCTTGTTGTTCATCAGGATTATCAGATCCTTTCCTGCAGAGCTGCTTCCCAGCTGATCAGCCCCCAACCTGTGCTGGTCCATGGGGTTATTCTTCCCCAGGTGCAGGACTCTGCACTCGTCTTTGTTGAAGTTCTTCTTCTACTGCCCATCTTCTAGCCCATCTCTCCAGCCTGTCAAGGTCCTTCTGAAGGGCAGCACAGCATCCTGGGGTATTGGCCACTCCCAGCTTGTGTCATCAGTGAATGTGCTGAGGAGGCCTCTGCTCCTTCATCCAAGTCATTGATGAATAAGATAAATAATACTGGGCCCATGGTGAATAAGGTAAATAATACTGGGCCGAGTATTGAACCTTGGGGAACACTGCTAGGCCTCCAACTAGACTCTGCACCACTGACCATGACCCTTTCAGATCTGTCATTCAGCCAGTTTTCAATCCACCACACAGTCCACTTGTCCAGCCCACACTTCCTGAGCTTAAGATGCCCTGATGCAGGTATTTACGGGACAACACTGAATATCATTCCAGAAATCCCTCCTCCCCTTGCTACATTTAACCATTTCCTTGCCCATGTGTCCAAAGCTTTATGAAAATATCTTGCAGGAAGGTGCCTCTTCTTCTGACTTCTCTAAGGCTCGTCTTAGAACCTGAAACAGGATCAGATCTCACAGGATCAGAATGTACAGCTTAAGCAAATTTTTGTTAGGAGGGGCAATCTAAGTCTGCATGATTGACTAGCTTTAGTCATAATACAGGACCAATGTCTGAGAATCCTAAACTACTTACCTCACCTATTACCTTACAAAGTCTATGTCTTTAACAATAACTGTAAGGCTTGAAACGTCTACTTCTTAGCCTTGAAGTCCCTTTCTCTGTCAGACTAAACGCACAGTCAAAAGTTTTATAGCAAACGTCCTGTTATAAAGCAGCCAGAAACCTGACTTCTTGCACAGAAAAGCAAAGAATAACCCCTACAAAGAACAGGTGCACTGCCTCTACAAAAGCTGCAGACTGAACTGGCATGAGCATATAGGAGAAATTATTATCTAAATTATTATTAAACAATCTGGATAACAGTTAAAAACATTGTAATAAAAAGGTATGTCTTTATAGACAATGTATCCTATCTCTAATGTATCCCTAAATTGTGACACTGGAATTAGTTTTCCCATTTTTGACAGACTAGTATCCTTGCTGTAATAAAGAAGTGACTGAAAATGTAAAAATCAAGTTGAAAAAACACTTCTGTGTATTTATAGTTATCTTCTACAGCTATGATTTTAATTACAAGAGAAGAGACAGCGTGATGAGTCAACTTTTCACTAATTGCAAGCATATGCTCTATCCATCCCCCTCTCAGAATTTCTTCTGCATGTAAACTTCAAAGGCTAAACTAAATAAAACTTTTAAGTGGCTACATTTTAAAGTCACTAGACCAAACACCAATCCCTCCTGTGCTGTGGTGTAGGACAGTCTCTTCTGAGAAGGTGTATAAATTAGAATGTTAAATATGAAACATAAATTGTACCTGCAGTTCTTCCAGGAGATCAAAGTTTTGTTTGCGCAAGCTACTGTTTGCCTTTTCTAATTTATCCAGTCTCTGATTGTCATTTAAAGATGAATCTATAAGCTCATCCTGAAGAACATGATATTCAACTTCATAAGCTTGCAACTGTTTGGCAATATCCATTTCAAACACCTGTTGTAAGTAAAAGTATTATTAGGTACTGTGCAGATCAAAACCACAGCTCTTTCAATGCTTTAAAATCTATTGATCTAGACTAGGAGTAGATATTTAATCAGTGCATACAAAAAATGAGTTACTTTTTGGCATTCACATTTCCTGCTCTGGAAATGGCAAGGCTGAGGCAGTAGGGTGCAATACACTGGCATTGGATCTACTTAAAAGCTTTGCTACTGACTTGCTGCCTGACTTCAGCAAAACTACTTGCACTAAAGTTTTCAAGAGTGTAGACTTTATTGGGTATTCCCCTTTTCAAGTGCATTTAATGCATCTCAGTTTAGCATAAACCCTTCTAGGCACACTTGGAATTAGCTGTCCGTTTAGAAAAAGTGTGGTCAAAACCCACCTGCCACATGTACAAGTGTAAGGCTAAGTAGCAAAAAAGCTTTAAATAAAAAACAGTAAACTTTGCTATCTTTATTTATGATTCTACAGTACTTTTACAGATGAAAGAAAATGAAATAATCTATCCTTACACTAATACACTTAACAAAAACATTACATTATATCAAAATATATTTCTATTACTGTCAACTACAAATCACTGAAATGAATGCTCAGTCTTATACATACCTTTTCTACATAAAGGAAGAAAACCTTTTATTTTAAAAGCAGATAAATTGAAGTGCACAGAGTGACCCAAAGGAAAAAGCCTACAACCCTATTTTCCTTTTTCTAGGTTTTGGCAAGCATCTGCCTTCAAATTATTCATAATTATGACTCCAATCTCTTCTAAAAGCAGTGAAGAAGGTAGTAAATTAAAAGAACAAGTGTGCTAATCACAGAACACAGAAGAAATAAAAGCTGATTTAAAAAGGCATTTGAAAAATAGCCCAAGAAGAGAAGTTCAAGGGTTATTATTTATTTTTAGACCTCTTGTACTTTATTCCTTTTGGAAATGAGTCAAGTGTCAAATCTCATCTTAAATACCTGTTAAAATAACAGGACCAATTTCATATTTAATTTATCTGCCCTGTCTACAAAATTTTAACTGTTGGTTAAAGAAAACATGAGTTAATGAAATGTTTCTGTCACATGTAACATGTGCAATAAAAATGGTCTCACAGTTATATAGCAGCAGAAACATATATAGTGGGCATCTAAGCACAGAAGGCTGAAATACAATTTTGAGTTTGATTACACATATGGAACTTTAGTTTTCTGTGGATCTAAGCCGCTCTGGAGAAGACACCCTGTTGAAGTGTCAGTGAAACAAGCAGTGCAACTCAGCAGGGCAGAATGTCAGTTCCTCTCATGACCTCTGCTACTTCAAGCCCCTGTGCTCCTGAGGAGGGATGGAAATCCCTTCTCTTAACCAGAGTATCAAATCTGAAAGGGGGGAAACATGAGGCAAATCAAAAGTTTGACTTGGACTCCAGCTAACTGAAGGCATGTTAAGGCTTGTAAACCAAAGGCCATTCTACAGCAGGCATGAGGAGCATGGGGATTAACCCAGGAGCTGTGTATGGACTGTGGGATAGGTCAAACAGCTGCTCCCTTCAAAGTCAGCCCTGACTGAAGTAGGGGAACTGCTCTTCCTTTAACTCACTTCTACCTAACCCACTTTAAATTTAGAGCAGTCAGAGCTGCCTAAGCAGAGCATGCCTCCCTCCTTCAGCTCTAACTACAGTTTTCTGCAGGTCACCTAAGCACTGCAATTCTTTCAGCCTGATAGGTAACACAGAACCCCTCGAGCCCCATGGAAATCACTTGCTTTCCTTCCCCTTGCACAGGCTTTCTAGTTCTCACCTCCTTTCCTTGATAGTAAGCACTAGGAGCAATTTTTCTGAGCCTAATGTGAGCGTATGTCCCCGGGAAGCTTTGCTGCCAGGGCTTGGAAGGGAGCCCCCCGTGAGCCCTCTGCAGTGCACTGTGCGGCTGTTTCCTTTATCAAGCCACGGGCTTTGGTCTTTGGCAGTCCTTGGTTGGTTCCAGGCATCTGCAGATCTGCACAGTATAGCCCCCACGGTTTTGGATCACAAAAGACCTTCAGAAAAACTGGCTAAAGCCCACTTTCTATTTGCCTGCTGCAGTTTAGAATTCAAGTGTAACAACATTTAGGGTTTTTGAACAGGCAAGGCTTAACTGCAATAATTTGTGTTTTTTTCAAATTCCACCTTGTTATCATCTGGAGTATTGTGCTAGCTTAGAAATATTGCATCATTTTTCTCGTCTGCTGTTTAAAAAAATTGTTTCAAGGATTCCCAGGTCTTGCTGTCTGAGAGAATTACAAAGGTGCTGTTACATACTGAACCAGCACCATAAAAGCCAGAAAGATAGAGTCAATGTAGGGAGGCTTCTAATTTCATTAAGTAAGGTCAGCATTTGTGAGGCTCTTGTATGTCAATTTTTTCTTTTGAAATGAGACTTGGAGGGCAAGATTCTTTGGTGAAAAAAAAAATTAAACTAATTTTCACTAAAGGCTTCCATAAAGTGACCATAACCAATGGTTACAATATCATACAAAGCTACTATACAGGTCATCTGCTTCCAAAGGTTTTCAACATCTTTGGAACTACAATAAGAGAATTCTCAGCTTGAAGTAGCTGTTTTGGTTTTTCTGTTAAGAACTTGCTAAAAAGAGCATTCTTTTGCATACCTCTTGTATGTTCAGATTATTTCATACCTGGGTAATGGTCTTTTCCATCTGTACCAAACCTAAGTTGGGGAGAGTGCTTTTAATAAAATCAACAATAGTTTCTAGATTCTCATGCTGCAGAATCAAGGGCTTGTGGCTTCCCAAAAGACTTAAAGCCACTTTAAATATAGCCTCTGATCCTTGAAGAAAGAGCATATCTGTGAAAACAAAGAAAAAAACAGATTATGTAAAGCAAGTACATCCTTTGATAAGAATATTAAAACAATAAATTGTCTGAGGATAACTTCTCATAGGAGTGACCTGAAGGTTAGACAAACTGTGCCTAACACATGCTTTTGCCTATGGCTTTAGAAGTTTTATAGGAGCAAGGCTATTACATGCACACCTAACTAACACAATCACTAATTTTTTTAGAGAGTTTTCACCAAAAAAAAATCCGATTCAAATTTAAGCTAAGTACACAACAAACCAGGTAATCAAGTTTATTAGTGTTGCCACTTTTTGTGCATGTAATAGTTTAGTGGGCTGTTTTGATGTTCATGGAAATACGAATTTGAACAGAAATCTAATCCCAATGCCCTTTAAACATCCTAATACAACAGGAAAAACCTACAGCTGAAGACACAACTGATGATCTGAAATTCTGATCTTTTCTCATCTGGTGGAGAAAGCCACAAATCCACAATACAACATCGAGCACATGAGGCTAAATGCACACTCTCCAGCAGCCTCAAGTTTCAGGTGCATGTGTTTATTTTTAGTTTGTGTTTCAACCACTTCTGTTAGTATTCTAATAACTATATTAATAAGTACCCTGAAATCTTGGTAATACAGCTTAAGTGTAAATATTGCAGGTGGCCCTGCAACGACAGCACCTGGCATACCAAGCACACTGAAACCACAGTATAGTGACCTTTCAATGCAATGTCCTTTCTTTTCTTTTCCTTTACAAAATGCCTATGTATTTATAGAGTAAAGAAATAGAAGTCTGCAAAAAAGGCATCAGACAAGAAATCCAATCTGTATAAACAGGATTGCCCTGCATTTGACTTTCCTGCTACTGTAACTCAGAATCTGCTCCTGGTTTTATTGAGGGACTTGCTACAGGCAGAAGCATCTAACATATGAAACAATACTTATGGAGGTGAAAAAGGAAGAGAAGATACTATGGGGTTTAATTATATTTCCTTAATATATATTTATTTTGAAAGGGCTTCTCTCTTATTCTTTCCCTGCTTTGTATGTGAAGCTGTGAAAGGAGTTACAATCATATACGAAGTAGCACAATGACACCAAAAAAAGTAGTATTTCTTAAAGATTAAAAAAAAAAAAGAGTAAAGAGAGAAAAACCCCACCACACTGTAAGGGAAACAATTACTAGCAAAACTACAGGTATCTCTGATGTAGTGAACAACCTGTGAAAACACTGGCTAACTGCCTTTCTTAGCAAAACCAAACTGTCTTTCCAAATTTGTATCATAATGAAATTCCCCTCTTGCATTCTTTAGCTTGCAATGTTGAAGCCTTAACTCAGTTCACTCTCTCCAAGCAAGAAAACCACAAGTAAAAACTAATAAATCTTGCACTTGCTGTCATTTTTCCTAAAAGTGGTGTAACATTTTTCAGCTCTGTGTTCAGCTGAATGCGAACTCCAAAGGCAGGAATGATTAAAAAGTGGTAACAGAGCAGGCATCTGCCTCAATTCTCTACTGAAACTCAAAACTATGGGAAAATAATTCATAGGGAAAGCTCTATATTAGGACAGGAAATACTGAAGAACAGCTAGGAAACACAAAGTAAAAACAATAGAGCTGCAAATAATGTGCATTTATGATTCAGCACCTGGCCCATAATGACATGCAGATTAACTCAAGGTGACCTAAAAGTTGTTAATGAATGTCTGTATGAACAGAGCTGGTAATATATGTCTGAAATCCCTCTGTCATTTAAAACAGCAAGTACTTAACAAAGACCTGTTTGTTACCCACTCCCCACACTTCACATTAAGTGGGCTCCCAGCCAACAACACCACAGTGAAGGCACCCAAATTAACATCAGCATGACTGGCAGCCTACAAGATTTCAAAAAATTAAGTTTTATCTACAATCTTGAAACAAACACTATTCTATTAAGACTCCTCTATTAATAAGTAAGCAGAGGTACTAAAGAACACATCTTTCTTAACACTGTACTTTCATCATTTCCCACTCAGGAGAAGTGTTGAAAGTTTGGACAGATGAATAAAAAGTTAAAAGGAGTTTTGCTATTTGATTCATAAAACAGTCTAATCTACTTCTTTTGTATATTGCCTGTAAAATGCCTGCAAAAAACACATTCTATCTAAAGGAAATCTAAAGGAATGGTCTGTAAAAACTATGTAATTAAATAGGAGTGGACTAACTTCAAATACCAAGGGTTCAGAGACAAGTTATAAAGTAGGAGTGCAATCTCACAGTCTTAGTAACCTACAAATTAGTTACTTCAGCATCAACATTCTTTCATCCCAAGAGTTCTAATAAGAGAGCAATGAAAATCTATGTATGTATGTTCTGCAAAATTGTGTGAACACATAGATCACAAATTATCATATCCTAACTTGCCATGCTGCTAATGACAGCCACTGGCAGAGTGACAGCTCTAGCCTTTTTACATCTGAAGTTGTGTTTCAGGGTCTTTAGTATGGGTGAGGATGAGATTTTACTTTCTAACGTAAGAAAATGTACAATGTTCTCAATGTACATAGCTCCAGTAAACACTGTTTTAAGGAATTTACTAAATACTTTGAAACATTAAAACTGCAAGTGTTGGTCATGCTGAACTTTCTCTCTGAAAAACATCAGAGGTTTCTAAGAGGCAACAGTTTCTGTCACACATACTTTTCTCTTCTTGACATAAAATCAAACGTGTGAAGATCATGTATCTGTGCCTTCTGGTCTAATGCACATCTTTGTTTTCTAAAGCCCTACAATCCCCCAATGACAGATAAAACACTAATCTGTGTATTAAGGCAGAAATCCAAATATACTGGATACACAAGGCACTTTTATAACCTCACTGCAGTCAATTGTCCCATTCAAAGACACTTCTTACCACGTACAATGCTATGAATGATTAAGAATAATTGAAAGATGAACTGATTATAAACTCAGTATATGACACTCGCATACAGCACTTCATTTAATTCCTACAGATTATTACTGTCAGCTACATACTTGTTGAGGTACATCAGCCTGCCTTGAACTCTTCTGGGGGAAAAAAATTGCTGTTTTCCCTGGAGTTTGGATGCTAAAGATAGGACATACAGTTCTACTCAGCTACAGACCATCCTTTTCATCACGAATTTTTCTAGCACTACTTTTAGCTTGCCCTTAAACAGAAACCACAAGATCCCTGTTGGTTCTCCTTGAGCTCTATATTCATATTAGTGGTAGATAAGACCATATTGTTTTTAAGTCAGGAAAGTGTCAATATTAATATGCTAATAAATAATTTCTTCATTGCATCTCTTAAATGACTAAGGAAAATGAAACTCGCTTCTCATTAGAAGAGAGGAACTGGGGAGAAAGCTCCAATCCACTCTGCTCATCACAGACAATCCAGTATCACAAAATGAAGTCGAAAAACAAACAACTGAAAAGGAAACAAAGCATCTTCTCAAACACTAAACAATCTGTGAAATATACATCCAGAAGATAGCATCAAAGTAAATTCTTAATTGTCATTTAATTAAAAAGAGAGCTTCCATATGATTCCAAACATTTTTTGAACTAAAATTGTAAGATAAGAAACACTAATTTAAAAGTCTTTTATTTCTGCAGAGTAAATCCATGATTAAACTGCAAGGGCCATCTCTGTGTATGTTTTAAAACATAACCCTCAAGATAATTTTCTGCTGACACTGCTGGACACCATGATAATGGAGTAAATGGATATACTTTTCAGATGATGCCTTTGTTACATCTCTTTTCAGCTTGAAAATAACTAATTGTTGGTGATGAAATGTCATTGTCATAACACAATACCTGCCTTCATGGTATCAAATTTTACATCCTCTCTACAAGTGGTTACAGGGTGGGAAAAGGTAACAATGAGGATGAAAAGATAGGACGTTAGAGACTGTTGTTTTCTTTCCTCCTCTCTCTTCCACACTCCATAGGATGTTGTTTTTCTTCTGCTCATAGTAAACAAAATATTTCTCCTGGGTGTCTCAAAGAGGCTAGATAATAATGTTGTTCCTAATAACAGGATTCCAAATAGAAGACTTCAGAAAGAAGAGAGAGAAGTTTTAGGAAGAATTACCAAACACTCTGGATACAAATCCAAGGGGAAACTGGGAGGCAAACATGGTGAGAAACCAGGGAGCAGCATAGAGACTGGGGCCAATCTCATGTTCCTCTAGGTGGTTATAGAGATCTCGATGGTAGTCATGAAGAAGTCGAGACAGTTGGTACATTTGGATCTGCACGGAATAAGAACAAGAGACTGAAGATAATCATGTTTAACACTCATAGGAGCAAAGTCTGTACTTCATACTTATTAGAAACAGAGGAAGATACTTGTCTGTTTGGACATTTGGATATTTGATGTTTGGACAGAATTGTGTGAAGATGAGAAATACTCAGTAGCCACCTAAAAGACACAGGATTTGTCATCTGTGAGCCTACAACAGGCTCATTTGCAGGGTCATTTGGGTCTCATACAACACAACAGAGTTCTTCCTATTTACAGTTTTCATAGTTTCCCCAGAAGTCTTTTATTTTGAAATTAGGTCATTTAAGATGATTTATTCTTTTCCTAGATTATCCTTCCCTATTTTTCAGAACTCAATATAAGTTCAAGTTCAGGTTTTGACAATGCTACCTATATTTCATTATTATTACTTAGCATTAGCATCCTTTACATAAGAAAAATGAAATCATACCTGTAAAATAGTCATGTCAGGACGATATTGTTTTCTCAGGCCCATGTCAAACATGAGAAACTTCAGCATTTTAAAAGCATCTTCTTCACTCATATGAAGTAGTAAAACTCCTGCTACAAAACTAAGGCCTTGGCAATATCCTACTTCTTGGTCCAGAAGCGAATAGGCCTTCAAAATATTGTAGAGTGACAGTTGCCCAGCTCCCAGCTGTGCTGAGAAGTAGGGATGTGTTGGAAATGTGCGCCCTGTGAAAATAGCTGAAGTTAGTGACAAACTAAAAAATAAACAACAAAATCCCCCAAACCTTGCCATGTTGTCAAATTAAAGAGTCTTTCAAAAATGTAGATTCTTTTTAAAAACCGTTTTTGAGCCAACTCACAGGAAGACCCACAGAAAGTTAAGTAAAGTTAAGTACAAAACAATTGACTCTTATACTCTACAACTGTTTTGTTACAATCATTGCAAAGTTAATTTAGAAAATGTCAGGGGATGGGAAAAACCTGCTGTTTGAAACAGCTGAATACCTGGTTCTTAGGACTGGCCCCTGATCAGTTTATTAAAGGGCTTGTAGGGCCTGGTTGTCTGTAATAGTGGGAGACTTGACTCAGTGCCTTGATGAGTCACCCAGTTCTCCTTTCTTGATTAAAAAGTATCAGCTTTTAAATAACATTAGGGATCAAGGCACAGACCTAGAACATCTGAGCTATACGGGCTGTGGCCCCTTCCCTTTAGTTTTTGTTTTTCATGTAAATGTGTCTCTTTGACATGTCCCTCCTTGCCTTGGTTCCTCCTAGTCTTATGGGTCCTTGCTCCTTTCCTGTGCCATGAAGCTCAGACTCTTACGTGCTGATCCAGTTCACCAACATGGCAGAAAAATCCCCTTTTACACAGGGGAGTTGTTCTGCCCATGAACACCAACACAAGTGGCAAGTGCTTGGAGAGTGGGAGTCAAATGCCAGGGCCAAACTTTCTCTTGGTAGCAATGGGCTTTGCCTCTATTCCTCACATCTATAAATCCCAGCCTAAGGTAAACTATACTAATTGTAGAGCTGTAGGAGCACAACTGAGCCATTTCTAGTCCTTCAGTTCTAGAACAGGATGATGACTTCCACCCCAGACTGGCTTATCTGTAAACTTTCATACAGCACTTGGCATCTTTACAACAAACCAATCCAACTAGGTAACTTATACAATCAGTGAGTAAACTCAATTTGGCTTTTTTAACTTTTTTTTTCTGTAGCACATACAATATCAAGAATTGTGTAGCTATATATGTGCTGATATATGCTATATACATATTATGTGAGAGCACAGCTAACGGAAGCAGCCAACGGACATGGCACTTTGTGCAGCCATTCCTGGGCTTTGTTTCCCTGAGTTCTTGAGGATACTTTGTCCAGGATCACCAGAGGAGTCCTGGAGACCTGAAGGTATTTCTGTTGACTGGTAAGGCTGATGCCATGGCAAGGGTAGCTCTATTAGCTTCTGACCACCGTTGTCAGCTGCCCTTGAAGACAGGCTGCCTGGAGCCTTCATTCTAGTTGATCCCTGAGTAGGGAGGGTCATTAATGACCTGGACAATGGCGCAGAGCACACCCTCAGCAAGTCTGAAGATAATACAAAACTGGAGGGAGTGACAGGTACACTTGCTGCCAATAAGAGGCACCTCAACAGGCTGGCCAAATGAGCTGCCAGAAACTTTATAAAGTTCAACAAAGTGCAAAAATCCTGGACTTGGGGAGAACTCCATGCACAAGTATTAACTGGAGGTCACCCATCTGGAAAGCAGCTTTGCAGAAATGGACCTGAGGGTCCTGGTGGTCACCATGTTGAACATGAGCCAGCAATTTGCCCTTACAGCAAAGGAGCTGCATTAGGAGTGTTACCAGCAGTTGGAGGCAGAGATCCCTCCCCTCTACTCAGCCCTGGTGAGGCCACACCTGGAGTGCTGTGTCCAGTTTTGTGTTCCCCACTACCAAAAGACATATGGCCATACTGGAGAGAGTACAGCAAAGGCCCACTAGAATGATGAAAGCAATGGAGCATTTCTTCTATGAAGAGAGGTTGGGAGAACTGGAACTGTTCAACCTGGAGAAGAAAAGGCTCAGGGGGATGTTATCAGTGTGCACAAATACCCAGTGGAAGGGAATGAAGAAGAAACCTGGCTCTTTCCAGTAATGCTCACTGACAGAACAAGAGGCAATGGGAACGAATTGAAATACAGGAAATTCCACCTATTATTAAAAAAACCCTTCTTTTTTTAACTGTAAGGGTGGCTAGACACCGCTCTGTGATTCTCTGAACAAAGACATTAAAGACTTCATCCTTACAGGTTTTTTTCAAAAGCTTCCAAAAGGGAATTTTTCACTTTTAGGAAAAAAACTCTTCCCCTATCAGACTTCCTCTGTGAAATACCTCAACAGAGTAGAAATTTGAATACCTCTTTTGTTCTAGTTTTAAGTGGAGCTTGTGTTTTGGTTGCCCACTTGTTAAATAGCACCCCACCCTTTAGCTTGTGGAATGCTGCTGTGCTGCCAGATAATATCAGAGCTCCTGTTTCAAGACAAAGCCCGGGGCAGAGTCCTTCTGCCATCCAGTAGCTGCTCTAGCCTGTCACATGGGACATGGCATTCAGTTCTGAGTAGGTCTCCCTGGCCAGGGTGTCAGAGTTGAATGTTACAGAAGAAATATTTCTAGATTTCAAATGAGAAGAAGCTTGTGTTCCTTTGCCGGGATGACAAGTTACCCCAGCACAGTCTAAAGGCAGACCTGCACTGGCTCACTCACACAGCAAGGCTCCTTTCATCTAAGTCATGAAGAAAAGTTACATGCTGAGGAATATTAAAAACACAAAGTAGTTCTAAAAATGGACGGGGAGAAGAACTGCTAAACTCACAAGCTGATTTGTTTCTGAGTGCCCAGGTGTTGACTTAACTAAGAATTTTTGTTTTAATTTTGGAGCAAAGACAACTGGCCTTGCTGAAAAGAGACCCTAAATGAACTGTGATACCTCTAAAGCCCCAGATTTAGAAAGTAAGTACCTATTACTTTATTTTTTAAAGTGTAATAAAACAAAACATAATTTTCTACTGTGTCTGGCAAACACCCAGTGATGGATGGTTTCCTACACTGATAGCATCTAGAAGTCGGTTTACCCTACCTTATAGAGAACAGGAATAATTTACTGAACATGACTTCAGGACCTGAAATTCCCAGTGACTGCAGATGGGCTCACAAAATAAATATATAGAGGAGTCGTCAGGGAATGACGCTTTTTTCCAAATCCATGTAACAAAATAGCACTGTGACACACAAACTGAGTCAGCAAAGCAGCTGCTATACCTTGGCTCTGCATCCACAGGCACACTGCTGGCCTCATTCTCAGGATGCACTATTTACAGCTGAAGATGCATCAATTCAACTAAGTGTGAGCAATACTATTACGGCTTTGGCTCAGATCTGTGTTAGCAAGACCTATTTAGCCTAATTTGGGAAAGGTTTTTAAATATTACAGCCACATGTTGCCAGAACATAGGTTTTTTCTTTCGAGGTAGAAGCACATGCTTTCAGAAGGATTCTTCAAGATTTAAGAGAAAATGCTTCTGATAGCCTGAAGGAACACAAGTCATAACGTGCAAATTCCTTCCAGTTGCCTATCCAGTTATGCTGTCTGTTACTGTGTAGCACAGCTCTCTTTCAGTGTGAATCACTAGGAAGTCTTCAGCTTCCTTATTTCATTTTACTGTAATGACAGGGCCCAATCCCTCCCTCAGCTAATGGGCTGGCAAATAGCATCCTGGCAAAAACAGCACCTTGCATGAAAACCACCATGAAGTTACCAATTTGCCAACACATGCAGTTCTTTGTTTCTGCAAGAAGAGCACATGGCTAAGATGAGAAAGTATTTGTGTGCAGAACCAGGCAGAAAATATGAACAGCCTGATGAGCCAGTAAGCCCCAGTCTGCTATGTGAGACAACCAAGCTCAGACTGGCTGTGCTCCCTACTGTCCAGAAGTCATTCCAGCACTCTCCCCTCTGCTGAAGGTGTTCCATTCACTTACCCAGCTCAAAACTGTTCACCTCTTACTGAACCACTCCAATGTCCCACTCTTCACTGCCAGGGCTATCAACACCAGGTATGCTGGACCAATAGGTACTTGCTAGCAAATGATCTCTGGCTGCATATAAATGTCTCTCTCAAACACAAAAGATTGTTGTCTGGCACTGCTCAATCCAGGGGAATTCCTAGGACTGGTGTGAAAAGTCTGAAGGGAAACAATTTACTCACGTTGCCACTGCCTATTCCCAGCTGGCATTAAGGCTGTTAGGACTATTACCTTCCCAGTGCCAAGTCGAAAGCTGGCAGGTCTGCCAAGTAGGGGAAAGTGAAGGTGACACCCACCACCACCCTCCCCCACCTCCGGTCGTGCCACTTCCTGCAGAAACACACCTGTTCTCTCAGATTCCCACGTGTTTTCTATGCACTGCTGTGATATTTTGGCTCACTTTACCAAGTGTTGCAAAAAAAGGAGAAAATACTTTCTTTACCATATAAAGCTTAGGTCACCATCTTCTCACAGTTTAGTACCCATTGAAGACAGTCTGCACACTGAGATTTTAATATAATAATAAATGTGTGCTCCCAGAGAGCTCTGGGCATAGGTGATCCCTCCTCATCAGTCAAGAAAGGGGGTGGAGTCATTTGTAATGAAAAATGATTAAATACTGTCCAAGTAGAGCTTTTCCTATAAATTTTAATCATTCTATCACATGACATTTGGTTACTTGCAACTTGATTACTTCCCTTGATGGAGTTTTTCCATGGTAAATTCATTTAATCAAAATTGCCCCACACAGCTCCTCAGACCCAAACTGTAAACAGTTCTATGCTCTGGAAGACATTACTGATTTCTTGCCTTTATTAGGGAAGAGCATAATGAACACTGACTTCAGTGTGGGATTATCCCACACACGAGAGCTGCGATCCTCTTGGAAAAACATCAGCTCCTGGTTTCTCACACCAGATTAAAAGCAGTTCTTACCAACAACCTATTATTAAATGGTGAAAGGCTTTTTGTGTGTTACCTTCATTTATTTAATTATCTTCCAGAGATCATAAATCCCTTATTTTAATTTCAGACCACTACTGTACTTACCTAGGTCAATAAGAATGGCATGCTGTTGGGAAGTTAGCTGTTTTAGGAGTTCTTTATAAGGTGTGTCCTTTGGTTGCTGTTTACTGGGAAATTGATGTTTAAGATGGTATTGCTCTGCTAGAAACTTCCATATCTCCCCACGGTGGTGACGTGGTACTCCTGAGTGAAGAAAGCAATTAAAACCAGTAATCTGTACTCCTACTGAGGGCTCTGCTCTACTTGAGCTAACAGGATTGAGGAACTGAAGATCTGTATCTTCTAGATAGGCAAGCAGATTCCTATCTGCTACCTCCAGTGGACCGTAGAAGATCAAATTACAGTGCTTATACTTCCTCAACCAATAAAAGACATCAGCACCGTAACAGGAGAGACTTAAGGCAGAAACAACTAAGGTTAACGCTTACATCCAGTCTGAGAAGCACTAGAAGAGGCATCAAGAATTGCAATACTTGTCTCTGAAAAGTTATATGCTTATCTCCCATTTTTCCATGTAAAGTGCACAAGAAAGCACTGCAATAGAACTAATTCACACTCCTCACTAAAATAGCACTGACTCTCTTGTTAGGGGTAAGTTTTAGGAAGGTGAGATGCACACATACCAAAGAGATAAATAGGTACAAATGAGATATGATCTAGACTACAACACAAGGTAGATAATCAGATAGCAAGTATTGTATTTCTAGTTTTGCTATCAGCTTGCTCAATGACTGGTACACATAAAAATGTTTTAAAGCTTGTATTTGTTTTTCTTTAAAGCTTGAAGGTTTTAGAACTGCTTTTTTCTTTTGGTATACATGTAACATATGGAGGTCAATAACAATAGGAGAAATCGGAACTTATTCAAGTGTACAGCTTACACGGGAAGATAACAAAACATATTAGGATTTGATATTGTTAGAAATCTAGATTTGCCCAGTCATTTTAAATGGGCAATTTGGTTTTACTTGCTTGTATAATTGCACATAGTCAGGTGCATTATTTAAAATCTTAAACTTTTGATAGTGGTTAAATCTTGACACTTCCTTTACATGTTGGAAAGCTTTGTATAGAACTATAAAAAGCTCCTTGGAGTAGCCACCTTCACTATCAGCTAAATACAGCACTCAGCCTAAGGCCCTTGGGACCAACCACGGCACAATAACGTTGAGTAATAGCCCAATGCCTTAGAATATTTGGAAAACATCCTTAGGTTGTATTACTTTGGATGCACTGGAGAGAGGGGCGGTTGCTCAGCCCTGCAGTTGCGAGGAAGCCTGTAAGTGGTGTTTGCAGGGACAATGTGTTCTTGGACTCAGAGAAAAGGCAGTTCTGCAGAGACCCCCAGGTCTGCTGTTTGTGTACAGACATGGTACTTGTGCTGGAACAGAGAATTTCTGGATAATAGTGCAGAGGGCTTCTTCAGTTATTTATGCAGTCATTTATTTGGCATTATCCAGGCTTTTTTTCTTTAATTATAACTTTTAATTTACAAAATCAGATTGCAACAATTGTAATACATTGAGGTACTGTACAACTCTCCTGTAAGGACAAATATTATTCAAAAATGAGTACTATAGCTCCAGTGCTACAACTGCAGCTGCCATTGAAAGGAACTGGTACTTGCATTTGCACAACCATGGTGGTACCAAAAGTTGTTGCTTGTTTAGTCAGCAGCCTGGGAACAGCACCAGTGAGAATCTGGCTATAAGGACTGGTTAAGTGGTCACACTAGTCCTTTTCTAATACAATCTACATGCATTTCAACAACTCAAAATAACAAACTGTGTTTACCTTGCCCAACAGCAGAGTGTATTTTTTCCACATCAAATTTAATCTTTGACCTTCCAGGCGTACTCAACATTTTTTCCCAAATCAAAGTCACATCTTTTAAGCATGGTGTGATTTCTTCATAGTCAAGTTTCAGACGTCTGTTCTGCAAATTGTTTTCTGAAGCTAGAAAGTGATATAATGAATGTAGCAGTTAATATTGTTTACTATTTGTAAAATAGATTAATTTAACTTAAAACTTCATCATGCAAGCCACCTGAAACATTACGTATCTAAATTTTCATGATTGTGGGGTGGGATTAGTTTGTTTGGGTTTTTTTAAGATATTATATGCAATATTAACTGTATTTAGCCAGTTAAATTAAATTCCCTACTGCTACTCAACTCTGAAATATGAGGAAACATGAGAGATGATGGGTAATGAAATAAACATGAGACTTTCAAAACAGGAGTTTTCAGTTTCCCAACGCCTAAAAAAAAAAATCAGTGCAAAAGACCTACAGTAAATAAAAATACAAACCAAATGTAGTCATCTATTTGTTATCATATAGCTCCGTAATAGTAATGACTAAGTAAGAAAATTAAAGGTGATCATTCACAGATTTACAGATTACATAAAAAAGAAAGTACAAGTACAGAAAATTACAGAGCCCTGAACACAAGTAGGACTACATATATATGTGTGAAACTCTCCTGAAGTCTCCAATGAATAGATCAGAACAAGGGTCAGTGTCTTAAATATAACAGTTTAGATCATCAGAGCTCCTGGAGCAGAGATTTATTGTGGTCCTGGTGATTTTCCCATGTTACAATTTATAAGAATACTGCACTGTATCTTCATACATTATCTATAAGGGATTAAAAAAAATTAATCAATCACTGGGAAAGCATAAAAAAATATGGCAGAAATGAAAATGTTTCTGTAGCTGAGTATAATTTCAAAGTTTAGAAGTGGAGTGAGAATTTCAAAGGGACTCTTGCAAAGCTTTTAAGTTTTGTTTCTGCAGAGGCATTTTAGTACTGTAATGCACCTGGAAATAGGATTTATTAATGGTATTCATGTAAACTAAATAATAAAGCATGTTCTGTGACAGTGGATGAATATGTGCAGGCAATAGTCTGAAAAAATAGAGAAGGAGAGATAGAAATATGTCAGTCAATAGATCAGATGAGATAGAAATATGTGTCATCCATGCCTAAAGGGATGAAATTCTGAAAGAAAATGCTATAAGGAAACCAAGACAAAGCTACAAAGAGAGCACTAAGTAGTGACATAAACGGTAGGAAATTTATGGAGAATCTTCAGTTCTGCCAACATCCACCTCATTCTTTCACTAACCAGCTTTTTAGACATGCTCATCTTAATGTATCTGTGATGGTTTAGCAATTTTTTCTCTTGGGCAGACAAAATTGGAGAATCTAGTTAAACTTGTTAAAATGTGTATGGATATTAATGACCTGCAGTTGCCAAACATTTGACTGCAGGCTGTAGATTCAGATAATTTGAATACATAAGAAATTTAAAAAAAAAATCAGGAGTATAAATACACAAAACAGAGAAAAATTATTTCTTAATGCCATAAAAAAGTTACAGAAGCTCATTTACAATGGCACTGTTCTAAACTGAAGAGATTGTATAAATCATTGCTCTCAGTACCTCTTCTCCAGATGGTCTCAGCCTCTGGCCACGGACACTGATATTTGGTATCCAGTGCTATATTTCATTTTACTGGAATAGCTTGTACATTGCGCTGGGAACATTGCCTGTCACCTGCGGGGTTCTTAGGAAACTCGGGTGTCAGGTGTTCTTCAGGTATCAGGGTTGAAACAGGAGAGCTATAGTGCTGGGAGCAAATAGCCTACAGGTGGGCTAAGGGCTTTGGCAGGCCATATCCAATGTCTCAGAGATGTTTTGTCTTTCCAGCCAGGTGTCTTAGCCCAAGCTTAAAGAAGGATTTAATGTTTGGTGTACTGGCCTTTTTCAAACAGCTGGACCCTCTCTGTACACATGTCTTTGAAGTCAATCCTTCCTCAAGTTTAAACAAGGCGAAGAAGAATTGCCATTTTCATGCCAGGTACTTCCCCTTTTGAGGGTCCAGGTGCCTACTCCCTTCCTGAGCACCTAAAATCACCCAGATAAACATTTCTGTCCTCATCGTTCATAACTTCAAAGGAGCAGCTCTCAAGGGCAATAACTTGTGATTCTGCATGCAGCTGTTCTTTATGTGTAAAAATTGTCACCAAAACTGATTGGTTTCAGCTAATTCATTCACAGAAAAACTGTGGTTAAGAACAACTGCAAATTACAGCTTCTCGAGTTCCTTCTCGTCACCCTTTGGACTGATCTAAGTCATTACTACTCTACACAAACCTGGCCTGCACAGTGTGGGTACTACTGCAGGCACCCACAGTGCCATGGTAAACCTAAGAGAGTATCACTTAAGATCAAGTAAACAAATAATATGGTGAAGTAATAAAAAATAAGGGTCACTTGTCACCTACACTAATGAGTGCTCAGGGAGATGTTGCTAATCTGATTTACTTGTATGTTCCTAAAAAGTTTCATTAAGGCTTGGTGCAGTCCACTGCCAAGGCCACAGAGCAAACCAAAAGGTGAACTTGTATTGCAGTAGGGTGCAGTAATCAAGAACTCCACCAACCTTGTAACTTCTGGTTTTCTTTCTCCATTCTGAGGAGCAGTATCTGCTGAATAATAGCTTTCTTCCACAGTTCACGAAGCTCATGGGGTGTCCGTTTCCTTTCTTCTTTCACTGGCCCAAAGGGGCCATCTTCACACACTGGTTCCAATGGGGATCTGGGTGGAAGTTCTCCCAGTTCACAGTAATCTTTAAAAAAAAGAAGCTGTTGTGAACTACTTGGATGTCATGAACAGGTGAATGAACAGACACAATTTGAAAGACTGCATATGTATATACATATATACACACACATATACACACATACACATCTACGTGTATATATACACACTAACTCAAATATATATATATATATAGGTCTATCTGTACCTATCTAGCTATATCTCTATCTATACAGAGATATAAGAGGTAGCCATACAAAGCAAGGTTTCCCAAATGACATAGTAAGACTCATGTGGGCTAAAGCCAAGAATAATTTTTTCTATAACCTGGTAAAATCATTGTACCACACACCAAGACCACATCTTCCTAATTACAACTTTACACTCAGAGAACTAAAAGGAAAAAGTAAGTTTGAGAATTTACAAAAAAATAACCTACAGCTGAAACCTGGCATGACTCAAATAGCAGATAAAATCAAATATAGCACCTTCATAATTTGACGAGTAATCTCTAAAGTGTGTTTAACAAAGAAAACACACGCCCTTAGCTGCAAAAACACACCACCACCTAAGGCCATACAATGGGATGATTACCAGTTCTTAAAGTAAATAGGTGGAAAGAGAGACAGGCACTTAAGACATGTTTGTTTTCATTTCTCATTTTTAACCATATCATAACCTTCTGCACTTTTTCTTTTGGCTTCAGCTGGCCTACAACAAAATACATCATTTTGTCAAGCATGCAAGGTGACTGAAAAATACTAAGACTGAAAATACTACAAAAGAAAGTGAACATTAAATAAATTTCAGGCAAATTAAAAAATCATTTCTTTGCAGGAAAAGGGTATACAACATTGTTTTGAATCAAGAAATCAATGTAAGAAGCATAAGCTGTTATACTTTGTTTTCTTAATACCTGCTGTAGTATTACTTAGTTTTATTGTTTTATAGAGCTTCTTGGGAGGCTCAGCAGTCTTTGACATAACCTCTATCTAGAATAAAAATTACTCCATTCCCCAACTTTAAAATGGTCAGAACAACCTATCTCTTCCTACCAAATCCCAAATGGAAGGCCATCACAAGAGCACTTTGTCACCCAAAGAGAATAGCTATGAAATGGCTCTTTGAGCTATACATGCAATAATATACTTTAAAGTTAGTGCAACAAAAACCATTCACAGACTTGCCAGCCAAAGACAAGTACATCTCTGCTATTTCAAACAGCTCCTGGAGAAGGAGCATTCCTGAAGCAATTTTTCTGATGGCAGCTCAATGGTCCATTTATTTATCGTTGCCTAGCATAATGGTAAAGATTTTAAATTAAACACACACACATCATCTCATCTCTTCAAAACTAACATAATAGGACCTCTTCAAGTTCTGCTCAGAATGTCACTACACATTGACTCACACAGTTCATATGCAGCTATTCTTTTCTTGTTTCTCCAAAGGCACTTGCACAGCTGAGTTCGGATAACTATGTAACAATGGAGACGTTCGCAGCTGTTGGCTTCTGCTTTTCTAAGTTTTGCCACTGTTAATATTTTTCTCTCAAAGAGTCAGAGAGAAGTAGAGTGGGTCCAAATACCACCTGTTTCCTTGTACAGCATTTATTTGCTTGCCACCAGAGTTAAAGTCTAAGGCTAAGATATACACATAAAAATAACTAACATTTTCAGCTAGCAGAACAATTTAAACCTTTACAGCCTTGCACTCTGGATATAGGTGTGGATATTCATACTTCTTCTACCTACAGCATTTCAAAGAACAATAAACATCATGGGAACGAGAATTAGGCAGAGATCAAATATTTGACACTTTAATGGCATTCACCGTTCATTGCAAAGAAAGTAGGAGTAGGAAAACTGACAGGTGTGCTCAGTAATACAGCTGGTTATGAAAAATATCAATACAATGAAGACATCATTATATTCATTAAAAGAAACTGAGAAACATTAATTTTTTTTCTTAACAGGTAAATGGAAAGACTTCTGTGGGGTAAGATCTGCAATTATTAAAGGGATACCAATAAATGTCAGCAGGTAGAGAAAGTACACAGACTCGATAATTTTCAACTTGTGTTGACCATGAAAGGAAAATTATTTTGATTTGATTGCTGGTTTTGATGCCATTATTGGTTTTGATGCACATACTTTACTGTCAACAATGTTCTGTGCATTTTTATGTAGAATTTCTACATACAGTAGCTTTGATCCCAATTTTCCTTATTGCATATTAGGAAATATTTAAAGGGAAATGCTCTTAAGGATAATGCTGGTAGAACTCACTTAATTTGCTTGAATTAAAAAATTAAAGAAATAAAAAGAAAAAAAAATCTTCAAGGGAAGTGGTTCATTTCCTCTAAGGCTGCACACAATAATGACACCATAAGAAAGAGGAATCAATAAAAGTGGTCACCAAACACCAATACAAAAAGTAAAGTGACCCAGATAGGAAAACCCTTATCTACTGAACACTGCCTGTGGTCTATTCACATCCCATTCCCACAGCATCCAATAGAGAATGCATGTACATCTAGGGGGAAACAAGTCTCTTCTCAGCATACACATCCTCCCAGTGGTTTATGTATCTCTTTGAGAGTCAGATGTGTATTCTGGTTTTATGTATGTATATATGCATGTATATGGTAGAAAATAATAGACAATGTACAGAAACAGTTTATGGCTACCTACTTGCAAAAAAAGTCCCCAAACTCAAAAAACCAGCCCGATAAAACACATGCAAGGAAGTGGGTTAAACACATTGCATTCCTAAAGCAAGAACGAACACATTCAATGCCTAGAATCATCCTGTCTTTAATGTACACATCTCGTTTCCTCAGTACAAACTTTATAGATTGGTCTTCAAGTACAAAATTAACAAGTTTATCAGAGACATTACTCACTTATTGTCCTTCAGTGATCAAACTGTGGCAACACCTGAACTGCTGCAAAGCATTAATTACTGAAGACCATGGTCCTGCTTCCATTTAGGCTGAAAATTTCCCATCTGTTGCTGACTAACCTGATAAAACCAGTATTCATTAAAAGAAATAACGCTTAAGGCTATAAAAGAAAACAGAAAGGTTATAAAATTCTATAAGCTGAACAATTATGATTACCAACCCTACCTCTAATGCTTCTGTGAAGAGTCCTAGGATTGATTTTGCCTTCCAAATGGCAGCTCCTTTTCTATCTTTTCTTTTGCTTCTTATCACTTGTGGACATTTAACAGAAAGTCTAAAGTCTACTCTGATAAAGTGCAACATATTCAAAACCTGCCTTGCTTCCCATCTGCATGCTGGCATGAGGCAGGATTTACAGAATGCAAAATGAACCTGTTTAACTGCTCAGGTGGCCTGTCAGAAATCTGCAGAGTTGCATCAGCTGTTCAGCTTGTACAGAAGGAAGGAAGGCAGAACATGAAGGTAATCTCTCAAAGCAAAGTAAAAAACCCAGACATTTGGTAAGTCAACACTAACCCATGTCCATGAACAGACAAGGTGATGGACAGACATGCCACCCAGCGTCCAGATCCAGAAGAAACAAGAGTAGAAATACTGAGTATTGCATTTTATGCACAAGCCATCTGGAGGATAGCAGAGAAAGCAAAGATAAATAGTAGAGCAATTCAACTGAATGTAACCGGGAGCTCACATTCCACTGAACCAAACTGCTATGTGTCACAATCCAAGCCATGTGCAGTCCTCAGAACTTTTATGAGATTAGTAAATGCACTTAAACAGGATCTGAACGCTTCAGCACACATTGAAAAGACTGCTTCCCTGTTCATCTGCCAACTTAGTCAGCTTTTGTTGACTCATGTTCCATGTTTGACCTGACTCTGACTCCTTTCAAATCCACTGCTTCCTTTCCCACAACTTCCATATAAAATTCTACCTCCATACATGCTACTCCTACTGCACTTCTGTTCTTTAAGGTTCAGGATTTAGCAAGTTGACTTGATAGCGATTAATATATTTTATCAATACATAGGTTATTTTTCATTTGAAGTTCATACTTGGACTACACTTCAGAACTACTCTTCTGCACAATGCAATTCTACAAATCTGTGGTTCAAACCCAAGTACTCCTTGAGAAATAGTGCATTTCACTGGGAAAGCCACCATCTTTCCTGGGCTTGTGAGAACTTCTGCAAGGTAATGAACTGCAGGTGACACTGCTCACAAACCAGGTGGAAACACTGCACAAATGTATTAGTGCATCCATATGCACCTCAAAAGCACTCCTCTTATGCTTCCACCACTTGTAATACCCAACAAAGGAGAAGGCGAATGGGAACAATGGGCTGAGATGGAATTTGTACAGCAGACCCATTCATTTATACTCAGCTGTTGGCTTCACATGGCAGTGCTTCAACCCTAAGGGGCAGAGTATTCCTCCAGTCCAAAAGGATCAACAAATGCATTACAGAAAACTCTTATGTGCAAAGAAGACACACAAAACAAAATACAAAAGATCATGAAGGAAGTATCATGATATATTAATACCAGGGATCACATTAAAGAAAGACTGTACATGAAAAGCTGGTGAATGACTGCAGTAGTAATTAAAACAGACAATATCTGACGAGTAGTGATATGAACAGGAAAATTTCATTTGTAAAGACTAGGAAAAAATTAGTTTCTTAAATATTTTCTTATTCGATCAACCGCAGTATTAAACAAGGCTTTCCAAAAGCAAGAAGGAAAAAAGGAAACCCTCTAAGAGGAACAACACACACAAAGTAAAAAAATAACAGAAGTGACAAACCCACCTAAAAGCCTAAATTTTAAAAATATTCTTTCAGAAGCACTTAGTCTAACCAACCTCAACTATCAAAACCAAGATAACAAGATTCATCTTTGACTAGAAACTGCAACATTTCAAGTAGAAAGGACGCACTGATAGGGAGGAGGCTCGATAATAATGCATTACCACCACCCTCACTATGGAGCTGTTTACACCTGGCTCTGTACATGCAGTGTTTGCCAGCCAGATCTGCTCTCCAGGGTTAAGAAGTCAGACAAGATATGGTAAGAATGTGGACAGAAGAATCCATTAAGCATTTTATTTACTGCATTACATTATTTTTCATTGTTGCATTTTAAACCTTACAAAATTCAGCTTGGCAGACAAACAAGAGAATCTTCAGTCACTTAAGATTCAATTGCCAAAAGAAAAGACATCAACAACATCCTTAGTTCTCTACAGATTTTCCATTCAGGTAGTACAACATCTTCTTTCGTACATGGTACAGAAATAAAGAGAAATGCAAACTTCTATAACCAAGGATATAATACTCCTATTATTTTACACAGATGCCTGAAATATTTAACTTCATAACCAGATGTGTTAACATGACCAGGAGCCTTCTGTAACCAGAAAGCTTCAGATACAAAATCACAAGAAGCAACAAGTTCTTCTAGTCTAACATAGCAATGGCTGAATGAGGAATTCTTGTAAAATTGTGTATTTCAACACTGTGGATAAAATCAGCTCTGAAAGATGCTTTGGACTTTGCTTTTTCTTTTAAAGCCAAGAACTTCTTAAAAAGTACTCACAACCCTCAGATTAATCCCATTTACTAATATTATCAAGCCCTGAGAAAGGAATGCCCTGATATTTCAATGGGCACAGAAGCCATAAAACATTAAACATGTACTTAACTGGTTATAGCCAAACTCCTGTGTCATAAATCGAGACGGTGAGCACATATTTGCTCTGAAAGAAGCAAACTGAGTAACCAGTTCTACCAACTAGCTTTATTACAGCATTAAAAAAATAATTAATAATAATTTTGTTGCAAAAAAGCACCACTAAAACAATATTGGCAAACACATTACAAATAATTTACACCCCATAAACATTCTAAGCACAAAATGCTAAAGCAACAGGGTATAGTATTTGCAATGCTACTACAAAGTGATGTAAAAAAAAATTTCCTTAAATAATCAAGAGATATAGCCCACACCACAAAGCACATAGACAGATAGGTAGGTGTTAACTACAGCTGGTTCCAAGAATAACAGTTCTCCAAATTCAAACTTTTTTTCAGCACTTAGGATTTAACAGTTTGCTACCTCTATCTGCCAGAGAGTGAAACCCAATTAATTTCAACTGATGAGTCAAGTTCATTTTCCTGTACACATATACTTGTACTTTCTAAAACAATTTTTCTTCCTGCAAGTCAAGCTGCAAAATAAAATGTAGTTGTTTTGGCTGAAGTTTCTTTTTTTTTTCATCTGTATTTATTGCTGGGTACTGCTAAATCATACCAAGAATCTCATTCCTCTGATTTTCAATTTCTTTCACTGTTCAACAGGTAACTTCATCACCTGCTGCCCACCTTAAAACAAATCACCCATTCTCCAACTTAAAACTGACACAGCTGTTACAAAAATCTTGTTGTCTGCTTCCAACACACCTCTCTTAGTAAGGAAGCTCCAACAAGCACCACTATTTTCCCATAATTTCCTTCAAAAACTGTTCACGTTCCCAAATCTAGCAATTGACTTGACTCTGCTTGGAGTTGGAGACAATCTGCAAAACAGTTCTCCTAGTATGCCAATTCTGAACTGTCAATATGAGAGAATTGCAGTGAAAATTGTCCACTGCACAGAGATTTGTAGCTGCTGAATAAATGTATGTGAAGATCTTGCTGCACTGCAGTGCAAGGTGAAGTTTCATGAAGAGTCTACACTGATTTAAGTATGTCCTGCTCCTGAACAGGGTAAGGGCACCCACCCACTCTCACCTGTCCCTGCCTGCTCTAGTGCTTGTGCAATACCGTGAGTGGGACTAGAAAACTGATCCAACTGAAAATTAGGGGTTTTGAGTGTGCCCATACTTCAGACGGTTTAAAATGATCACTGAGTTGTTCTGTTCACCTTTTAACCAGTGAACACAGAACTAAAGAGTCCTAGACCATTAGCATAGCTAAAAAATATGGCTCTTGAATGATGCTACAGAAGTAGGAACATCTGCCTGCAAGTAGGGTGGAGAGGTATAAAGGTAAAAATCAAATAACTGAAAAAACACATTTATTATTTAGAATGTTTAAGACAGTGAGTAGGAGAGATAGAGCTTCAGAAAAAGAGAATAATGAGAACCTTCCTTCAAAAGAAATAGAGTATTGTAACAGATCAAAGTGTGATCATTTTGTAAGCAGCCTCTGATCCCCTTTTCTCCATCTCTCCACTTTGCAGGATTCAACACTCACTACACTCCCACAAACAAGTAAAAAATATCCCAGGATGAGTCACTGTGTGTCTCAAGGTGGCAGTGAGAGAAACGCTGCCCCCTGGTGCTGCACACCACTTCCAGCATCACAACCACTCCGTGGGAAACAGCTGGCAGCAGGACTTGAGGTTGGATAATTTGAAGTGTAGCTTGCTACAATAGAATCCACATAATTCAACATCCCATCCTCCAGCTACCAGCTCTAAAGTATTAAAAGTCTCTACAGATCATTTCACCTATGCAGAAAATCATTTCTAGATCTTCAAACTGGAGATCAGTCTCATCTTCAGACTCACCAAAATCACCTGGCTGTCCTGTCAAGCAGCAAATTGCATAATAGTTTTCTGATATGCTCCATTGTTATGTACAGAAGCAGGGAAAAATAGTGGGGAAAGGGGAGAGTGGCAGGGCCAACAAGCAGGAGGAGGTGGCTGGAGAAGGGCCTGTATGTGGGACATTGCTCCCATAACAACTAAAAGTAATGGTCTCGTACTGTACAAGGCTTTCTGTTGTTTCAGAGTGCTCACCTTGCTGAGCATGGCTGCATCAGTCCAATCATCAGGCGAGGCAGGAATCTCATCTGGCAAGAAAAAATGTTTTTCCAGTGTATCTTTTTGCCATATTTTTCTTTACTGCTACTGACTTAGGACTGAACATCCTCCTTGTACAGTAAAACTTTCTTTTAAATAATAATGTCTGAAAAACAGTGAGATCTCTGCCTGGTAATACATGGTGCAACACCCAAAGCAGAGCCACAAACCATTTTTCTCCACCTGAGCTACAGATAATGAAGTTTTAGCTCAAACTATTTATAAGCACTTCCTAAAGAATTAAAGGATCCCAAAGTACAAGACAGTGGTACTCTGTGCTGTTTAGGCTGTTCAGATTTCATGTGGAAACTCAGGACAAGAGATGTTTATCAAGTTCAGTACCTTGAAAGAATAAGATCAAAATTTCTGCAAAAGCTATGTACCAGTTGTCTGGGTTTTCTTTTCTTTCCTTTTTTTTTAAACTTTTTGTAAATACACCTTCATATCATTTTGCATTAAACACACAGCGAGCAACAATGAACATGACGCATATTGAGATTCAGCTCACCACTTGCCTATACAAACTTAATCACAAATGTCAGAGCCTATGTTTTTCTGTGAGCATACAGCTTAAAGTTGTCTCTAGTTCTTGTGACAGCTTACACATGCATATTTACTCATTACAACCCAAATAAATTACAGCAACAGAGAAGTTTCATTTTGTTGACAGCGCCTACCCACATGTGGTCAAAGCAATGCATAGTTCAGGCACCCTGGTAGATTTTATGTTTAACACAAAGTGTTGTAAAGCAGCCTAGGCTAAACTTGAAAAACTTTTATCATCTCTGATTCACAGAGATCTGGGTCTCTTAGCTGACTTACTAGGTTTTAACCACCCCCAGCTTTTTTCCTTACTCCTCTCCTGCAGAGTACCCTGGAGTAGGGTGCTGACCACAGCACTTGAAGGGAGAAATTGGTCAGTGGAGTCAGAGTCTATAAATGGAAACCATAAACCACAGATGTTCCCTTATTTCCCTCCCTTCATGCCTACTTTTGCAGAACACAACAAACCATATTATCTTTAAAACCTTCTTTGCCCTCTGTCCAATTTGGCTGAAATTGACCTTTTGGTCATAAATCAGCTGTTCGTACAAATTAAAGGAAATCAGTCTAAATAGAGTGAGAAAGACCTAATAAAAAAAAAAAAAGGACAGAATAGGAAAGGAAAACAAGATGATAAATGATAGGTAGTTACATTTACTTTGGAACTAGAGAGGTTACTTAGTTAGCTGTGGTGGTGAGTGCAGTGTAAGACCAGCTGTACAGTAGCTGTCTTAGAGAGCTGGATAACGAGTGGGTATCCTTTACAGCCAGAAATGTTCCAGGAGATGCATAAAACTCCAAACAGAAAACCCCAATATTTGCTATAAATAATTACAAAAAACCCTCTAATTCTGAGTTTTCTCCTTCTGTTCATAAATTGAATATGTACACTGAAACAAACCCCAAAGAAGGGAATGAATGAAGAAAAAGGACAAATATTTTAAATTTCTCTTCCTATTAATAGCACATCCTGTTTTCCATTTTAACCACACTTGTTTCTCCAACTATTCTGCTTGCCCAGCTGTAGGTTGTTAAGATTGTATCTTGCAGCTATTATGTCTCAGAGGAAATGCTTGGAGAGGCAATTTAGGTGGATTTTATTTTCCTAGCTAGTATGGGAAGGTTTTGTGGCTTTCAAAAACAAGTTAGATTATTTCCAGTCACAAAGAGATGCATCAGACCTCTAAAAACAATAGTTTCACAGAACAGCTGAGGTTGAACAGCCCTTCACATGGCTTAAAGTACAACAGAACATTTCACACGTATGTTTACACAACATGCTCCTGAGATCACTTCACTGTGAAGTACACTAAATTTGAGAGGCATTTGCGCCCATACGCAACTCACCTCACTATCAGTGAAATTATGTTGCAAGCAGTGCATTAATGACAGAAACACTTCTACGTCGCCTATGCCAGTTAATCAAGATCTCACTTTAAGATGCAAGTAAAACATCTCAGTGACATTAGGATGGTTACTTTTTACTACAGTCACTATAATGTACTGCTCCTTCCTCTTCCTTACACTTTCTATGTCTTAATTCTTATACAATGGCCTTATGAGGTAAGTCATAAATTAGAGCTTACAAAGCTCATGGTGTGAAATTCGAACTTTAGTGAGGGAGAGACCCTTACCTAGAAGCTTTTCTCAGGCATTCTTGGTCTCAGCATGTGCTGTACTATCTGGTTTACATAAAGTGGATGCATAAAATGATGCACCTGCATGCTCGTGTGCAGTGATTTTCTTCTAGTCTGTCATTCTTCAGCTTTACAAAATTTCATGAAATAATTACAAGAACAGTGGATATTTATGACTCAAGTGGCAAATGTCAGACTGGAGAAGCATACATGAGGACAAAGTACACACTACAGAACTCAGCTGAGATCATAAAAGAAATCTAATTCCTTCTGGTAGGCCTGGATTTTTCCAGTCCATAGTTCTATACTCCAGCATGGAAAGATGAAACAGAAACATCCTCTTTTCTTCAGAGCAATACTTGGTGGTACATTTTTTTCCCCAGAACTCATTAAAATAGTACACATAAAATAGTTTCTTCTCTGGCTAGTTAACGTGACACAATAGGAACAATGTTATATACGAAGCTGAAAAGTAAAAACAGTTAATGCTCTTGGTATGACCAAAAAGTAGGTGGTAAACTGCAATGACAGAATGAACAGAAGAGCAGGCAAGCACGTCCCCTCGGTAGACAGAATGATTCACACTTCATGCTCTGCATGCACTGGTAAGTTCATGGAAGCAAAAAACCCCAGGCTTTACCATCGTATCGGCTGGGAGAATCACAGGCTTTCTGAGGGGTTGCCACTCGCAGGAATATCTGCTGCCTCCAAGAATGCCTTCGAGTCCTTACAGGGCTGTCTGCATCAGTGGCCTGCTGGCTGTGCTTGGATTCGTAGTCGCTAAAATCGCAGAACACAGAACAGTTTGTGAGTAGGTCACCTGGATCTGCCAGCAACAGTGACACATCTACAGTGAATACATGAACCACCCGCCCGGGAGTGCAGTGTGCTGTGCACATGCTGGGGCAAGCTCTTAGTGTTAGGAAAGTGAATTCTGCTTTGTGGCAGAGGCTTATGCAAGGCTGCAAAAGCACTGAGATTCAGGAACAGGGGCTGGCAGATCGCTGCAATCATCTGCTGTTTCCAGTTTAATTAATTTTCCGTTTTCTTTGCAGCTATTAATCACAACACATTAAAGACACATACACAATAACGTAGCTTTACCACTACACTATTTACATGCCATCCACGAAACCTAGCAATTATTCATAGGAGACACAAAGATTTGCTGATGCCTTTTATCAGTACATATCAAAGAGCTTTATAAACACCAACTAAACTTCCAATCTTCTGTGCACTGTGTATGCAATATATTCCTTCCCAACACAGCCTTGGAGCAAAACTTTTAACCTTTGTGTTCAGAAATCTACCTCTGAAATATGCAACAAACTTGGGAACAGCATCCGGAAACCTTGGATATTACTCCTTTGATGTAACCCACGCACTCCATTCAGAGGTTTTTATTCAGAATATCAAGTGAAATAGCAAAGAGTAATGCTGTTTTCCTATTAAATAATGTTCATCTGTTACAACTCTAAACTATTCATTGCTTTATTCCAGCCATTGGCTAAATGGTTGCATGAGCCTTTGTAGAAGCTGAAAGGGTTAAATGAAATTCAAATAGCTCTGGCAGCAACAGGGAGGAGCATTTTACAGGTCATCCTCTCCTTCCAATTTGAGCACACTGATGTTGCTTAGGATGAACGGTATATTCTCTTAATTGAAAACTGTCCTATGTCAGGAATAATCACAGAAGTACGCAGATGGGAGTTGCATGACTATTGCAAGATCAAAAATGGCCAAGATCTGCAATTTGAATGGGAGAGTAGTCTGGGATAGCTTCATCCTTTTGACAGCAATTACACGCAGAACACACGCAAGTGAACTGTTGCTCAAATTGGGTTTTGCAAGTGCGAAAAGCATTTGAAAACTTTCAGACAAAGAAACCTTTGAAAATACAGCTTTACCTCCAGACTTTAAGAGAGAACCCTACCTTGTTGTGCTCCTAAAGTCAGAGGTGTTATTTTCATCTACAGGAGCCAGAAATTTTAAGAAATTTGGCACAGAAGAGGAAGAATGAAGCTTTTTCCTTAAGGCAGTACGGTAGGAGATGCTGAGAGTGCAGTTGGGAAAAGTATAGTTTAGAATAAAGAAGTATAAATCCACAGAATAAAAATAATACAAAGTCCTAAGTTTCAAACAAAAAGCAGCTAAAACCTGAAGGTATGAACATCAAGGAAATCAAAGTCAAAACTAAAACTGCTAACAAAGTGCTACTTTGAATTGCAAATTTGTTTGGGCAAACTAAAATGTTTTAAGGTGTACAAAATGTATTTTCAGTAAAGTTATTATTGTTTGCTACATCCCAAGATTTTTAGTGCATGTTTCAAATAAATTCCTCTAATCTAATAAGAACCAATGCCAACATTTTCACATTTTCTTAAATATCAGCTTCAATGACTGACTAAGTTTGGGGGAAAAGGTTACAAAAAGCTGACATTGATAATCATTGTGCTGGAAAATGAAAAATAAGATTTTGGCAAAAACCATTTTGTAAAGCAGACTTGGAACTTTTAAGTTAAAAGCTGAGCCTTCTGACTGATCATTCAGGACTGTGGCTCTATTTATGCAACAGACAGGAGCACTAATCAAATTTCATCAACAGTTTTCAGGCCAATATAATTCTGCTTGTCTTTCAAAATAACAAGTCCCAAACATACTCAGAAGTAGGCTAATAGAAGGAAGTAAGAACAACTCAGATAATGAAATGTTTTTGCATGGAGTGAAAATATAGAAAACTACTTGGCTGATGATACTAGAAGACCTTTTCTCAGAAGAGTACACAAAACCACATAAGTAGGAGAATTTACTCCTAAAAAAGTAAGTTTAAGAAGAAAATGTTTCTGTGAAACTATAATAATATATCTGGATGGCATTTAGGGCTGTTTCCTGAAGATGTGAATAGAATGGAATGGTAGGGGAGGGAGCAGAATACTCTGGGATAATCACTAGTATGAAGTGAAGCAGGTTCTTTAGAGGCCTGTATTGAGATAAAGATGATAAGGCTGTAGCATGGTGTGCCCTGCAAACAGGGTTCACTTACAATCACATTGTAAATCCATGACAATTACATGGTAATTTCACTTACAAAATTGAGAAGATTGACTCTATTGATTTAAACTCATTAACCCACTTGACATTCCTACCAATTTCTATTTTCAGTCTTGTTGTTTAGATGTTCAATATGGTATACCCTTAAACGACAGGGAGAGGGAAGGAGAAGTTGCAGCTGTGTGTACAGAATCATTACCAAATCTACTTGGAAAAATTTGCTTTTGAAAATGTAACCCTCAGCATTCAAGTAAGTCTAATTAAATTGAAGAGTCAAGAGGATACTGTACACTCACATTTCCTACCCTGAGCTATGTCATACTTCTGACATAAAGCTGAATTAAGAGATGCAAGTTAGCACTCAGCAAATACAACTGAAGAACCTGGTGAAACAACGTCCTCAGCTGAGTATTTTCCCAGGTTTAGAAAAATCAGCACCTCAGGAAAACAGGACACTTTCACATGAGAGAACAAAAATGAATAATAAATAGCAACAGCAATAAAAATTGCTTGCCAATGGACAACGCCTGTTGGCAGTGCTTCTGAGGACATTTGGTCTCATTAGCTTTTTGAGCTAAAATAAGCAGTTTTAGCTCAAGGGGTTAAGAAAGGGTTTCAGAGCTACTTAGGGAGCTACTTAGTTTCAGGTTCTCAGGGAAACAAAGTGTTAATGTCTTTTTCTCAATGCTGTCTATAAGTATTTTAATTTCAAGAAAGGAGACATGGCAAAGTATAATTTGATATTGCTGCAAGTAACCAAGACAGGTACATGAGCTGATGGGTTGGGATTTTTCGTTTGTTCTTGGGTTTTTGTTTTGTAAGGAGTGGGGATGGTGGTGGAGTTGTATGTGATGGGTTTTGTCTGTTGGCTCTCTGTAGTCCTGCTACTTCTTGCCCCATTTCGTTGACTTGGTCAACTTGCCTTTAATGTCAGGCACAAAAGAACAGTAATATGTTTTCGTGTTGCCATGAACAAAGGACAGAACCAAATGATTCAGGAAGGACAGAATGAGCTCACAGGTTCTTGGCAACTTCTCCCTCACACAATTTAAGGAGTGCTGCTGTCTGCTGCATAACAACAAATTGAGTTGGCTCTAAAGAAAGAGCCAGTGTCTGAAATAATTTTATTATTAAAACAACAAATTTGTAAGTAGCAGCTTTACATTCAGTAGTGGAGCAGTTAAAGAGTTCCCTCTCCCATAAAAATCTACCACCTTTGGTCTATATTAAATTAATTATTTACACTATAGAGCTTCACACTTATGACATGGTAAAACAAATCCTACCCCCAAACTATTTGCAGGTGCTAGCTCACCTTTTTTGTGCAAAATGCCCACTTTGTTCTCCACTTGAATTATGCCTTAGATATTTTAAAAAGTTGGGTGAAGAGGCCGAGGGATTAAGACGAGCTAGAGTAGGAGAACGTGCAAGTTGGCCAGAAGAACTTTTAGATTCGCCGACAGATTCGTTCAAACCATATAGTGGGGATTCCAACCAGAGCGATGGAGTTGAGGCAGCACAAAGAACAAAACAGTAAGAAAGGAAAGGAGGTAAAAAAAAAAAAGAAATCCCTTCTCTAATCTTTGAAAGGAAGCTGGCATATGTAAATGAGACATTTCCTATGTTTTTCACAGTTAATGCAGTAACTAACTGTAAGAACATGAACATTTTAACCCAATCAGCAAAGTTCCAAATACACATTTACAGGCTTCAGCAAGGCATTTCAGCATATGATTAAATTAAAACTCACAAAAAACTGGCACTAACACCCCCATTTCTTTTTCCTTATATGTGCTTCCCCTAGGTTTATATTATAAAGTCAGGCATATGACCAAGAGTTCCAATGAATGAGAAGTGAAATGCTGCAGGGAGAACTGAATTTTGTTATACTTTGAAAACAATTTATGAATTGCGGTAAGCTGCTCAAAAACACTCATAAAACAGTCAGGACTTGTTAATAGTCTATAATTCCTGTGATTCTTGAGAACCTTAAGTATACTTGTAAGTTTTCCATTTCCTCTGTTTCTGTACATTTGCTATGAAGTGGAAGCAACAGGGATTTCTTTTGGGTTTGAGCTATGTGAGGGAGCAGGCAGATTCAGGTCTTACTAAAAATCAAGTGACCAAATCCAAATAGAAATAACCAAGGAAATGAAAAATAGACTTCATTTCTAGCTGCATTCCTATAGTAAGATAATAACTGATTGAACAAGCAGCCACAAGCACCAGGGCAGCTCTTGTGAAAACAACAGACCACCAACAAGTCCTAAACTGCACTACAAAAACATTCTAGTATTTTAGAATTAAAAAGGTTCAAAAAAGGGACAAAAGGGCAACCCAGGTTATGTTTCCTTTCAAACACTACAATTCTCTTTTTTTTCACTGTCATCATCCATTTCAGGCAGGTTCGTTTACTGCTCTGCCTCCTGCAGGAAAATTGAGCTGGAACATGTAGAGATTTCCTACTAATTTGCGTAATTGAGCAGTTTGGGCAGTAGAACAGAAGCCTACAGAGAGAAATGTTTCCACAGTAATTGGAAAAAGCAAGATAGAAGGACGGGAGAAAACTGCCATTAAGTTAAGAGGGGACTAGAGATGCAGAGGCAGGCCTTTGAAGGAGGACAGCTTGAAGAATATTAGCATTAAGGCAAACAGTAGCTTGTTTCTGTGTGTAAAATCTAGATAGGCTCATTGGAAAGCTAGACAGGAGCCCCACCTCTACCAATAACTAGGCACTTTATGTCACTTTTGTGCGCTATTTCAAAGTCACATATCAATTCACCAACTAGTAAGGTTTTCAGGATCACAGAGGCTATCGGATTTTTCTCTGTAAATAGAAAACAAGAAGAAGCATTTATTTATACTGCTCATAGATCAAAATAACAAAAATTAATGCTTGGAGAAATAGAACCAAATCCCTGAGGAGGAATCATATGTTGTGCTTACAAGTAGTTTTGTGACATATACCGTGGAACTGCACATCTTATGTCTTCTCTCCCCCGTGGAGCACACAGGGCTAAGAAGTGTTTTTAGAGAGAATATCTGCAAACCTCCTCACTGCTGTACCACATCTTATCTGTTAAGAGGACATACCTGGTATGCAATTATCATCCCCAAATATGCCCTCAACAAACTAAACCATAGCCTGCTTTTAATAAGTCTTACTTTCTTTTGTGAGGAGTCTCTGTGCTCACTGAGTGATACCTCATAAGTTTCCTCTGAGGAACGGACGGCGATGTTTCGACAGCTACCAGAGATTCCTGGCTCTCTGTTGGTAAATGACTGAGTGTGTTTGCTCGCCTCCGAAAGCTCTGCTGGGGGAATGTCACAGACTGCTCAACAGAAGGATCATCTGCAGCACTGGAGAGATCACCCACTGATCCACTGGTCTTGACAGTGCTTTCTGCAGGAAGCGTAGGAAGTCTGTCTTTCTCCTTTTCACACAATGGTGGTTCCTAGCAGTGCAAGAAATCAATATATGGGTTTAGAATCCATCTTTGAGGTTGCAGCACCATGTCATTATTTGCATCCCACAGAGACCTGCTTCAAACATGCACATTTTTATCAAGGTAGCTCAAACAAAGGTGTTCGATGTTTTATGTCTCTGTTATTCATCATTTAGGTCGTCAAAGAATCTCTATGTTGCAGTGAAAATTTTGAGTAGCTTTGAGAGCAATAGTATTTTACAGTATGTTGAATAGAACTCAGAAGAAATGGAGTCAGAAAAAAGGGTCAGGTTTAGCTAGCAGTGAAAAAGGTGGCATTGCAAAATACTGTCTATTTTGCACCCCATCTAACAATGTAATATTCCTCTTGTCTACCTGCAGATTTACACAAACAACTTAACCCTATGACTAGATGCTTATTTCAGTCCCAAGCCATGCATTTTCTTTATTCTTCACCTTGTGTGATTCCTGCAGAGTCAGCCATTCCTTCAAAAACAGAAGCAGTAAGAGCAGACCCTTGATGACATGAAGTCAGATGTCTGCAGGTGAGCAGGCATTCCAACAGAACCAACAGCTGTATATCCAAGCCTGCAGAGTGTTATGCTGCCTCCAGGCAAGAAGACTGGCTTCTTCTAGGCTGTTTGTTTGTTTTATACAGACTAAAACCTTTTTAACCACAAAAAGGGGGACGTTACTTCTTGTTTTAGTTTTATGTTTCTAATGAATACACTCCTGCATTCATGGTATGTACTTTCAGGGCTAAAACCAGTCAGATTAGGGTCAGCAGCACAGTAGTGATAACATTTTTGTTGCACACTATTGTAAAATTCAGATGATGTTATATAATATTTTATTTCACATATACAGACTCACACATTCATACAAAATGTATGTTATATACAGTACAACACATTTCTAATTCAAACGGACACTCAGTAGCTCTTCTCTGTTTTATAAAATGGGGAACAGAATGAAAAGCCTGAAAGCAACTTGAAACATTTCACATCTGACCATATTTCACACTTGATTAGTTGCTTCAGGGAATATTTTTTGAAGTGTCTAAATATGTACAATTATTGCAGGCTTTACTTACTTTATTTGTGTTGCTTAAGGTAGTGGACATGGAGCTATCTAAATCCACAGAACCAGACCTGTCCAGCGGACCTCTGGCTTTACTGCCCTGTAAAGATAAAGAACACCAGCAGTTAAGATTATGATACCAAAGAGATTTGAATAGCATAGTCATGATTTGCAATTTTCAGAGAGAGTATCAAATTTAATTTCCTGAAATGTCTAAAAATGCTCTTTTCCCTTTTGGGAAACAGAAACTTCATTCAGGAGAGTGTCTGACAATTTAAAGGATCCTGTAGAATTAAGGAATTCTCATGGGCAATGATGTGTTTTCCATGATATGTACATAATCACATACTGCACACACGTACTGTAACTGCTGTTAAAGTACCTTCTGTATTAGGTACTTACAAAGATACAGAGAAATGAAAATGACATCTACTACAAAGGACTAATGCCATACAAATTTAATACACAGCAAAACATAATTTCTGGTATTATCATATCAGTGCCTACAAATCAGAAAACATTTCTGTATAATCTGTTCCACAGTATTTTTGTATAATTTGTTTGACTAATGTTTTTATGTAACCAAGAAAACATCAAGAAACCTACTGACGATTTCTTATGTGCTAACACAATCTTCCTAACCTTAAATGGTATTATTTTTTAATGTTCTGAGGTTAAAGCTGATGTTTTCTTTGAAGTGTTATTCCAGGCAAATATAAAATATTATCATTATTCACAACAGTGACCATCTCTCTTTGAAGTTCAGCCAAAACTTCTGGCTTCAGATCTGACCAAAATCAAGAATTTCCATCAAAACAGACATGACAGTGAAAATGCAACTAATATACAGCTGTGCTTATGTGAACACAGCTTATGCCAGTCAGGACAAATTGGAAAAAATTAGAACAGTACTACTGTTAACGTAACAACACTTAACATTATGTTTCATATCCCAAACACAACCACAGCAGGATTTTATGAATTCTAGAAATGCTGTCTGGGAAATAACAAGGGGAGATACTAAACAAAAAATCATCTCTACCTGTATAATTATAACAGGAAGATCATGCTTTTGCTATTAAGAGAATGGGTTAGATATTATATCTGAAGTAAGCTTTGAAAACCTGTTTGGTCATTACAAGTTGTGGGCCTATGAACCAAGAAATTGTACTAGATCTTGCTTCAATGTAACTTTTTGCTGATTACAAATAAGAATGTCCAATTTCTCTTCCTGAATAATTGCTGTTTGGCATTCTGTCACAACTCATTTTTTTTAAGGGAGAAGCTCTGATTTTTTTAGTCCCTTGTCAAGCAGAAGTCTTTCCAAGACTCCTATTATTTTTCTCAGGCTTTTCTCACGAGGTCCAAAACAAAGCAGATTTGAATGAGAAGACACTTAGTAGGTTTAAATAGTGCTTAAACTTGACATCTGATTTAATTTCAAACTGCTGCTGCTTACTTTCAGCAGCTAATTTCAATGATCTGTTCATGATAAACATTTTCCCAACATGATTTCTTGGGAGTCACTATCACATAAAAGCTCAAGTTTTTTCCACTAATCAGTATTTCCAGACACTGTCTACACGGAATTTTACTTGATGTAATATTGCATAAATGTATTCATATTCTTAGAGTCATCTGAAGCTCTTTACATTCCTTGCCTTCAAATAATCTACAGCATTTAAAATTTCATATGTCCCACTATTCATCAGTTCTGTGTCACTAATAAATACCATCTCATTAGAAAGGCTTAGACAGTTCCTTAATAATTTCCTTCTACATAAAGAGAAGTGAACAATTATAATTACTGTTTTAATTTTCTAAATCCAAGAGAGAAATAAAATGATTGTTGCTTTTTGTAAGTCCTCATGCTCAAATTCATATTAATTTTTTGAAATTGCTATATACACTATTTCTTATCTAGGAATTAGTTAACTTCATCCAGCATTTGGTATTCTCTCTACCAAACCCCTGCTTTGTTTTCTCTTCTAAAATGTACACTCAAACATATTTGTCACTGTGATTTTAATAACCTTTGGGCAACAGCCTGGAAGGATAACAAATAAGACTTTCCTTTCACTCAAATAAACAAAGCAATGATATGATGTTCAAAGACAATAAACATGAAGATACTTACACGTGATAAAATACTTTCAAAAGATTCTGTAAGAGACCTTTTTGCTTTGTTCTTTAACATATCTAATCTGAATCTCGGAGCACTGCTGGACACCTCATTTACAGCACTCTCAGCAGAAGGTTGTGAAGTCTGCAAGTGTTTAAAAAGAGAAATGCAAAATACTGAACAGTATGGAGCAAAATCTCAATGAACAGTCTGAAGACTTCCATAACCTGAATCAATACTTTTTCCTGGTGTCCTCAGCTTGTCATGCCTTTTCCTCTACTGATACTTGTACTGAAGTTTAACAAGCTACCCTTACGTAAGACCAGAAAATCTCTTAAAGGAAATGTGTTAAGTGTACTAGCATGCCTCAGAAGAATTGCCATTTTGATAGGAATTTATGGTTCTGTTGACAAGCGTTCTTTGATGCCAATATAGAGTTGTATTAATTCTAAATGGTTAAATGTAACAGGCTAGAGATTTCTGATGGATTTCCTTTTCTTCAACCAAGAAATTAATCACAAGCTCACAATTAACAGGAACCTTCAACTTTCTCCATTATATTAAAATGGGGCTTTCTAAGGGCCAGGATGATGTATAACAATCTAACTCTTCTATATATTTCACCAGCAGAAACACTTCCACCTTAAAGCCAGAAGTAATTCAAGAGTTTTGCTTCTGAAATAAATATTTCAGTCTGGGGATTTATCTTGAAGCTGACAGGCCCCTTAGACCTCTCTACTTGTCCCTAATTTCAGAGGTCTGAATGCTTGATCTGTGCAATTACATGGGCAGCTGAATAGCACATTATCTTCATCACCAAATAGTCACGTCTAGATATAATTTTAAAGCATCCTATTTCCAATTTGATAAAGTTACAGGCTCCTGTATTTTCGTTTTACCTTTTGTCCTGGTTCCAGCCAGAACAGGGTTAATTTCTGCAGTAGCTGGGAGGGAGCATGGCCAGGACCTGAAGGTTAATTTGTGTCATGTCAGTCATTGCTGGGGGCAGAAGGAAAGGGACTCTCTTCCAGGGAGAAAGGGTTTTGAGAAAATGTGGCAGGAGAGAGCCTTCTGGAACTGTCTGTTATTGGGGGGCTATTATGTTCTTATGAAAAGACACTTATCTTGAAGTGTTTTTTCACAATAAGATCCAGTATCACACTTCATCTTTTTCCTCCCCTGATTTAAATATATATATCAATATCTGTGTATATACATATATATATATATATAGGAAATGAAAAATGAATGAAAAAGATATGGAAGTGAACACCTATGCAGAAAAGAAGCGAACAGGGACACCAGGGTGTCATGAGTTAATGATTGATGAGACATATAACATTGCCAGAGTACGTGTTCAAAGGTAGCTGCTATTACCCAGCTCTGGAGATAAATTATCAGAGTAAACATAAAATGTTATGCTGAGACTAGTGATGGACTGAGGGCAAATCAACTCTGTTCTTAGAGCACTGGCATCTTTGCAAGTGTCAGATTAAGCAATTTTGGTTTCAGGAACTGAGCAGACTGCAGCAGGTCTTATAAATTTTCAAATCACACTGAAGACATACTAAGATCTTATATCACTGTGTCTCCCTATTTCCAAGCTGCTTGTGACTGACAACTGTTTGATCATCAGCTGGCATTAGACCAAATGAAAATATTTCAGGTATGATGATAGAGGACCTCAGGCTAAGTTTCTTCCTTTTATGCCAAAACTGCAATGGTTTTTTCCTAAAAGCATATTTCTGGTGAGATGTCCAAGACAATAAATCAGAGAATGAAATATGCAATTTTCTTCCTGTTTACTTAGGGAAGTCAACAATTAGCTAGTCAGCTATAAAAGGAGAAGAGATTAAGAAAGTGAAAATAAAGTAAATGAAGATTTGCTGCTACTTTCCTAATTTCTTTACAGGTCTAATTACTCCCATATATTCATTTCCTAGTTTATATCACAAATGGCCAACAGCAGTCATCACAATGGAATTACCAACCAGCAGCAGAGGGAGAGTCAAGATTTTTGAAAGGGTCCAAATAATTGGAACTTAAAGTTTCCAGAGAATAGGTGCCAATCCTTTTTTAAATACTGACCTCCTTCAGGTGTCTCAAGTTAGTCACAAACCAAGGCATCCAAAAGAACTAATCCCTTTGGAAAAACCTTAACTGTGCTGGATAAATTAGCCAGGTAAACAGCATTGATGGAACCTGATGCAATAACTCAACTCTTTGGAAAAGGATGAGAGTCTCTGCTGCTGTTTCTGCAGCAATTCTCCTCAGCTTAAGGCCACTTCAAATGGTCGTTTGTACACAAGAAGACTTCCAGTCTTGAGTAAGTGTAATAGGCTTTATCAAGGATCGTATCCAATGTGTTGCCATTGCACTGACTCAACACTGACAGCGGGATGGCAGATGCCACAGATCAGCTGAGAGCAATCACAAATTCATTATACATTCTCTCACATACAATGAATTTTTATTGCAGTGAGAACAAATAAACAAATTAGTAGTCTACCTTATTTGCATCTCTGTCTCCTAGGCCTGGAATCAGACTGTACCAGGGACCTCAGAATCTGAGATACCTGTTTTAGCACATGACTATAGTCTATGAATCATAAGCAAACCCAGTACTGATCACTGCTTACACTCTGAATTTCAAAATGCCAGTGATGGAAATTTGCCTTTGGAAAGATATGAAAATGGAATGGAAAATTTTTTCCTGGCTTCTCCTTACATGAACTAAAATGGAATGATTACTTACCTGTTTTGCTTCTCCAACATGAACATGGTCCTTCTGTTTTTCTTCATACATGTTTCTCAAAACAGAGATAACCAACTCATTCTCTTTTTGATCACTTCTCGGTCTTAATTTCTTTAATTGAAAACACCACAAGCACAGTAATTATACTTGTATAACAGTCAGCAGATATTTACTCATTTCATTTTGTCTCTGTCAATACATCATCAATGTAGGAACAAGTTTAGTTTTGTTAATGCTACTGCTCCAGTCCACCAGAGGACAGCAGAGTCCCAGGCAAAGCACCAATACAGCCAGAGAAACACTTGACCTCACTTCATACATGACAGAATTTACACGAAAGACAAAGGACAACTGTAGAGGGATCAAACTGCCACAAGCAAATAAAGGCTTTAACAATATTTTTGCCAATTTGCATTTGATATAAAGAAAACTGAAGCACTGTAGTTCTGAGTTTGTAGCACACATGGAGTACTGTCCTAGAGACAGGATTCACACCCCTTCTCCTAGAAATCCTTCATAATGAACATTTAGGTTTCGGGAAATGGCAGAGGTCTTTTAAAAATCAGTGAACAAGGTGAAGGTATTTGTCTCTGCTGCATTTTATTTAGATCAGAATTACTGTGAGAGAAAATTTCAAAGCAATTTATTAAAGAATTTAATCTCAGAAACCTAACTTTTGAGAAGTATGTGCTGTTTTAAGCCTATTGATGTAATGCAGATCATACAGTATGAATTAGCTAATACCAAGGCAGAACATTACATTAATAAAACTACCACAGGAAGACAGTTACCTAAAAATGCAAATCATGGCTGTAATATATGGATCTGTAAGAATAAAACAACTATGATTCCAGGCTGTCCAACTGAAAAAGGTATCTGAAAAGGATGGGCAGGAGAGTTGTACTTTACCCTTGGTTTTACCAAGTTAATCGTTTGCAGACCCTCACCAGAAGCACTTAACAGTTTCCTGTGGCTACTGGAAGCTTTGGACTGTGTGCAGAGTACTAAAAGGCACCAGCTCTCTGGCTGCTGTATGCTAAGAAAGTACTTAGCTCATGGAACTGGTCCCACAGAGTAACTTCCAAATTTGGTACTGAGTGATAAACTGCCACATGGAAACACACAAAGAGACTGAAATGACTCAAGACAGGAAGGAAGCATTATTTTTTAAAAAGTCTGAAATTTCCTAATCTTCAGTAGTGTGCCAATCCCAGCGACATTTCATACAATGCACATCATCTCTCTTAAATCTAGCTATGCTTTCCTCTGTCCTAAAATAGATGTAATTAAGATAGAAAGTTTAACTTCTTTAGTTAGTTTGACAAGTATTAAGATCTAGGATAAATTTTAGGCAAGAAATTTTCTGATCTGGGAATGTTACAGTGATTTGTTTTGGTCAAAGTAACAGTTTGAAGGTCCTCGCAGTGCACGTTACTGCCTTCACCCACCAAAAATGTGTTCAGTTTTACACAGTGAGAAGGCAACATCACCACAGAAAGCAAGTAGTATTAGGAGAAGAAAAATGAGCAAAACAGTCATTTTCAACAAAAGGCAAGTTTTTAACAGATCCAGAAAAACAATGGTATTGAAATTAAAGCAAAATAATTAATGATTCACAAAAAATGAAAATAACTTCTGTGTTTCAGACAGATGTTAGCAAAAAACATCAATTGCTTTAAGATCTTGTAGGAAACAAAGCTTACCTGAACCTCTTCAAAAACAGAGGCCTGTTCCTGGTTATTTAGTGTTGTTAGATGCTTTTGTAGTTCTAGTTTAGTCTTAGAAGGGTGTAACCCTACCAAGAGGAATAAAAAAGAACAAATTACAGGGTCAAATTTTTCAAAATTAATCGATCACATAAATATGCCCACAATTTAAGCCAAAACTTGTCAGTTATTTGAGCTTACCCATTCCATGGTTTCATAACAGGGCATTAGAAAGAACTCTAGGTTAATTTAAAGCTACTGAATTCATATCTTTAAAATGAGGGACATGAACTCTACAACGAGGAGATTTACTGAGCACAGACCAGGATTATACTCTTAGCTGAAGAGTTTCCATTATCACACAAGATAAAAAAACCCCACAATCTACTGCATTTTAGCAGACTGTTTTGTTGGTGTTTTACGCTTTGCTGCTTGGATTTTGTTTATGGTATAATTCCCTTTTATTTTCTCCAATTTGTATGCCTGGTTTCTTCTGAAAAAGAGTAAATTTATTGCATGTTAGTGAAGTTCTTGCTTTGACTCTTGCTGAAAATATTTACTGACAGTCTAAAGCAGACTACTCTTTCAATCAGATTACTTTTTCTGTTTTCATCCTGGATTAAATTCTTTTCCTCTATTTTCCGTGGAAAAACAGCAAACCATCAACAGTATTGTGTACTTCAGTTTCTGATCATGGAATAACTCCTTTAGCAGCAGATGATACAATTAACCAGATGGCATGATTGAAGGCATTAAGGATCATTTGCCTTTAAGAAACTTCCCAAAAACCACAGCTAGCTGAAAACCAAAATACAGTGAAAGTAGTTTTGGAAGTTCTCCAGTTTCATCAAATTAATACTAGATAGGTTTTAGTCCAACAAACCCCTGTCATGTGATCTGACAAGCTGCTGTTGCCCTTTACTCACCCCAGACATCACTTAAAAGAACAAAATCTAACTGTGATGAAATGCAAAGAGGTTTTGCTGAAATGCAAAGAAGTTTTTTATGTCTTGAATTTGTGTTTTGGGCAACAACTACAGTCCTAATTTCTGCATTGTCCTGAAGGAGCATAGATCAACACCACAAACACACATATTAAGAGCATACTGTTCAGGTCGTGTTTAGTGATGGCATGCCAGTATCTAAGTGGATTCAACAGGACAGCAGGTCATAGCTCTTGCAGCACCTATCCTTCAGAGGTTCCTTATCTACAGCCTTCTGCTTTTATAGGGCTAATACAGCCAAACAAGCTGCAATTCACTAATGTTTAGACTTGTAAATAGTTTTCAAAAATTCAACTAAAACACAAGAAAGGAGCTTAACTTTTGTTTAAAAATTCTTATTACTTTACAGAAGACCTGACATTACAGTCCTCTAAATAAAAGGACTGGCTTTCAACTTTCCATCCCAAGTCCCAAGCTCCTTTTAACCATTCATTTCCTTAGGTTTTTACATATAAGACTATCCCTCAATGAAATTGCCAGAAAAAATATTCAATCAGAAAGTTCTTTAAACCTCACCTTCTATCTTTTCACAGAGCTTATGCAAACTTTGCATAGGACAACCTTCACAGAGCTGGGGCTGTGCCTTGGAGGTTTGTTGCACAGCAGCCACAGTGAAAGCCTGTTTCAATGTCATCATGATTTCGTCAACCTGAAAAGAATGGCATGCAGAAGAACAGAATTTCACTCTTCCACCAAGCTTCAGTTTTCCTTAACACAAACACAACAGTCTTTCGGAATGATACTGCCCCTTGTTTGGGAATGTGCTTATGATTAAAAAGATAAGCTGTTCCCATGCTGTTTCTGTGTACAAACACACAAGCAAGACAAAACTCATCATGAGGTCATGTCTCTTCCAAAAGGCCACCCAATTTTACGACTGTGGTCTAATAAAAGATACTACCCTCTATCTCAAACCCCTTTCTTGACTGTGATAAAAAAGCTTACTGCAGTTGTGATGCACTGGTCTGACTTAGAGCACAGTAGTGTAGTCCTGATTCTCAGACCAGGTGCCCTATGAGAAAACTCTCTCCAAAAAAGAGGCATAAAGTCTTAGTTTGTGCAATAAAAGAAACGTTTATTGGGGTTTAAAGGGGATTTTAACTTCTGCCTTCAAAACAAATGAAAAGGTCTTTCCCAGACTGCTATGTTAGTTACATTTTTTAAATACTTCTGTTTCTGAGTGGAATAGGATTTGAAGACACTCAGCAAAATACAGACTATGGAGCAACAGAGGACTTTTAGGACCTAATATCCTATCTTGCTTTTGTTTCTTTCACTTACCAGTGCTTCATCTGTACACTGAAACACATAGCAAACAAAGTGGAAGCCTCCGTTTTCTGAAGACTCTCTGCAGATGAACCCAAAGTGATCCACGTGTCTAATTCCCTAGCAAAGAAACAACAGCAATGAAACAGTCTATCTACTTTCAATGTTTTGTACCTATATTTCTTTCTGTAAGAAAAGAACAAAAGGCTCCATAGGATTACATATAAATCAATTATCTTTGTTAGGGCTACACTGAAGTCATCTGACCATTAAAATTCTGTCCTGTTATAGAACCTATTACTTAATGAATCTTTTGAATTTCAATTAAGTCAGATGTTTGGGTTTTTGTTTTGTTTTTAATGGATGAAGTATAATAGACCCATATAACAAAACCAGAGATTAATAAATTCTATTCAAAATATATTTCACTCAGTATTGGAAATAGCAGGGGAAAAAACCTTGCTCTGTTTTCCTTCTCTTTTGCTTAATCAGTCAACAATTGATCTTTACATTTGTAAGAGCAAATCACAGAAGTCATGAAAAATGGATAAACATATCCTTTTAAATCTATTTTTTGTCTAGTTAAAAAATAAAATGCTGAAATATATTACTAAAAGATCACTCATAGAAGCATTTATTTCTCCAAAAAAGCATGCAAATTCAGGCACAATCTACTTGCAACAGTAGATAAACAGCACATCCTGGTACAAGGCTAAAATTGTTTTAATTACTGGGATTTTTTTCTTTTTTTTATGAAAAGAATTTCAGATGAGTAGAGTTGGCTGATCCCAGTGCACGTCTTCTCAGCACATCATTCTTGGTTAACAAACGAACAAAAAATGAATGATGAATTACATGCACAGTGGTAGAGTCTATTTACAGAAATTCAATTACACTCAGCACTATTTTACTACCTTTTCATTGTCATGGCACAATATTAAAGATGGGTAAAGAGAGGCAATAAAGTGTTGTATCAAAAATCATAATGATTAATCACAGTAAATTAGGAATTTCAGTGAACTAAACAATCTGAAGATGCCAAGCAGGACTTTTTTTGTTGAATTTTTTTTTCTTTTTCTTTTCCTTGTTAATACAACAAGAATCACTAAATATTCTCTTTGCCTTGTTATCATAAAGAAAACATTTTAAAAAGCATTTAAAAGTGTAAACAGTGAATACTTCCATAAAACAGAATGGCCAGATGCCCCCTAAAAAGAACATATAGCATCAGATATCCTTAAGCAATCTGAACAATGCTGTCTTATCATTCAAAATACCAACACTAAATGTTCAGAGCATCCAACTGAATTAAGGAAAATGAATTATCAATATGGAGATACCTCGTTTGTTGGAGTGTGACAATACCACATAGATAACTGACACAAACATCAGGCACTAATATACCATGAAAACAAAAAGATACTAAGGACATTATAATAATCTAAAGCATGCAGCTTCTCCTCTCTCACTGCATTGGATGTCCAGGCTAAGTAAGCATTTTAGGAGGCAGCTATGTGATAAAGCAAGAACAGACTGATGCAACGTGCAGACTCTCTCCCTCCATCATTTACATCAGAGACATGGACAGAACATGCTGAGTTCCCTCTCTAACCTCACAGCCCATGTTTCTTTGTCTGAAAGCCCATTTCTTCTTCTGAAAACCCAGCTACTACTGTGTGAGGAGCCCAGCCGAGATCATGGCCCTGCCTACAAAACTACCAGGTATCAGGACCTGGCAAAAGCTCTTTGCTGTTTCAGATACTGCCCCAGGACCACATACTTACTTCTGTCATTATAATATCTCACTTATGGATCAGGCATTCTGGAAATTTAAGTACTGATTCTTATCACCCTTATAATTTAACTCCAGTGCCTTTAAGTGAAGATTATGAAAGTTCTTGTATGATCATGATAAGATTGTTCCCTCAAGTGTGCTGAAATGCACATACTTGGGGAGAAGCCCTCTGTACCCCAATATCAATATTTGCCTAAATGATCTATTATTTGGGCAGTAGAACATTCTTCAGACAGGAGGGGAGAATTCAGAATCTTCCTCCTACTGCTCAACCATCTGTTGATCTTCAGGGCAAGCCACAAAGGCTACCTAAACTAGCTCCTGCCTAAGGAGATGGCCTAAGGGAACACGGGGATGAGGATTTTTCTGTCAGCAAGAACTTCTCTTCAAAGCTCTTCATCTGACAGCATGCAAACTACTTATGTTTACTCTGAAATTTTCACAATATGTGCCAGTATGTTTAGCGATGAAAGCTATCATCAACCTAAAAACCAAAGTAATTTATGAAAAACAAAACCAAGAAAACAATCCAAAAAAGCCAGAGGCAGGACAGAGAAGCAAATTGTGTGGCACAAGGAACAGGGATTAACAGTGAGTGAGGAGGCTCTGAAACATGCTTGCCCTCAGTGCATCACACGCACTACCTCTGGATGGCACTGTCCTAGTTTAAACACACGCAATTTATACTCTTGAAAAAAATGTATTTTTAAAGTATTTTTCAGATAACTCTTACATTTTCCTCCTTTCATTCTCACTTCTTGAATAATATGGCTCAGAGAACCCCAGATCTGCACAACTGTGTCATGCTCACTGCCATCTCAAATAAGAGTGTGTACCTGATCAGTGTGTTCCTTCTAGCTCATATTACTCATCCACTGCACACAGAAGTGAGTCTTTATCTCAGAAATCACAGTGCAAAGCATGAAAGAATGATGGTTTTATAAAATTACTGATTAACTAGCAACATTTCAATAGCAATCACTGAAACTGCTGTTGAGAGAGTCCATTGGAATGCTAGTAGAGAGGACTGCATGAGCATTCACAAGTAGAGGATATTTAAACAAAAAAAAAAAGAGACAAAGAATACACTACAATCTTACCTGAGAACAAAAGGATATTTCTTTAAAGCTTTTCTCGATTGCGACTTTTTTTGTGTCAGGACTGATAAGGTAAACTTCAGACTGGCCAATCTAAAAAGAGCAAAATAAATTGCAAGATGCCAACAAGTAACATTACACTTCCTTTTGTCCCACTATAAAATGTTTCCTGAATATAAAACTCAAAATTTTTTTCTACCTGTATATTCATACCAATTAATGTATTACTAACAGAGACAATACTGAATCAACACTGATTTGGCATTGAGAGCTGTGCACATTACTGCACTGAGGTTTAGTGAGACAAGAGACTGAAAATAATGTTTAAATAGATGACAGCAAGGTTGTATCACAAGTAACCTATCAGAACTGAGAGAAATATACTCATGCTCCCTTATTTTCTGCAGTCTTGGCAGAAGTTACTTAATGAAATTGTCCTAAAATTTAAATCCAAGTGTGTGCCTCTTCCTGTATTCCAAATTATTATTTTTTAGAGTTTTATTTATTTAAGACACACATAATATTTAATTTAAAGCATTCTACCCAAAGACTATACAAATGATCTTACTGGAGTATATTATCTAATGTAATTTAATCAGCAGGCCATTTGTACAGCAGTGATCCAAAAGATGATGCTAACTTTTGATAGGCAAAGGGCATTTTTAAGGTGAAAATATTGTTTTCATTTTTTCAGCTTCAGGTAACATATTTGGAAGACAGTAACAGAAACATTTAAATTCCTCATATTTTCCAGCACATCAGAGATGCTGATAAAAACAAGTCTCATATCAGATTTCAGGAAGATGGGTGGAATTCGGATGCACTCACAAGTATGACTTAAGAGAAACCTGCTTCAACCACTGCCAAATCTCAAAAGATGCATCTGAAAACATCAGCAGCACAATATAACTGTACTTTCCTAAGAAATGGGTAAGGGAGGAATCTTGTGTGTGAACGGATCAAGCCAGATGTGCCACCTCTGCGTGTCTAAAAATGGTCCTGTGCATCCACCTTCCACCCCTTCTTTCACTTCAAGCAGTCACAGTGGTTCTCCCCAGATCCCTCCTGGTTTCCTTGTATTGTCCCTGGGGCTGACCTCATATGTATTCATGGGGCTATTCCTTCCAACATCTACTCAGCAGCCTCCTGCTCGCTGCTGCCTTCCCCTCCCTGCAGCAAGAGGCTCCTTCTTACAGCTCAGTCCCGCATACTTTCACACTTGCTCCCTGGGCAGTAGTGGTCATTTGAAGTCAACCGAACAAGGTGAAAAAACCCAAACCAATGAACCCCTTCCCCCTCAACATACAGCCACGAGAGAAACCTAAAAATATATCACCACCACCTCCCATGCCCCACAAGTTTGGCTAGGAAAACAGCTCTTCAGGAAGATATATGAAAATCAGGACTGTTTGAATCAGGTGCGGAGAGACAGCAGATAACTAATCTGATTATTTTTCATACCTCATTCACCAACTAACCTCCACTGCAGTCCTGGGGAAAATCCAAGTAACTAACTGAGAACATACCAACCATTTGTTTCTCCCGGATCTAAAGTTACTTGTAAGTGTTTCATATGTGGCCACACACAGACTAATGAGCAAAGGTGAAGACCTGTGCATGCTGCCTGCATTCCCTTACTCAGAACCTGCTGAACACGGGGGACAGGTAACCAAAACACCCAGCTCTGCTATGGGCTGCTGCTTGTGGATACTGAAGGCACAAACTAGAGTTGCTTCACTTCCTTATATTCAGCTGAATTTAGACTGGCTGAACAGCTAAAAGAATACAGCTGTGCATACTAAACAACATTTTCCCAGGAAAAAAGCCACCCAAGACAGAAAGCCAGATCAGCAGAGCCCCATAATTTGGAAATGTGCCTGCCAGCAGGTGACTGACACTATATTCAGGCTGCAGCTGCAGGTGTCTTTGAGAACTGTTGCATCTATTTACTATAAATTAAGAATGCACTCACCGGATTAAGAGAATCTGGACTTTACCAGCTATAATCTCTCTATTTCTAAAATATGTGCCATGAATTAATAATGGAGTCATGATTTATTTTAAAATAAGGCATTATTACAAAGGATATCTATATTTTCTATGTGAAATACATGCTCAGGGGAAGAAGGTAAACATGGATTTCTATTTACTAGGGAAGAAAACATCTTTCCATCTTCTTCCACTTCTCTGTCTGATGCCAGCCTGTCACAATCAAACAGAAGCATTAAATCAGGTATAACTAACTACAACTTTTTCTGCTTGCTATTTTTTGCAGACATAACAGGATGGCAATCCTTCTTAAGGATTTTCTTTCCCCACTTCACAAAACTTGCTGTAATTGCACACACTCCACTCCATTACTGTCCTTAAAAATGCCAGCCCCAACAGCAGCTGATAGATCCAAGATGACCTTAGGAGAGTCAGTTACTGCAATAGCAGCTCCAGGTCTGCATTTTGTTCATAAGACACAAAGCTACATAAAATATGTTATATAGCTTATCTATAATGAAGATTATAAGAGGAGCAAATAGCACATTCCTTATTTGCTTCTCAGGTTTTGGAAAATAGTCTAGCTGCTCACCTATGAAGGCAAGGGCATTGCTAGCCACTCCAAAGCAGGTCAGGAGTGAAGGCACATGTGGAATAGCATAGGAAGTTATTACACTACTCCATCATTACACAGACAAGTTGGCAGCAGGAGCACCTTCATCAATTACACTGCTTATCATGGGACAAAGTCTACTAGCTCCCAGTCATGGCTTGGGTCTTCTGCTCTAGTTACAGGTAATTCATTCACCTGGAAATTCATTTCTGCTGTTACTAGTCAGTGTAACTGTACATACCATTTTGCAGTTGCATAACTACCTACTAACAGGCAGTAGCTTTCTAAAAGCTTTCTTTAGAAGCCCAGTGTTTCAGGTGGTACTGCTTTAAACTATTTAACATAAACTTATTTTGAATATGTAAACCAATTTGCACTAACAGGTAATGCTCTCCAGAGAAATAGGCAAGTTTAAGTTAAGGTTTGGTAATTGCAATTAAGTTATCAAAGAAGTAACTGCCATCTGTCAGAACATCTGCTTTGGTGTTTGCCACTCCAAACTCCAAGATGTGAAAATGCCACCAGGAGCAGCAAATCTTGCTTTACCGTAAACAACATAGTCCGGTTTTCTGCAATGTCAGTTGGCTGCACAACACTGTGTCCATAGATAAGTTGACTTTTGATGTTCAGTGAAATTGCATCTTCTTCAAAAGATCTGACAAAGCTGTTACTCCTATGGCTTCCTTCTTGGAAATCCTTCTTAAAAGCAAAGGAACGAAGCCCAGGCTGAGAAAAAGATTTCCTAATTGGCTTTTTTTCCTCCTCTTCACTGACCAAGGGCTGGAAGACAGACCGAAATTTGCTGCTGAAAGAGAAGCCTCCGAAGTTATTGGCAGTTTCATGTTGTTGGGATGATGAGTTGAAATCTGAATTTTTTGTACCACTTGCATGATTAAACTTCTCAATGCATTCATCTATGAGTGCTGGAGGTGCATTTTTATGTGCTACTGTTACCCGCCCACAGAACAGCACCTCAAACTTTTTGGCAAAAGGGTCTTCAACATCTGAGAGATTATTCTGAAACTCTTCTTGACGGGCAATTTTTCCAGCTTGTCGAATAGAGCTTATAATCTCAGGCACCTACAGGAGGGGAAAAAAAATACACATTAGCATCCAGTGCTTTATGACAAGTTGCAAAATTAAGCGGCTCCCCATTGTGATTTTCCTGGAATGGATACTTTGATTTTGTTTTCAAAAATAAAAGACCAGTTGAAGTGATCTTGTACTTGTTCAAGAGTCACATTAGAGAAGTTAAACACTGACAGAAGGAATTGCTCATTTGTCTCCTTGCCACGAGTTCACCATCATCAACACTTTGTCAAAAGAGCTTTGTCTTTTGTATTGCTCTTCATTTTCAGTAAAACTTTTGCCCCTGGAGCAACCAGTGTAACATGACAAATTCCAACTCAAAATTAAAGACAGAAATACTTCAGCAAGCATACAAGAAGCCATGGACTAATTAATTGGTAAAGTTATTTGATCTCTGTTATTTTTCACTCCCTTCTCTTACTCAAACACTTGTGTCACGTAGGTTAATAACTCTCTTGCAAATTTGCTTTCCCTTTCATAACAGCACATTACATTGTTATGGCAGTCTGTGCTTTGTTTTTTAAAAATTGTAAATAGCTGTATTTTTTAATAAATATATCCATTATTTCAGATGTTCATTTTTATTCCACTATTCTAGATGACACTCTCAAATAATATTACCTCACATACAGTATGACTTGCAGGGCACCTACATGAGACAACAGTCTGCTACAGACCACAGATGTCGTAATTAGAACCCAAACTGCCATGTGACACAATTTTAGTGACAGTAAACGGTCTCAGTTGTTGATATGGTTAGAAGGTACTGATATGCATATGCTTTCAGCTAAGCTGCTGCGAGGCCAGTGCTTGGTTACATCACACTTCACTGACTGACCTAGGAGATTAAGGTCCTTTTGCAGTCTGTATTGCTGCTGCTGTAACGCAAAATGAGAGGCCACCATCTATGATTACAACTGGTAATTCTGTCAGCTTTTTTATTCACCAAAATTACTTTGAGAAAAATCCATGCAAAGTGTGCTAATTTCCTGACAAAACAAATTTCCCCTGTCAAGCATCAACTGGAGCTTGCTTTACTTACAAATATTTGGTTGCAGATAGTACAGAAAGAAGTCCGGGAGCTGCAGACTAAAATAGCAGCCCAGAAGAACCATCTCCCCTATGAGAAAAGGCATCCCTAAACCTAAAGAACATTTTGGAGACACGTCCTGTGCTTTTTTCAGACATTTTAATCGTTATCTATTGCTTAATCATAATGCAGTAATGTACATAAATCAACTGAGGAAGCAGCAAAGGATCTAGAGGGAAAAAAAAATTGAACTGTGAAAAGTGAATGAATATTCTAGGTGCTCAAAAAGACAACAGGATTTTTTTTATAGACGAAACACACGTAAAAAGATAGATAGATAGATAGATAGATAGATATGCACACATATATAGCTAGTGGATTTAAAACAGTAAGTAACACATTATAAAATAAATAAGGAACTCAGGAAGCATTACTTCACCCTTCAGTGCAAGGCGTGAGTCATCAGCTAACCATTCAGCAAAGACAATAGGGAAGAATGGGTAAGAAAAGCAGGGTCAGGAATTTCTCTGATATGTCACAAACCAGTTGGAAAGCCTTGGGCTCAGGCACTTTGTGCCTAACTTCTTAATTATATACAAGAAGAATATTAAGGGTATAACAAATATTTAGTACCTCAAACAATATGCATTCGCTCTACAGTGAGTTTAAGGTTTACCTCAATTTTGTTTACCCAATACTTCAAAGAACCAATTTTTAGTGGCATAACGTATCAGGATGACAATAAAACATAAAACTTGTTCTACCCATATTTCAAGCTGCAACTCCTTTAGCATTTTTAATAAACACGTTTCACTCGTGGGAGTGTCTGGGCTCACCAGCCATAGGCAATTTTACTTCTGAGTTGCCCAGGATGCACACAGAGACCTGAGATCCCGCCACCTTTGCTCAGGCTGCAGAGGCAACAGCAAAGGACTGAGGTATTTTCTGAGCTATGCTTACTTTGTTAGAGCCAGGAACATCAGCTCTCACCCAGGCAAAGAGGGTCACTATCTCAGCCATGGTTAAGCTCCCCCAGCATACACATCAGTGACTATAAGGAGAGTTTCCAACAGCGCAGGTGCTGCAAGGGCTACAGCTGAGCTAAAGCCCTGACAAGGCATTAGGGATCTAGCACATACATGCAGTTACTGAATGTAATTTATTTAATGTTTTTTGTTATTAAACACCTTGGACATTGACAAAATTGCTATTCAACAGAGGCTATACTTTATATACAGGCAGTGGTTAGGGAAAGACACAACATCACATAGCAGGACTTTGCAGTAGTTAATAAACTTTGTGTCTGAGGAGACCCAGCAGGCCTGTTGATGAAAAATCAAGGAGAGTATTTATTTATTTATTTTCACACATGCTAAGGCTTGAATCATGTCATTGATAAGTAACAGCTGGCTTCCGTGCTACACTTATGGAAAAACACTGACTCCTCTGTTTGCACTTGCAGACATAAAAAAATTTGCAGCCTGCTAATATAATTTTATTACTTCTGATTAGGCAATTGATGCAGCAGCAGCAGAAGCAGCAAACCACCACCTTACTTTCCTGTGACCCTTACATATCTTAAACATTTATCTATTTTCATTAGTAAAGACAAGATACACGATGAATGAGAAAAAAACCCAAAACACTTATTTCCCTGGAACTGTTCCTGGCCTGATCTACATTTGTGCTCTTTTTATCTACATGTACCACTCCAGACTTTTAATGTAAGTATTGAAAATGAACAATCCACTTGGCCTGTGTGTCCTCTGACGCTGGCTCTCCCAGAAAATAGACCTGGATGCTGGGTACATAAACATGAAGTAAACAGTAAATAAAAATAAATATATTATAATTATTTCAAGTTAATAAAATAAAGATGCAGGCTCTATCCTGGCAAATGTTTATTAACCACAGCTGGAACATTTCCAGATTAAGCAGCATGCCACTGAGTGATCAGTAACCACATCTCTTGCAAACCTCCAAAATTAATTAAGATGTAAACAGAATCAGGTTTTCCGGCTCTTCAATTTGTATCAAAAAGCAGCAAGGATGAAGTTGCTCCTGCATTAAGTTAATGTTGCTTGGAGTGTTTTAAAGGTTGTAAGCTCTTTCTGATCATAAGAAAAAAATTTTTTTTTTTTTTTCTTGTAAGGGTAGCCACAAGCTGGCATAGGTTGCCCAGAGAGGTTGCAGTCTCCATCCTTGTTGCTATGCAAACTCTGACTGGACATAGGCCGAGCAACCTGCCCTAGGTGATCCTGCTCTGAGCAGGAGGCTGAACCAGATGACTTCCTGAGTTACCTTAGTGACATAGATACCAACTGCTCTTAAACACACCTATTGGCAATTGTGCCTACCAATCTGAATTTGCTAAGACCGTGGGGGAAGACTTTCACACATGAATTATTTCTTCCTGCCATACAACTTCTTTTCTCTAGCATACTTCTACTCCTAAGTTTTTTCTGACTTGTTTCTCAATATAAATACGTAATTAGTGGATAAAGATTATTTCTGTAATCAGAAAAATCACTGCAGCTGACCTAAAATTATTTCCCTAAGCCCACAAAACTAAGAATAGAACAACAGTGTAAGCAACAATGAAACTTTACCAAACACAGATCATTACATTCTTATCACTCCAGGCCAAAGAGGCCTGTTGAACAGAAGACACAACTGAAATGTTCTCAGAAAAGTTTTTGTTTAGAGTGTCTGAATCAGACACAGGAAAAGATCACATATCTATAACCATTAAAACTAACACTGGTCTTGTGATTTTCTTTTTAAGTGTACTTATTTCTGCTATAATGAGAATGTTCATTTTGCAGAGACAAAGTAGGGAACTGAAATGCTGAGTATTCTTGTGACTTGACTCTTGGGTATTCAAGCAAAGTACAAACCAACACCTAGGACTTCCTAGGGCATGTTATCCAGTTACAAGACAAACAGCTACACCTTCTATGCCATGAACCAAATCATGACAGAAGGTGGTAATTTTTAAGCATGCACAGGTTTGCAGCATCTGAAGAACAAAGAACAGCTCTTCCCCCTCACAGAAACTGCAGCTGCATTTTTACCCCTTGCATCTAGCAGTCACCCTCTAAGATTACACACAAGCACGTAAGAGGTCAGTGTCTATCTTGTCAGTAGATTTGAGAAAGAGTTAGAAACTATTTCAATGAAAAAAGCCCAGTAACAGCTGAATGCAACAGCTGACTTTTGGTAAGTAAGACCAGATTGAAAAAAAGATTCCCTGTTTCTTTTATACATAGTAGGTAAGAAAGCAAAGTGTGCCACAGAAAAAGAACTGTTAACATATCAGCTGGCAGGACCAGGTGAAAAAAGAAAAAATGGGATAATTTATTATGCTAGACGTTATGCAGTGTTTATACCTACCAGTCTCTGCATAAGGCTTCAGGTCAGTGATGGGCTTGAGCACGGGCCTAACGATTTCATGGACATGGGTGGTTTTGTTTAACGTAAGACAGACCTGTGCTGACAGGGACTGGTCTTATGCAACAGACTCCATAAATTGTTGGAGACTGAAAAACATTAGGGTCAGATCTTAGGCTGAACCTCAGCAGGTCTCACACCACGCCAGCTAGAACAAAGCTTTAAAAATCTTTCACAAAGGTCTTGAAACAAGTAGATGTTTTGATTGAATTTTGCTAACTTACTGAAGGGTGAGAGGACATCTAAATTATTTTAAAGTGCTTTTACTTGCCTTTTTTTTCTGATCAATAGAGCAATATCTCAAGAAGTCTAACATACTGTTTGCTGTTAATATATTTCCTTCTTTATTTTACTAGAAAGAACTGCTACAGAAAAAATAGGGTACACAGCTATTTAATCTTGGCAGAAGCTATCTAGTTGTATGAGGACAGACAGTAATATTTCTGTCACCCATAAGGTATTTACAATCATGGAATATTTTGTAAAAGTAGCAGAGCAGAAGAAAGTAAATAATTTTTTAAACATACCCAACACATATAAAAGATAATACAGCGAAGTATTTATTTGCGTTTTTAAAAAGACTCCACAAAATTTTTTATTTCAGTAGTTTGATATGTAGTAAAAAGCAGTTGGTCTGTTTTCAGCACACTTATAGCAAAACAGCTGTGCAGAAATCAACGCAGGTCAACGTTTACTGTCCTTATCACTCCTTAAACCCATAGTAGTGGTCCACTGACTTACTGAACTCTTTACTCCACTCACAGGATTTAAAGTTTGGCATTTTCAAACCTAAAACATTTTAATTAATATATTTTACTGGTATTAATTTTCTTTTAAGCTGAGATACTGCACAATTTCTCCTTTCAGAATCACAGAGGAATTTAATTTGGAAGTGACCTCTGACGGTGCTGTCTCCCACGTAAAGCAAGGCAAACTTCCAAGTTAGATACAACTTCAAACTTAGATGAGATGCTGGCGGTCACATGAGCTAAGTTCCAAGTAGGAATTCCAAGACAGAATTTCCTTATTCTCTGGCATTAGCAGAAATTCAAGGTAGTAAATAGCTGTAAACTTTTGCAGTTAATTTCAATTTCAGTGAAAGGCCTTTTATATACAGGTCTTATCTCAGGTGTCTTCACAGAGCTTTTCTTCTTCTATTATCTTGCTTGGAGACTGGTCTACAGTCTCCTATACCTCACTGACTTTTTCCAGTCATTAACTTCAATTCTTGTTTTAAAAATATTTACCTGTTGACCCTTAATCAACAGTTCTATGGTATTCTTTATTTATTACCTTTCTTCATTTGCTATTTGTTGACTTTTATTCTTCCCACAAAGGCACTTTCAAACCCAGATTTAATTCCGAGAAGCACAAAGTTTATATTTATAGCTCATCCAGGCCCTGACTGATGATCGTCTTTGCAAGCTCCTGTCAGTTTTTCTGTGCATAAGAAATGCACCACAGGTAGAACCAAAGTGACATTCTTACCAACAGCTCCCTAGGTACTTAAGATTGCCAGGTGTACAGACAGTTTACCTTTACCCCAAGACTTCATTCCTCAACACATATGATGCAAAATTTTGCTGCTGTAACCTCACTGCTCATAAAACAATTACAAACTGTGCCAGTCTCAGCAGCTTCACCATCCACACGTTGGTCTAGCACATTTCTCTCTATAGCACATAAAATGCACTGGGTGTCTCATTTAATCAGGGAACTCATGAATGTCTTTTGAAAAGGAGAATAAGTCGGAGCACAGCCAGAGAGCTGGGAGGGGCAGCAGCCGGCAGGACTACCCACAGTGCAGGTGTGCTGCTTAGGAAGGACTGTGAAACCTGCAAAAGCGAGGCAGAGGCGTTGTTTCAGCGCTGATAAGGGAGCGTTCAGTGGCTGAATATCGCCATGGGCCCAGGAAAGGAAGAACAATCACACACATGTATACTTGTGGGCATGGTTTTCTTAGTAAGGTTTGAATGGGTATTATACAGAGAAAGGGGTAAGTGAGGGTGATGAGACTAAGGCTCAAATTTTGCAGGGATGCATGTAAGAAGCTGATGAATCTGAGTGCACTAAAATTCAAAGGATATTCTGTGTGGGGCAGAAGAGGTTCATCTGTTTAAATCTAGTTCTTTTGGACTTGAAAGAAGAAATGGTGGCTGAGTGTCCCTAGTGTCCTCTGAGATGAGTCTGGCACAGTAAGCAGCAAGAGTGGAGCTCCGTGTAGCCAACATATACTCTCACAGTTTACATATTATCATAAAAAGCTTTAAAGGGGACTAGACTTGCCACACACATCAAGTGCTGCCTCCAGAAGATGGGAAGATGGTTAAGTACTGCAGACTGATGTAACGAGTACTGTATTCCACTTTCACAGTATCACATTCTTTTTAATATTACAGACAAATCTCAGCTCGAGAACCTTCCTCAAGACTCCTCAGCCAGAAGGAAAAGGGTACACTTTTTGCAAAATCATGAGTTGGAGAGCACTCCACGCAATTTAAAGCAGCACAAAAAGGTTTTCTTTCCTTTTGAAAAAAACCCCAAACCAATATTTGCAGAATCTGTTTATAGAGTATTGTAAACAAGCTCAGAAATAGAACATAATTGTACTCGGTGTTCTAGTGAAGTTGGACTGCTCTATTTTGTGGTGGTGCTTCCTCCCCAAGAGAGATCATCATGTTGCTGATATACTTTAAGGGTTTCTTATACAGGCTCTCAAGACATACCTTACTTGAAGCCTGAAATACAAAAACCTGGCTACTCTCCATTAGTAAATTGTCATGTCCCAGACTGCTGCTTACTCTTGGACCGCCCATGAAAATGCACGATCCACAAGCAAACTACAGTTGACAAAGTTTCCATGAGCTCTTAGTACACCTCCAAATACAACAGCACCTGACTGGCTCTGAAGCGGGTACTCCTACTAAATCTGCTTTTGGGAAGAACATAAGTATACTCTGCCATATACTTGGTGGGCTTATTACATGCTGTTCATTAATTCATATTTTCCCAGCCCCTTTCTGTCCTTATAATAAAAACCATTTCTTTTCATCCTGCTTTATCAGCTCCTCCATTCAGTACCATAAACTTACAAGCAAGAGCCACAGAATAAGTCAAAAGATATTTCAAATAATGCATTCACATCTCCGTAGTGTTATCTTCTCCATATTTTCTTCCAAAGCTTTCTTTTCACACAATTTTACAAATGAAAACAGCACTTCAAGACATAAAAGTAGTTGCTGGTCATAGTTACAGGGTTCCTGGCTCACATTTTACAAGGTGACTACTGAACAAGGAGGCAATACCTGTTGTAAAGCAGTAACTAGAAATATCTGTGCTCATTCACTATCAACAGAGATTAAACCCTTTCTTTGGGAAGAGGTGCAAGATGGAATTGCAAGCAGCTCCCTTCACAGGGTTGAGACAGGCCTGGGACTATGCTGGAGGCTATGGAGTGGGAAACAGAGGAAAACTATTCTTAGATAGTTATAAATGGAAAAGGACAGCAATGGCATTTTAAAACTTTCAGAACAGGAGTTCTTTTATGAGGTTTTTCTGAGGAGGGTCTGGGGAGAATTTGTTGTGGTATTGTTGTCTTTTGTAACTGAAAGGCAATAACAGGACTTAAATCAAGAAATTAGGTACTAACATTTTTTTTTTAAAAGATGATTAATCAGATTAAATTTCATTTGTACAATAGGATACAGGCTCTCTCCTGGTCTCCCTTGCTCTCAGGCTTCTGACAGTTACAAGAATTGGTACAACTGGAAAAATAGGGGTAAGCAAAACAGATAGGACTGAATATAATTTCTTTACAAATTAAATAAACCCTGAAATTCTTTTGTACTTTTCACCAATATCCAGCTCCCAACAAGAAGGGAGGAAAACTCCACTTGTGATGTGTGTCCTCATTACAACTGAGGTTATTTCTGATATAACCTTCTTGACTGAAGCTGATCCAAATGTGACAAAATCCCCCTCCCCTCAAAATTTATTTTGAGGTTTTCACAAAGGAAGCTCGTGGGGGGAAATCAACCTACGAATGCTTTTGATTGATGTGATGTATAAGCAAGCTTTATCTGCAATAGAGTAAAACACTACCTCTCTTACTCTGACAAAACAGAGTTGACACACTTCCTAAACACACAGCCCCACGGCCCTTCTTCCGAGAGCTGCTGGTGGGAGGCATGGGAAGAGATGATGTTTTTAATTAAACTTATAAAGGCCCCAAGGGAACCAGAGTGAAGAAGCTGATCAGCTTTTTGCAGCATTCTGCCTGACTGCTATAAAATCCTGGTGAACTGATTTGCTTGTAGATGAGCATATTTGCTACTTTGTCACATAGGAATAGATTTCAGCTGCCTCAGGTCAACTCACAGAAGAACAGGACGGGAAAGTAATGACTAAACATCCTATGAAAACTACTCTGACTTTCACTTTAAAAAGTAGTTGGTTAGTTCACTAGTTTTTGTCCTTCTCAGCTGTAAAACAGAAAAAAAAATGCTGACTGAATTGTAACAACTTACAATAAATAATTTTTTATATGATTCTGTGCTTCATAAACAAAACAGCACCAGCCGCATGAACTGTGCTCACATATAAAAAACATAGGCTTAAGTCTAACAGGGTCAGCCTTTGATGACTGTAAGTCAAGTAGGAATGTTGCTTCCACAGAATGACAAATTCTGTGGGTTATATTCCAATGGGACATACCCCAAATCTGAAATTTCAGCGTGTATTTTGGTTCAGGTTCTGAGTAACAAGCACCAGTTTTAAAGACAGGCCTCTTGTACATAATTGTCTAAAACTCCAAAGCACTTCTACAAATCTCCTTTTTTATGACTTGCATTTGAGGAGATTGGAAGCTACAAAGAGTTCCACAGAAACAAAACCAGCATGAAACATTTAGTGGTAACCATCCAAATTTCCATGACAATGGCTTCAGTGAGCTCACATTGGTACTATAGCAGCAGACCAATAGTTCAGTAAATGTAAAGAGGCAACTATTAAGATCTGGTGAAAGTAAGATATTTCGCTACAGAACTCCTTGAAATAAATACACAAAAGCCCCAAATGTTTGACTGAAAAAGAAAGGAACTGTTTAGTTTAGCTCAGCTTTGCCATTTTCAATAGCAGGGAGTGTGCCTGTGTAACTATGCACAAGCAGTCTCTTTGCCCCAAACCTGCAATTTCACAGACTATCTGTACCTGAAAATCCTGTTTGGTTGCTGCATATCAAAGGTTTCCCCTGGAAAAAAACCAATGTTTTTGATTATAGTGATGGTGCTGCAAAGGTATAAAGAGAAACATTAACATGTCCAAAGATAGCAACTTTTGAGTTGGGAAGAAGCTTCCAGATACCTCAGCCATGAGTAATTTTTGTTTTGGTTTGGTTTTCAAATATGACCATCAACACGTGTGCTTATATACACACTGCCCTGAGAATGGAAGAGAATAAACATTTTTACTCTCTCTTCACAGTGCTTCAGCTAGTGACACATAGAAGTCTAGGTCACAGAAATTCCAGATAACCACTTCAGGCCTGAAATTCTCAGTAAGAACTACCCAAAAGGTCAACATCCCAATAAAACAAAAATTCTCTGATGGGCTCCTATTGCCTCCATCAGGGCCATCCACTGTGCTACAACGTATCCACACAGCCAAAGCCGTGTGTATGCTGCTTGTCCAGCTTCTCTAACTGGATTCTCTAGTATAATATAGGTGTGAATATTTCACTATATTGGACTGTGAATGTGTTTGAGAGTGGATTCTCCCACTGCACTTCTTGTGTGACGGACTGCATTGTGGAGGTGTCTCAAAACGCCAGAACTGTCATCCATTTAAACAAAAGTAAACCTTCATTTTGTGATGCATTTCACTGCAAACAGGCATTTGGTTCACAGCACCAAATTAAGGCCAGTTCAATGTAAAACTTGCTTCCCTGAGTGAGGTACAGAACCTGTCCTCAGCACTGGCAATTTCCCTTGAACGACCTGTTGCTGTATGGCACTTACTAACATGGTAAGGTAGATGCAACCCACGGGGATTACATCCAGGCTAATAACTGCAGCTTTCACATACCTGGCCAGCTGACCTGGGAATACTGGCCTGGTCTTTTGGGAACTTGGAGGCACAAGAGAAGAGAGGCAGCAGAAACCCTGTTGTTATGCTCTAGTCCACTGCAACAGGGTAAAGGTGCCAGAACCTCTCCCTAGATTCTCAGTAAGCGAACCATGTTTTTCAGAAAGATTTTACTTTAAAAAAGGGATACTAAGCAAGTTTGCAGATAATACAAAATTGGGAGGAGCTGTTGACTCCCTCAAAGGCAGGGAAGTGCTGCAAAGAGACCTTAATAAACTAGCAAGCTGGGCAATCATCAACTGTATGAAGTTCAACAAGGAAAAGTGCTGGATTCTGTATGTGGGGTGGGGCGACCCTGGATGTATGGACAGACTGGGAAATGAAATGCTGGAAAGCAGTGCCATGGAAAGGGACTTGGGAGTCCTGGTCAATGGCAAGTTGAATAAAAGTCAGCAGTGCCCTGGCAGCCAGGAGGGCCAGCCGTGTCCTGGGGGGCATCAGGCCCAGCATCGCCAGCCGGGCAAGAGAGGGGATTGTCCTGCTCTGCTCTGCACTGGGGCGGCCTCACCTCGAGTGCTGGGGGCAGCTTTGGGCACCACACGATGAGGATATGAAGCTATTAGAGAGCACCCAAAGGAGGGCAATGAGGATGGTAAAAGGCCTTGAGGGGAAGCCGTATGAGGAGTGTCTCAGGTCACTTGTTCTCTTCAGCCTGGAGGAGACTGAGGGGAGACCTCACTGCAGTTACAACTTCCTCATGAGGGGAAGAGGAAAGGCAGGCACTGATCTCTTGTCTGTGGTAATCAGTGACAGGACCTAAGGAAACAGCCTGAAGCTGTTCACGGCAGGTTTAGGCTGGTTATTAGAAAAAGGTTCTTTATCCAGAGGGTGGCTGGGCACTGGAAGAGGCTCCCCAGGGAGGTGGTCACAGTACCAGGCCTGACAGAGTTCAAGAACTGTTTGGACAATGCTCTTGGGGACATGGTGTGACTCTTGGGGGTGTCCTGTGCAGGGCCAGGAGCTGGACTCGCTGATCCTTGTGGGTCCCTTTCAACTCAGCTTATTCTGTGATTCTGTAAAAACTCTCTTATTAAAATTTTGTATTTATGCATTAATTCATCTCAGAATCTGTTATTGTAACTTGGTTAAAAAGCAAGAATAACTGAAAACAATTCAGATACAACTCAGTTAACTCCTTAATAAAACCAATACACAGTAGCTAAAGTGATTCCCTTGCCTCAGGTCTGTTCTTTGACTTCCAGCTGCTCTTCCCAGTTCTACTGCCTCACCCCCCCATACAAATTAGTTAGTATCTCTTGACGTATCTTGTATACCTTAACTGATATGTAAAATACTACCAAAACAGAGGCTGATAATTTTTTCCGTCTCAGTCATTGCCATCCCTGAGTATTTCAGCTTGAACAGTTGAGCTGCAAATGCTTCTAATGAAAAAAAAAATTTAGCCAAGCTGTAATTCCATTAATTGAATAATTCTATTGAGGATTTGCTTGTTAAGTCATTAGTCAACCTCTGCTCCTTCAATTTTAAAATAAAATGGTTCAAAAGACTTCTTAAAGTGTTTAAAGCTTTTATTAGATGGCACAGTAAAAAAGTTCCAACAACCCCTTAAGGCAGAGGTTTCTCAGAAAAGCTGCAGTTTCTATATTCAGCATGATGGGAAATTACAAACTGTAAAGAGGTTCTTTACCTGACCTTCCCCTAAGGATATTTCTACTTATGGAACCCAGAGCCAAACTGCTGCTTTGGTGTTCTCAGAAACAGCTCTAGTTCACATAAAAGACTGCTTCATTACAGTAGCCTTTCATAAAAGACTGTGAAGTGAAACAGTATTTTAAATCATCATATGTAAGTCAAATAAAGTTAAATTGCAGTGCCGCAGACATATGTATATATGTCAAAAAATCCAAACAAGCCCTCAGTTGTATTATTCATCTCTGATAGGACCTGGGGTTTTCCCTGATCCTGCAGGATTTACTAGTATTTTTGCTACTGGCTGGCTCAGAACATGTTAACCACATGAAGACAGCTAGCACCAATTTCCAGAGAGCTTTTCAGCAAAGAAAAGCAAATGGTTTTTGACTGCAGGCTAAAAGTTCTGTTTTGAATTGTAGAGGACAGAACTTGTGGAAAAGAGCAAGCTCAGCTACCTTGTTGGGCTTGGCTTGTTAAATGTGAAGGTCAACGTGAACCTGAAAGAAGATACTCATGAGAAATTAACTCAGAAAGGCATAAATGATTCAAGAGGAAAACCTTGCTAAAAAGCAATCTACATGGCCAGGAATTTCACTGTGGAAAGCTCTACTCCTTACTAAGCACCCCTAATGTACCTTACAAATGCAGAGGACACTGCCCCACTACATCTGACCAGCCACATAAAAACCGTGTGACTACATTTTGGCCTCTCCCATCAGACTGGGAACATATAAGCAGAGCAGGTGCAATTCAAGCCTGGCATGCAGAAAACGAAATGGAATAATGAAGAATAAAAGCTAACAGCTCCAAAGGGAACTTAAATGCTGAGTAACTGAGGGTTTTCACTACAGGGCTGACTTCATTTCAAATGCTGAGTGCATATTCCTCAGTCATCACCCAGGCCCCCGCAGGGGAAGGTGGGGAGTGACTGGCATACAGAAAACAGTGCATTTGAACTGCTTGGCATTTTGTGATAATCTGCATTTATCTGAAAGCTGTCAATTCGTAACAACATTTCACCCCAACATAAACTGACCTGAAGAATCACACTGAGCAGAAATGTAGTGTTCTCTGACAAGGGCATTGTGCAAACTTGGGCACCAAAACACAGTTCTGGCAGGAATCTGCACTTTCTCTTTGCTGTGTTGCTGGCATTCAGCCTGGGAGACAAGTGAGGGTCTGTCCCGTCAGCCCTACCCACAGCATCAACAGCTTCAAGAAGATTCTTCCAGAAGCAAAACTATGGCATTTGAGCCTTCCCTCCTCAGTGATTCCCAATTCTTGCCTGGCACTACTTCTCTATTAACTACTTGATTCTTGTTACAGTATGCAAGTATTCAAATTCCTTTATAAAAAGGGTTATCAAGGGTAAATGCACTAGCATAAACAAGGGTTGCACCCCATAGAATATCACCACCATTCACTCACCTACCCAAATAATTTATCCTAAGTAAGATGGGCTTAAAATTAAAACAGTTTTAACAAACTTCTCAATTTTTTTGCTTTAGACAGTATTAAAATGCCTGGTTATGAGGGCTCCTTAAGAGACCAAACCTTGATTTGTTTTTCTAAAATGTAAGTCATTCACTGAGGGGTTAAAGATGTCCAAAGGTCCTCAACTTTGCTGGAAGCTGTGGGAAATGAAAGAGGCATGTCAGTTAAGCTGGAGCAAAACAGCCTCATAAATGAGTGTGATATACCCTAAAATAGACCATTAAAAAAGCAAAGATCATCTTTTCAGGACAGTCCTTAAAAGGCGGAAAAGCAGTAGGAGATTTCTTGGCCTTCCTGATTTTCAGTCTCTCATCCCTCTTCATTCCTTTGCGGAAGGCAAATTAATTTCATTTGTAGCTTCTGACGTAAACTAAGAAGTATTTTGTTACTCCCATGCATGCTCCTCCAGAGGTCTACTAGGCACCCTGTTACATAGAAAATAGTAGGAATGATGACAAAACATCAGTAAGATCAAATCTAACACAGCATATAAAGCTATATTACGATTACAAGAAATATAAGTGGCATTTCCAACATTATTATCATTACTTCTTCAGTAATGTTTCATGGCACAAGCCCAGTAACCAAGCCTTGCTGCACTGAAGAGCATAGAAACTTTCTTTGTTAATGGCTTGAGAGCTTCCTAAACTGAGGAAAGGTCATAGGTCATTCTGACTCAGAAATCCTTGAAAAAAAACCCGATCCAAACTAACACTTCTTGTTTTGCTCTTGGGAATTTCAGAGCATCTATTGTGAATACACCCTAAAATCTGATTTCCATAGCAGAAGGAGTCCAAATGATCAGCTTCTCAACTCAAGGTTCAAGCTTAGCCAAGCCAGCTGGGGACAGCTACACTGTAAAGCCACCCTTTTCTGCCAGTGCTGGTGGCACATTCTTGGAGGTTCCTCAGGCTTCAGCAACACACTCTGTTGCTCTCAGTTTCCCTCAGGAGGGAAACAGGAGCATCCCTTTCCCACCTGTTGTCCTACAGGTTGGAGGCAGCTGCCCAGGGTGGATTGATTCCTACCAGCAAAATCATTACAGAAGAAATCTAGAATGAAAGTGCAGAACTTTGCTTTGCATTTTACCTTAGTTTCTTTATTTACTGGTTCCTTGTTTGTTTATAATCCTTTAGACAAACTGAAGTTAACACAGCTATTAAATTACATACAGAACTTTATTTTTGTTACTAGAAAGATACACTATGTATATATTTCATAACTAGCTGAGAATCTGAGGACACATTTACTTAAAATTCTCTACTTATACAATTTATTGCACTAAGAACTGTTTCTATTTCTTCAACAATCAATACTTTAATTCTGGTTTTTGTCAAGCTGCTTCTGAATAGAAACTTGCATTATAAAATTAAGTAATTTGTAAAGAACTAACACTAATCTTTTTTTTTTAAACTAAAGCTGTATTAAATATGATAGGAATAGAAATAAAATTACTCTTAATACTTACCACTGTATTATCATCTCCTACTAATGAACTAATAATGTGCAAGTTCATCACTAAAAATCCGCATGTCTTTTTCTTTTTTCGAGACTGAAAGCTTTGACATTTTTCAACTCCACAATGATTACCTTACTTTTAGTAACAGTTACTTTAGTGATCTAAACTGAATATTAATAGACTTTATGTATCTACAGAAGTGACTGTATTTTCTACCCACAACAGTGCAAACTTAGTTTGCACTTTCAAGAGACTATGTTTTTAGGTGCTTAGTCAAAGGTTTTCCTTAAGTCAGTTGTCTAACTTTGTATGAAACCATGCAGGAAAAACAGGTATAACTATTCTTTTTCATTTAAATAATTTTAGGAGACTAAAACAAGTCACTGCTTTAGAATTCATTATCCACAGAGCCATCATTCAGGGGTTTAGCCAGCATCCAATACGGCCAATGGGGGCAACATCAATCCATGTAAGACTCAAGTAGGGCTTTATCCTCCAGCCCAGAATGGGCCCCATGGGCCAGCTTGGCAGCACTGCAAAACTCAGCCCCGAGGAGCCTGTGTGCAGGTAAGAGACAAGCTGGGTAAAACTGCATGTAAAAACCTGTAATGAAGACATATTAAAAGGTAATGTTTGTATAAACACCAGGGACCAATTTTATGGCACACAGTAGTAAATTACTTCACATGTAACCGTCTGAAGGCCTGGGGACTTGCATGGTGAGACTAAACACTCATGTTACTTAAGGGGGGGGTCACTCATTTTTAGTAATAGATACAAAGCGGAGAGCTTTGTTTCGAGGTGGGTAGTGTTCTCCCCCCTCCACATTCCACAGTCCTTTCCCATTCTGGAATGGGCTACCATCTTATAAAAATTGGAAAGGCTTGCATTTGTGTTCAAAGCCCACAGCAGTAGCTCCTAAATTTTTACTGATCAGATCTTGGCAGGCAGGAAAGTTTTCTCTGTTAACAAGACTCATTTTATATTTCTAAGTACACTGCTTTGCTTTTCCACACTCTCAAATTAGTGTTGACAATTACTGGCCATCAAAAGAATAAAACTAAATAGTTGTGAGGAACCAGCATTAAAATAATTAGTTTTGAACGCCAAGAAAGCACTACTGAAAGCAGTTAGAAGTGTATGTGTGCAAGAGCTTGTTCCTCTAAACAAGCAGTGAACTCCGTGTGCTACTGGTCCTGACCTCCTCCAAGACCAACTCCTCTCCGACCAGCTGCTTTGCCCAGCTGACAAGTGAACAATGAGGGAAGGAAACGGGCCATCTCCTGGGGGCATCCCTGAAGTATGTGCTCAATGGCATCACTCATCTTTGACAGCAGCCACCTGTGTAGGAGACCGGCACGTTTTTATTAGAGTCGGCACAGACATCAGCCGGTACCATTCCCTCAGATAACACGGCAAACCGGGCCTTATCGTCATGCATGAGACAGAGCCTGAGTCATGACAGGAGAGGGAACTACTTTAAGCAGTGCTCCAGCTAACAGGTCTTCACCCAGAGGGAAAAAAAGGCAAGTGGAAAGAGAAAATGATACACTTTGATTTTTCAGGGTATGTCTAAAATTAAGCAAGCTCCCTTCAAGACAGAATAGAGCAAATCCTTCTATCTGAGAATCTGAACAAAAGCAACAGTCACATATCAAGCACTTCCCTCTATCTTCCCAGGGTATCTCACCTGTTAAATATTCAGGAATAGGCATAGAAGTAATGAAGCAACTGACCATTAACACTTGGCAACACAGAAGGGAGAACCAGGTTTTGTGGTCTGTCTAGTAGCCCACGCTGCTAAATTTCAAGATAAATGGTTTTTTCCCCAGCTAATTCCTCCAAGGAACCCACAGTTCTTCCTTGTCATGCAGCTGTTTCACACGCTTGTCCTCTTCACCATGTTAAACTGTGCCTCAAGACAGAATATCATTCGCAGCTCATTTTAAATTCAGAATTACTGTTACTTTGGAATTTTTTAAACATCAGCTCAAAACTATATTCTAGATATCTTTAACCATCCTTACTACTTTGCATCTATATGTAATTTTACAGTTACAGTGGAAAATGCTACTGAAGCCCTAGATATACAGATGAAGAAGCCAGCAAGACACATGCATTTTCATACTTAAATGTGTAAGTGTCCCACTAAAATCCAACTTACTGTTCTTCATATATTCAGAGCATGACAAAAACCAGGAAAAAAAGAGTCCAAAACAAACAGTGGGAGCGCTGTTACACATTCCCCAGAGTACACAAGTAGTGTTAGACTTCAACAGGCAGTAAGATCAGGCCTTCTGTGCAGTTTTAATTACAGCTCACCCCTTTTGCAGATCCGCAGCAATGTAGAGCAAGTCGGCGAGACTTGCAGCTTCGCTTTTAACCCCTCGACCCAAGCCACGTCTGACAGCAGTTTGACTTCACTGTTCACTTTGAGTGCTCCTCCTTTTCCCTGGCTGAACAATACAGCAGGGCTCTGGACCTTTCTCAGAGATGACTTACTTGCCTTGAAATTACACGCGAACATCTGCAAACCCTAAGGCTGGACTTCCCGAGCGCGGAGGGCGGCGGGCGCCGCGCCGCCTACCTTGGCCACCCAGCTGAACAATGGTGACATCCTAGGGGCTCCGGCGCGGCGGCCGGCGGCGATCTCCGGCTCCGGCCGCTCCTCTCCGCCGCTCCCACCGCCTCATGCGCCGGGAGGGGTGCCAGTCCGCCCGGCCTCCCGAAATTTCCCCGCCGCCGAGCACCAGCCGGCGGGACTGCGAGCTCGCCGCGCCGGGGACGTGCCCGTGGCGGCGCCGGCTGCAGCCGCGGGGTCTTGGGGCGGGAAGGGAGAGGAAAGGAAGGGCCGCGGCCGCGTCCCGCCCCCGCCGCGCTCCGCCTCCGGCGGGGCTCCCCGCGCCGGGCTGCGGCCGCCCGTTCCCGGCGGGCGGGAAGGCAGCGGGCTCGGGAAGCAGCGGGCTCGGGAAGCCGGCGGGCGCGGGAAGGCGGCGGGCTCGGGAGGGCGGCGCGGAGGCAGCGG